>JBCAUA010000003.1:1102096-1152320 GCA_038406235.1 Peronia verruculata | reverse complement strand
ATTCTAATAATAATGGAAACATGTTAGTTGGGTTAGGGAGAAGAAAAACTGAAGGTGAAACATGCAACATCTAGATCTAGATCTTCGTCCGATCCAGAGCTAGAAGAACTAGATCTATCACTTTCTAGATCTAAAAAGTCACTGTCACCATTACAAAAGTCTTCTTCGTCCATCTCCAGCCAGTTTTGAAGCCTTGCAGTGGCTTCTTGCGATGTCAGTCATTTAGGGCGTGAACCCGATGGCATCTCTCTATCAGCCATTGCGCAGATCTGATTTCAAATGTGTGAGGTTGAAGAAAAACTGGATCAAAATCACTTCAAAACGATCGTGTACTTTTGAAATTGACACCAAATCTTTGTTTACATCTGGTCTACACACTGATGTCAGATTGAGGCTGTAACTATAAAACATGGACAGAAATACGGACTGGAATAGTTAGTGGGTTTGCGAGCCGAAAATACGGTTTGCAAGCCGAAAATACGGCTTTACGTCCACATGCAAAAATCGGCGAGCCATATATTCGGCTTTACGGAGAGAATGAGTTAAATCACCCAGTAATATTGTTGACTAAATTTATTTTTGCATAGCACATTTGTGCCATTTGTTAAAAAAATGGATGAGCATATAAAGACATATTTTGAACAAGTATATAAGGATGTCTCTTTTTATTGTGTGTTTGACAGATGGAATTTGATGAGAGAGAGCTACGCAAGGAGATTGGTATCACCATCAAGAATATTCATGGTATCAGGTATGTATTCACACTTGTCCAGTCAATCAAAGCACAAACAATGGAAAATTTCCCTTGTAGGGGATTGTCAAAACATCATTACTTTGTTCTGTTAGCTGATTTGAACACATTTTTCTGCTATTTCTAACCTGGTGCTCAGCCTTCCTCTAAGCATTGTAGCAGTAGTGGAACAGCATTAGCATAGAGGCTCGACTGTAGTGTTTGTATCACAACTAACTCATTTTATCCTCACTTTCTGATTTCTTGGCCATCAAAGTATAGTCTGATCAAAATTCACCCATTCTTTTGTAGGAACAGAAAGATGCAAGATACTTCTTTTGTTGATTTTTTAAATTTGATTCTTCATTCTATGAATCACGGGGCTCTGCAGAGATATCATTGTCTCAAGACGGATGAAAGACAGGAGTTAGATAAATTCAGTGGGGTGATGGAGAGATACTTTGCAGTATCAGTATTGATGTTGTTTACATTGTTGTCCTCAGGACTGGCCTGTTCACACCAGACATGGCATTTGAAAGCATTGTGAAGAAACAGATCAACAGGCTGAAAGAACCGTCTTTACACTGTGTAGATTTAGTGGTCACAGAGCTTTCAACTGTGGTTCGCAAATGCACAGAAAGGGTAAGTCAGTGAATTAACACCTTAGGATCCAGGACACAAAATATTTTGCTGTTGGTAGCCAACTTATCAACTTTTATTTTGTATAGATCTTTCAGTGTTACAATTGTGTAGAAATATGGAACTTTTTTTCTTCTTCTTCTTTTTTTTTTTTTCATGAAAGCTTATTAACATTCTTTCATGTTCTTATGACTTCCACAGATGAGTCGCTATCCACGGCTGAGAGAAGAGACAGAACGCATCGTCAACACACGCATCCGTGAGCAAGAGCAGGTGACCAAGCAGCAGATTTTACAGCTGATTGACATACAGTTGTCCTACATGAACACCAACCATGAAGATTTCATTGGATTTGCCAAGTGAGCCTGGGGATGACAGAGAATAACTGCTGCTTAACATATCTGAGAGAATTAATACATAGATGTATATTAATAATATTGTTAGCTGCATGCTGAAATCTTCCATGTGCCAAGACACCAAGTTTTACAATAAAATAATTTTTTTTTAAAAAATGTGTTAGAAATAATAATTGAAATCTGGACCAGAATGATAACTGAGTTTTCTTTCTCAGCAGTAGGTTTCTAAAAATGTTTAAGGTTTAATTTAATTTGCCTTGAGAATAGATATCTGTCCAATTTTGGCCGCCAATTATTATGAATATTACACTAATATACAAGAAGTAAAGCTTTGTGTAACTGTCTCACAAAACACAAATTACATTGAAATTTAGTAGATGACGCTGTGCAGAGCTTGTGGAAAACCATAGAAAAGTTTTTATCCATAGAAAATGAAAATGCGAATTGAATCCATAGAGTACGTTAAGGACCAGTTTACAGTGAGGTCAAAATTTTTATATTTGTTTTTGTTTCAGTGCTCAACAAAAATCAGAAAATACCAACAAACGGAAGCTCGGAAATCAGGTAAGTAAGCGCAAGAAGATCATGTGGAGTTTGAATTCTATTTTGTTATCTTAACATATGTTGTCGGGCACTATTTGTTAATGGATCTTACTTTGCTTCATTATATGGTAGAGTGACAGAATATTTCTGAACAAGAGGCTAAAAACAAAGAAATTTTCTGACTTTTTTGTGAAATAGTTTGACATCCCTGGGATTATTAAAAGCAGCAAATCAGAAACTGATCATAATCATACAGTAGAAGAATAAGTGGCCTTGGGTTGATCACACTTATAAAAAAAACACATCCTAGCTGTATCAGGAGAAACCCAACATGGAACTGTTAGAGAGAGGCAGGCTGAGAAATACTAAGTGACACGAGGCCGATGCAGAGATGAAAAAAAAAAAAAAAGAAATTTAAACTACACCACCAGGTAGGCACAGAATCCAGAAAGAAAGCACAGGTCAAGAAAGTTTGGAAATGATTCTTTTAGAATAGAAACCTTACACCACTGTGAAGTATAAAACTGAATGGACCTTTCTTAATTAGCTCTCCAGAATATTGTTGAACTAAACTTGTACTCTCTCAGAATGGATCAGCCTACCTTGAAGCCAGGTCTGTCATTGCACATATTCTTTATCTGCCATTTTTTTTTTTGGTGCTTAGAAAAGACTGTTAGGACAAAGTGTGGCATGTTTCTGTGTTAGTGGAACCCAGAAGTTCACCACGTATTCACACCGAGAATTGTTTCATGAAAGTGGAATAATTGGGAATTGTAGATCATGTGCATATTTAATACCTAGGAATGACGGATTCATGATGATGACAGATAATGAATGTTGTGAAATAAGTTAAGGTTATTGTTATAATATCTGTTGTCATATGTGACCACAGGTGATCCGCAAGGGCTGGCTGTCCTTACACAATGTCAGTTTCATTAAGGGAGGTTCCAAAGACTTCTGGTTTGTTCTGACTGCAGAATCCCTCTCCTGGTACAAGGATGAAGAGGTAGGACCGATGCTGTCCTTGTAAATAAATTGTCTTCTCGTTACTATTAAAGCAAACAAAGACTTGGTCTTTTTTTCTTTAGTGCTAGAATAAACACATTGACAGTATTATGTGGTCAAGATGCCTGAACCATAGGAATTAAATAAAAGTTAAAATTAATTGCCAAATTTTGCTGAGCTTTGGCTACATGCAGAAAAAGTATAGAATAATTTTGGCAAAGACTTTTATTTAGACTTTAGTAGAGAGCTGAAAAAGATGGACTGATTGAGAATCGACAAATTAGAATGAGAATATTGAAGAATTGACCATTATTATTCATTTTTTTCTTGGAAATATTTGAAAATAAAAAATGTTATTATTACAGCTTTAATAGTTACCATTTCTTTTTTTTTATTGTTTTATTATTTTCTTGGGTTTCACAGGAGAATCGTTACTGTCTTGTGTTTTTTGTTGTCACATAAATATTTGTCTTGTTCTGGCTCCAAAAGATAGGTATTACTTTTGATGTTTTCTTGTTTATTTACCCATGTGATGTAATGATTTAAATGCATATTTTAATTATCTTCTTTTTGAAACAGCTCGTGCACGATGGCATCAATTATGTTATTTCATTTGTCTTGTCCAGTCGGCATAGATGTTGCATTAAACTGAGATGATCATCCTAGCCATTCCCAAACACACCTCGACTAATAATTTTCCGATTTCAGATTGTCTCGGCCACTATACACAACGCACTCCATTTGATGTGACACCATTCTTCTGTTGATCTCTTTCCCACCTTTAATTGACAATTTTTCCCTAAAAAATGTCATATCAACAGTGGAAGTTAAATCATTATTTGCACTTCCTGGTGAAATGAGTCAGATCTCAAAGAGGTCTCCTTGAAAGTATTGGATTTTTTAACGGGGGGTCACAGAGCTTTATCAGAATCGCCTCATGTCTAATCCTTCCTGAACTGAGGCTTACTAAGACTTTTAAATGAGGAGACTATAGGAAGAGAGGGGATTAGCACAAATTAGGAAATAGAGAAATCTTAATTTTAAATTTTAAAGCCTGAAAAGGTTCATATAAATATATTAATGTGCCATTGCAGGGTGACCATGATGATTCTCCACAGGATGAAGTGGATTAAGTAAGTCAAACAGCAGAGAAATAAACCCTCCACAATAGATGGCTAAAAATATACTAATTTATGATTATGCTCAATCATTTTGTGGACTCCTCAGATATCATCTAGTCCTGGTCTAAGATATATTATCAGTGGCTGGCCGTAGGACCCCAACGGACATTTGTAGAAGTTATGGCATACTTTTTCCTAGTCACAGATATGCTGAATATAGCAGACATTTAGGACAGCGTGCAGTTGTTTTAACTCTCCAAAACTGAAAGCAACATTTGATACACAATTTATTATGACTTGCAAAGGCTGAAAGCTAAGAACATGTTTGGCGTTTTATATAGGAACATAATTTCAGAGTCTAGTCTTAAAGGCACACAACTTTCAGTCAGCATGAATGTTCTATAGCAAAGCTACAGATGTTCAGTCCTGTCTTGAGGCACTACTGTCATATTGTGTGAAAGCTACTCTGCGCCTTAGAGGATTACTGACATCTTTATCTCTGTCAGGTGGCGAGTTTTGAGATCCGTATAGTATGTCTCTGTTTGATGAATTAAGGTCCTCTCTGCATATATTGAAGCATGACATATCCCCATAGCGCTTGCACAACTGGAGGCAATCCTACAATGAACTGATATCATTGTATTTCTTTACATTGTACTGCCTGTTTTAAATGGCTAATCTGTGCTGTCTCAATAAGAAAATGTTTATCATACGTTCAAAATAGCCAGGTGGCTGAACGATGCAAAGAGAGCGCAATGTAACACACGTCATGGTGAAAACAGTTGGATGTCAAAGGGGGTATTGTTGTGAAAATTCATTTTATTGACCAAGGGGTTCTGAAATTAATATTGAAACATGACTATTTCACCACAAAAGAGTGGCAGGCAGTTAGTTTTCTCATCAATATCCTGTACACTCGTTTTCTTTTCTACTTTCTTAACAACTCGGCACATAGAAAATTTGACATCTGATGGACTTTACCTGGTCGAACATCTCACCTTCACAGGACAGTTGAAATTACTATTCTCTTGCAGGACCAGAATTTGGAAATGCATCTTTGTTCATTATTTACTTGGTCATGTGTTTATTTGTATGTTCTCCTGCTGTACGTCTGCCTCGTGGGGTCTCCAGCTGCATATAGGGGTTGGTTGTAAGAGCATGTTACAGATGTCCCTCTTTTTTTCCCCTGCATTCTCAAGTCACCATCTATGTAAATTTACTAGAAATTCTGTATCTTGCTCATAGTTTTGCATTTTAAATTTGACAATACTAGTCACACTGAGAGGTAATTGTCTTGTGCGCAGAGCAAATGAATCGGAATTTGCGCAGGGCGATCGTGAGTTCCTGCTGTTTTTAACGGTTTTCTGACTCAGATATTAAATTTTTCTTTTCAGATTAGAAAAGGTTGAATTCTTGTTTCATGGAAAAAAGATTAAAACTTTTGGTATCTCAGTCGGAAAATGGTTAAAAATGGTGTTAACTCAAAATCGCCTGGCATGACTTTGGACTCATTTGCCCTGTTTCAGTTTAGAATTATACAGTTTCTTTGGTGATCTTTTTGGTCTAAGTTTATGGTTTGAGACAATACAACAAGAGCACTATGTTAGGATGCTGAGTGAGGTTTGGAAGATAATTACCACTAGAGAGAATGATGAGCCAACCCTTTATTAGATCGGCCTTTGAAACTTGTAGGGTCAGAATATAGGAACTACCGAAAAATCACATGAAACTTTGAGCAGCATGGCGTATATATGTCACAAGATTTTAAATAAATTTGCAAGATCTTGGGCATTAGTCTTGGGCATTTGACAAGACTTAAATGTCATTAAATTTTCTATTCTGTGTGTTTGAGGCACATCCCCTATGTTTTACATACTGGAGCCCCACTTGTCATATGTGCCTATGTGTGCTGTTTCAAAGTCATACTGTGATAAATTTGAAAACCACTTTTTGTTAAAACTGTTTATGGAATCGAGAGGCTTGTTTTTTGCATTTGTTGGTGTTAACTTATCATTTAAGTTTTCTTTTTTTTTTTTTTTGCTTTTTTTTTTTTTTTAGCTGGAAGGGGATGGGGTGGGAGGAATGAAGAGAGATGAAAATGAATATAAAGATGGGTGATTTTGGTGGAAGTGTTTTATTTTGGTTTTTTTTGTCCTCTTTTTTTGTTTTTCTTGTCTTTTTTTTTTTTTTTCTCATTCCCCACCATAGCACCCAACACAAGTATTTCTGGTTGATGATGGTAGTCTTCAACATCCTGTAGATAAACTGTAACAGAAATATTGGGGCCTTAAGGAGGTTGAGATCATTTCCCTTTCTGAGATAAGATCATTTTCCGCAGATAAAGCTGCTTGGGGGGGTGTCAAGGTTTGAGTGTTGATAACAAAAGTAATGAGTAATGTTATCACTAGAAGGTTGGTTAGATGAATAATGATAAGCTCAAGTGGAGCTTGTGAACAAAGGAGACTATCAAAGTAATAAAGGAGGAGACTATCAAAGTAATAAGAGCTGATAGGCTGAATTGTGTTAATCTCTATTTTGACAGTTCTATAATATGGGACTTATTTTAGATCTTAGACATAAGGATTACTGCGTTAAGACAATTATTCTATAATATGAGACTTACATTAAGTCATGGATATACTGGTTGCTGAGTTAAAACAAGGGAGACTGATAGATAGTTATAGGAAATTGAGATGCATAGTACAGAGACATTCAGTATGACAGTAAGAACTCAAGATTAAATGTTATATCTCTGGTTTACAGTTGTAGGAAATTGCCTTGTAGTGTAGCAGTAAAACGTCAGATCATATGACATATCTTTTGGTAGCTTGATAGCTTCAGTAACGAAAAGAATTACAAATAGGGAGCAAAACAACCAGAAATATTTTGTGAAAGATTGGGAATGTGCCTTTTTTTTTTTTTTTTTTCCCTCTACACTTGACTTTCTCTCTGCACTATCTCACCTTAGTTGCCATAATGATGTTAATTCCGATCTTTTGTCCACATGCATATCTTGCCGTCTGCCCCATCTCCTCTCCAATGCCTTTTTTCTACCCCAGGAAAAAGACAAGAAATACATGCTGTCCCTCGAGGGGCTGAAAATACGAGACCTTGAGTCTGGATTATTCTCTCGGCACCCCATCTTTGCACTTTTCAGCTCTGACAATAGGTATTTTTATTCTGCAAATCTCAGGCATTTTCAGTTCTTTTCCATCACAGTCATCTCAATTTTGAAAACAGATTAAAAAAAGCAAATACAAGAAAAAGTTTATCTTACCTAGTCCATGCCTTAGATTTAGACAGAAAAAAAGGAGTATGGGAAAGAGTTGTGGATAAAGTTATGTATACGTGAACGATGTCTTAAGATAAGATTTGATATAACTTATTTGTCCTGGAAAGGAAGAAGATGCAAAAAGAAATATAATGAAAGGATTGTCTGTAAATGGTTGATAAGACATACATGACATCTTTGATTTGAAAAGAAAAAAAAATAGATAAATTTGTAAAAAAATAAAGAAAAATAAAGATTGAAGAACTGCTTAAAACAGTTGAAAAAGCACACTTAACATCTTGAATAATAAAAGGACTGCTTATGAAAAAGTTGATCATGGCAAGTTCAGAAAAAGTTAAGGATACTCATATAGTATCTAAGGTGATTCCTCTTAGTGAAACTCTGAATTCTAATGAAGGTTTAAGAATAGATGTTACAGTTCAGATGTTACTGCCCAGGAGTCAAGAGTTCCTGCTGGAAAAAAAAAGCCAATTTAGCAACACTATTTTGGTTTGTGTATAACAAAATATAAATGCTTTGCTTGGACACAAGTGTGAAAAACTTGAAATCTGTCTCTTAACTTTTGAGCACAAAACTAGAAGGTGTAAACTGTAGAATCGGATTTCTGAAATCTTCAGTTAATCGGAAAATCTTCAATTAATTGGATGGAACTTTTTGACTACAACGTGATGATGTATCAAGCATGCCTAATGGTACCAAAGCCATTTTCTCAGACTTGAGACTTTATCACTGAATATGCTGAATTCTCTACCATTTCCTCAACTTTCACATTATACAATGCAGAGAAATAAATTGGCAACTTGATATTTAAGCTTCCTTTCCTATTTAAGGTTTAATTTCACCAGGATTTCTCAATAGGCCATGACTAGGCATGTGACTTTTCTATCAAAGGAGGCCAAATTATGATTTATGCATGCCGAAACCCTTTTTTTTTTTTTTTTTTGATATTCCTCTGGTTCATATTTTTTTTTTTTTTTTGGTATAGTGTGAATAATGTCTTTTGATATTTGTGGCTTTTAAATTTGTCAGAGCTAGCGTCCCCTTCATGCACTTATATTGTGGAACAGTAAAGTGAACACTGTAACAAGGATTTTTTTTTTTTTCCTTTTGGCTAGTCCTATTATTTCCCTTTGCCAAACATACGAGATGCTAACAGTTTTAGCAATGAAACAAAAAGTCATGTTCATCTTACATACTTAGAATGTACACCCAAACAAAACTCAGAAAGATTCATGATGTATTGAAAGTAATGAAAGTGTTTTCTCTGAATTGTGATGATTTTCTCAACTGTTTTGAACCCAACATACTTAAATAGATAGAGGAAAGATGAGTATTCCTTTTTTTTTCCTTACATGCTTCTACATTAACTCATGTGTCTGGCGAAGAGACGTACATAGGCCAGTAAAAAGCCAATCCCCTCATTGCAAACATGTTGCATTCATCTCTGATCTGCTTCAGGCTCAGCTCTGTCCAAAAGACACAGTCCTCAGCTATCTCTAAAAGGCACTGTGTTTGCATGCAAATATTACACTTTGCTTTGTCTTTTTCTAATACATGTTCACCCAGTCACAGACAATGTAAATTATTGTGCAACAATTTGAATTTGGAGAGGGGGGACAGATGAGGGGACACTTAGCTGGAACTGAAACTGAAATGTTAGAGATGAAGGCACTGTGTCAACATGTTAACTTTCACACCCTTAGCCTTTTATTGTCTTATTGTCTGCATGCCAAACTTTGCCAAATACTTTTGACTTCACTCTCTCTTCCTGATCTAAGGGGTTGCAGTTAAGTACCTTTTCCCCCTCTGTCAGATTTACCTAATTTTTGTCTTTGGATCTTAACCCAGGGATTATGGATCAATCATTAATGGTTTAAGTTACACTGACAGGTGATGATGTCTGTTGAAAAGTTGTGTTCGTCTTTTTTTATTATTGCATTCTCATTATGCAGTATTATATTTCGGTATGACATTTTGCATTTGAATGCCTTTTATTTGGTCTCAGCATGCTCATTTCTGTGGATTGGCTATATTACAATAACAGTGATGATGAGTGGGTGGTTAGATGAATGAAAAATAGTATTAAGTGTGCCTATATAGTGCAGCAACATCAAATTCCCCTGCGCAAACAAATTTTCCCAGTCACTGAAACACAATGTTGTCTGATGGAAGATGCTGGGGTTTTCTTTTTTTCTTTATACAAGATTGTATGGTTTGGTATAATACAGACTGTTACAGGAGTCATCCCTGGACCCCGTGGGCGGTCAAAGATCACATGCTCCAGAGTATAGCCTGCCTTGTCTTTACATGCATCCACACCCTTGTGCTAAGCAGCATGATCTGTATCTCTTTTGTCTTATCAGCCCTAAGCTGTATAATGTACCACTATATGCTTGCATTTTCTTCTTTGATCAATGTCTCACCTCAGATCTGTTTCTGTATCATCATTTTGTCTTCACGTGATCATCCCTCTCATGATCACTGAACTGATCCTGTCATTATCATCATCATCATTTTTTTATATCTGCAGCATATCACTTGTCATCTCCTCTGCAACCATCATCCCATCCCAGGGATTTCATAATCACTTCTATCATCCCTGTAGTGCTGTTGACAATTGATGTTGTTGAATGTTTTGTAATCAGCTAATTCCTGTCTCAGTGAGCACATCATCGTTAGATTAGTATAGAGCCAGGAAACTGTTGTCTCATCGCACAAATTACCTCCAATGAAAGGAATCCCATGAAATAGTGCTTATCACTGCTCTGTATCATCATCATCATAATATCATTGTCGTTATATTTATACAGTCTTGGATTTCAAGGCATTGACTGTGAAAAGGTATTTAACTCCATTATTTCTATACACATCAAAATAATGAAACAAACATCAGATGCTGTTTCGGCTCTTTACCACGGCATCCACATGCTCTATCTTACATAATATCATGTGGACATCTTCACCCCAAACGAAGTATTGTTCTTACTTGGTAAGTTCATCGGCCTGTCAGGCTACTCCAGGGATAGCTCAAACCAGCAATGTTATGATCTTCCATGAATCAAGAGAGAAGTGGTACAGGCAAGAAAACTATAATGCATTGATCAGTTGTATTCTCTTCCATTATCTGCGCTGCTACAGGACATACTGCTCCTAAATCTGGGTGCTTTGTGGAATGAGTGGTCCTCAATCTGGAGTTCTGGGTTGAAGTCCCTAACAAGACCCAGCATGTTGTCCTCGGGAAAGACAATTTGCAGAGTTAAAAATGTGTACCGAGAGAATGTTAGTGTTACAAAGATATGAATGTCTAGCATGCAGCTAGCTCTTCTGATTCTGAGAAGGCTAGAAACATACTGAGTGATTGAGATTCCCCATTGTGCCACTGATACAATCATGTGTGACCCGTCTCTGCCACTCCTCTGTTTGCCCCTTACAGGAGAAGGACAAGAAGTACATGCTGCCCTTGGATAATTTGAAACTCAGGGACACAGATCTAGGATTCATGAGCAAGAAATTGGGCTTTGTCTTGTTCAATCCCGAGTCCAGGTAGATAGAGAGTTTCAGCCTCTCGCCCCTCATTCTCCCTTCTCTTTTCTGCTTCTCGCCCCATCCTGTCAAGGCCCCAATCCTGAAAAGCCCCAAGGCCCCATCCTGAAAAGCCCCAGTATAGCCATAAACCCAGTCTGTATCCCATATAATTATGGATTGCTGTTATTTAATAGGTAGCCTTATTTCACACATTCTACCCATAAACTAGGTCTCCCCGACTGGCACTGATTAGTGCATCATCTTATAGTCAACAAGTTTGCTCACATTGCACCTTTAGGCTGTGTATCCCTTCAGTATATCCACAAACTAAGTTTCCCTCACCCATCAAAATAAAGGAGCAGTGCATTGTCTTTTGTTCAGCAAGTCTAGCTATTCGATTTCTCCCTTGAATATTATCCTCTGAACAGCATGGCCCAATATATTTGTAGTACTAAGGAGAGGGCAGCTTATACTGGGACCTCTCTGAGCTGTGCCGTAGGCTTGGGGACATTTACTGTTGGCTAGCAGAAAGGACTTGGTGCTTTTCCATCATTCATGAATAGCTTGTTTTACCACACCTTAGTACTTGAGAATCCTTACCACCAGCATCCGTCAGTACCTGATTCATGTTCTAGAATGTTCTTTATCACACAGAATGCTTCTTTATAACAACTCTTATTCATCCCAGAAAAGAAAGTATGATTGAGTATACAGGACCCTTGGTCAAAATTATGTTCAGGTGTCTGCCATTTCATTTCCCTTGTTCATGTCTTCAGAAAAGGGAGATTCAAACTGCACGACACAGAACTGGTATCTCCTTACATTGCTGACAAACAACACCACCCCTCCTCCCCCCTCCAGGCCCCATATCCTGACATCCAAAATACACCCCCCCCCTCCCTTTCCTGCAGTGTGCATTGTGCTTTGAGTATTTTGATATGCTTATAGTTTAGTGTTACAGCTCAATACTTGTCTCTCTAGTCCTAGTTGTTGTGCTTGGCTTTGGCAGTACTGGGTGTTGATATTGTCTACATGGTTGGCAAGTGGCTGGTTGTGATGAAATAGTGCCTGTATCCATACACAGTCATTATTGTTCACCATCACATGTTTAGTCGTGATACAATGACAAGTGCATCATTCATAGTTGAGAATTCTCCTTGCATTGTACCATAGTAACATTTCATAACAGTCATTTGGTGCTCACCCACGACAGTTTGTCAGAAAATGGACAGAAAACCCAAAGGATGTTTACAAGATATATTTATTGTATCTGCTGTGAAGTCCGCACCCCCATTTTTCCCCACACCCAGGGGAATCCCCTTCTTATCTCGTGAGAGTGATTAATACCTAATTTGAATACAGGAATGGAATTTCCCGAGATTTAGGCTGAGGAGCCAAAAATAGAGGCGTGGATTTCGCAGCACATAGTATAAATGCACATGAAATGCTAATGAAACATAATATTAACTATTAAATTAGATTGGGTTTGTATAGTTGGTGATCTTGGCAAGCATTATTGCATTATCCCTACAAGAAATGATTTGAGCAATTGTCAAATGGTTGTGATGATTTGTTAGATATGCAAAAAAAGACATTAACATCCCACCCATATCTCCATGGCCTGGCTTATCCCTTATAATATTGATGTGAGCAATTGTCTGGCTTGGAGTCAATGCCGTCACAATCAGCTGATTATTTGAGTCAGCATAGTTTTAGTTTGGCATGTTTAGAGTATTAGAGAAACATTTGCCATGGAGATGCTCAGCTTAGAATATGCATAACTCGCCGTCAGATATTGTCCATCAATACCTCAGGATGATATCATGTTCATGGAAAACTCAAAGGCATTATCCTGAAAGCTTGGCTAGTTGCGTTTTTTTTTTTTTTAAAAGAATTTTAGCTCTTTTTTGCTCATTTAAGAGATTAGCAAAATTACCTGAAAGTGTTGAGGAGTAAATAAATCATGATAGAGTGCTTGGGGACCTTTTAGAAGAGATAGTGTGCATGGGGTCGTTGTAGGCTAATAGTGAAATACTAACTCTGAACATGTGAAGTCAATTCGTTCATGTAAAACATGGGATCTGCATTCTGACAAGAAATATGTATTTCTGAACTTGTGGTATCTTTCTCATCATATTATTTACATCACTGAAGTTTGTTGAGTTGTGCGAAATTTCATCAACAATTGGCATGAGGAAAATCACCATAGATATGTCCAGTAACCTCATCTCTGGTCAGTTTGTCTACCAAAGCCATCAGATGTACTATCTGTGAAATAATAGAGTCATATGATATCAACATCCATGTCACACTTACCTGTTATTTATAACTTACTGTGTGGCCTTGAAGTTGGACCATGGGGGCACCATAGATGATTTGGCAAACTAGCTGCCTTCATCATTCCGATCGTCTGATTCTCTCATGGCATTACTTAGCTTCAGGTTGGTCTGTTTGGAGATATTATCCCTCCACCTCTTTCTCTGTCTGCCTTTGCTTTCGCCTCCTTCTGCTATGCGTTATGGGACCATCATATCAGAATGCGTTACTCGTCACCCTCTAACCTCCTTCAATATCGAAAATTGAAAGAGAAAAGTGATCACAAATAAATCTAGTCATATTCTCCGTATGTCATTCATGACCTGTTTTGTTCTATATAATACTTTGAGATTGGTAAGTTTTCACCAGTTTTATTTTGTATTGTAGATACAAATGTAATTGGCAGCTGGAGTTCCTTTGTGAACAAATTTAACAGGGTGGCTGCAGTTGTCAATGCATACATGCATTAGTTATATATTAGGACATCTGTAAATGGGAGATTTCCTGATATAGATATCCAGCAGGTAGTAAGGAAAAGAACTGTTCTCTGAAATTTTTGTAACATGTGTGAACAATGCATAAAGTTGTTTCAATTAATTTTGTTTGATAGTACCAGAGCTGACTGAATGTTTTCTGGTTGTTTCATATAAGTCTACAATCTCATGGTTTATATCAGCTGTAGTTCTTTTTTAGAATGCAAGGCAGTCAAGAGTGATTGGCCTTGCACAAACTGTGCCTGGGAAATATAAATAGTCATTTTGAATTATGCACCAGTGAGAAGACAGGATAACTGAGAAGTGCTAATCTAGTTGAAAAAGCAGGCATCAAAGTCACACATGAGCTTAATTTGCCCACCTTTTTGGTGTATTTTAAGAAAAAGCTAGTTGTCTTTGAAATGCCACACTGTACTCTATCTTTCATATATTTTAACAATGGGTTCACCCAAAGTGGTGTCATGATTCCCTAAAATAAGATTCAGGGCAAAAAGTATGTTTTGTCATGGGAAGTTCTGTTTCTTTCATACATTACTTCTACTTCCATCTTGTCACAAGTTTGTCTTTTTCTTTCTATACGGATTATAGGGATCCACTCTGTCTAGAGTGCTGTGTTCTACTGTGTGTTCTGATCTTGTCAGTGTGGAATGACGTGGAATGGGTGGGGTTGGGCCAGGCTGGCTGCTGCTGTGTAGCCATGTGGTTGATCCTGCCAAAAGTCATATGCTTGGCTCAAAAATTAAGCCATCCATGTTTAAATTCACATTCTCGCACAGTGACAACGAGAATAACTTATCACATCAGTTGAGGTTCCTTAGATGACACAATTCTACTTTCTTTGCCTATGTGGTGGAAAGGGAAAAAAATAAATGGAAAAGTGAAAACCAGATTTAAAGTCTCAGAAGAGGACAACATTTAATATTCGCTATGTCATTTTTTTTGTTTTTGTTTGTCTATCTTTGTCTTGTGTTCTCATGGAAAATTTACAGAATCTTAATGCTTTCACATTGTCATATGAATCTCATACAAGGTCTGTACTTTAAACAAGTAACTGGACAGCTAAAAAGTTTACACACTCAATTTTCATGATCTCTTAAATATTCATACTGATTACTTTGACAATAAGAACAAACATTCATTGGTTCACTGGATTTTTGTTTGCTGTTGTTATTTATATTACTAAGCACAAACTTTGATTTCTTTCTATTAGATGTCATTTTCATGTGTAAAATTTTGCCAGCTCTTTTTTCCATCCAGTTTGACAATTTGTTGTATTCTTTTTGTAATTGAATCTGCATGTTTGTACACATTATTTATTGATAGTTACATTTTTTTTTTTCCTTGAAATACGTATCCTTGATAATCAGTTGTCGAGATGTCTGAACGCTGTTAACATGATTTCTGTTGCAGGTATTAGATCTAGCAAGACCACAGTGCATTGTTCGCATGCCATAATACTGTTTTATGTGTAAAGGAACCTCCATTATACTCCTTGTTTATTTTCGTTTGCAATTCTTATTTCAGTCTTGCATCTTCAGAAGGCACACACCTCAATTTTGTTTCAGCAAGGTTACATCTAGACAGCTTTTGACTGAGCTCCTGGACTTATTTTTAGTCTTGCAACTTCAGAAGCCATGTAGCTCAATACTATTTTAGCAAAATTATATCTACACAGCTTTTGAACAAGTTCTTTAACTTTTTTTATTTAAAAAAAACCTGAGTCTCCCTTTGCCTCTTCCCCATCCAGCAAATTATCTCTCTCCTCTGCTTGTTTGCATCTTTTCAAATCAAAATTAATCTATGGCTCAATTATCATAAAATATCAACCCCACTAGAAATTCACTGTAGAACGGTGATGGCTGTGAATAGGCGGGAATGTGATAATTGTACAGATCCAGATTAACCAGTCCTTATATCAATGCGGAGTATCATACGAAGGACACTTTGAACAATCTCTGAATTTTACTGTGATAAATCTTGTGACACAGTTTCACTTGATTGGGTTTCAAGGTATATTTTCTTGTTGAGAAGTGTTTAGGTTGAGGGAGCTGTGTAGGGCAGGAGAGAGTGAGAGAAGGGGTCAGTACCAAAGTTGTGTTTTCTGGTTAGCAGGAGGGAGATTGCAAGTTTTGCTTTAGTTTCCATATCATATTGTCAGGAATAAAGATTAAAAGAATACAAAAATGAGGTGTCTGTAGCAATAATTATTGCATGTCTTTGTCTATCATAATTATTGTCTGTATGATCAAGTAATGTTTATATTTGTAGAATTTTAAAAAAAAAAGTGTTCATTCTGTAGTTATTACTATTATTTTGTTTTGTCTTGATTGAAATTTTTTGTTTGATGACACTGATATTGTGAATTGTTGTACATTAGATACATGTTGATGCTGATTCTGTGATACGCTGTCTGTTTGAATGCCAGACCTTTTGCATACTTTTTGTGTAGAGAAGTGATTGTTATGACATGTTTTATTATGTTTTGTTTGTTTCTGCTCCCTTCCTCTCTTTCTGGCCCCTGTTCCCACCCAATCATGGGTTCTCTTACCAAATCCCTGTACCATCCCCCCTTCCCCTGCCTTTGTGTGTGCCCTCGGTCGGCGTAGGAGCGGGAAAAACGCTACATGTTACCCCTAGAGGGCTTACAAGTGCGAGATATCGAGGGTGGGCTTTTCCAGTCAAAAAACATGTTTGCGCTCTATAATCCAACCTCAAGGTAGGTAAAACTGCCCTTTGGTGGTCATTACTGCTAACACAAGACATCATTTCCTTGTCTGTATCATTTTGTTTGTAATCCCTTCAGTAAATGTATATGCTTAGACTGTACAGAGCTATAACTAATAAGACACTGTCAGTGCTATTGCTCGGATCCTATATATTTGCCATCTCAAAGTTGCTAGAGTCTTGCAAATACCCAGTTCTGTCTGCACTACAATGTTGTCCAGAATCCCACCTGCCTGGCAAATGGTAGGAATCTGAAAACAATGGCCTGAAATTTCTTGAGGGCATTGAAATTAGAGTCTCCTTCGAGATTGAACGTCTTTTCTGCAAGTATACTTGGCAGAGTGTTTTCTCTTTTCTCAAAAGGCAGTGTTTGCAATATGGCAAAGTACAGCCTCTGTCAAGGCAAAAATTTTTTTTCTGCAGAGGCATTTGACAAAGGAGCAATCCACTAAGGGGGAATTTTTTTTTTTTTTGTTGTTGAGAGTAATTATCAGTTGACCAAGAGGCTTTTTCTCGTGATTGAGATCTCTTCGCGTTGATGCTTGGCTGCTTTCCCTAGAGGTGATGCTACAGTCCAGATGTGCGAAACACACTTCACAGCACATTTCATATGCAGTAGCAGCCATCTCATAATACATTGGACTCCTCAGTAGGAGTCAGTTTCTTTCATTGCAGCTTTGTGAGGCAATCTTTAGTACTCCTTTTGTTTGGGATTCTCTGTGCAGACATCTATCCTGATAGTCTGGAACAGTTTGATTTTCCATTCCTT
Source organism: Peronia verruculata (assembly GCA_038406235.1). Classification (NCBI taxonomy): domain Eukaryota; kingdom Metazoa; phylum Mollusca; class Gastropoda; order Systellommatophora; family Onchidiidae; genus Peronia; species Peronia verruculata. Next base: position 1,134,806 of record JBCAUA010000003.1, on the reverse strand, counting down.
TACTTTATTCCATCTCCTCTCTCACTCTCAGTATATCACTCATGAACCAACTACTCTTTTCTTTCATAAAATCTCATATCCATTGTGTGAAAACCAGCAGAGGGCTATTCTCTTTGCCCAGAATGAAAGTAGCAACTGTTTGCTGGTGTGCATTGTTTCCAGAACTTCCAGCACATATTTTTGAAGTTTTGTTGAGGCTCTCAAAACCAGGCTTAATTTGTCTCTCATTATGCGTCCCAGCAATTCATAATGAATTAGTTTGTTGTAGTGTGATTTGTCATCATGGATTAAAGCTTCAGACCAGTTGAGTTCTGTTTGAAGAACAAGGTTCTGTCAAGAGTTGGCACAATTTCTCTTTTTAAGTTCATGTAGCAAATTACCATAATGAAATTAACAAGCCCATGTATGGAGTAATAGAACTCTGTTATAACAGAAATCTCGCTCAGACAATATGATTGGTTAAAAAAATGTTGCTGTTGAAAATCAGATTTATAAATCAATCTCTCTAACTCTGTAATGTATTATGCACATTTTGTGGTGTTATTCAGTAACAAGATAACCAATCCTGTTTGTCCTTGGCTGGACTTAATAGTTAACATCTAACCCCCAAAAAATCATCAAATTAGACCATAATAATCTCTTAATGTAATTGTGTGAAACTTTGAGAACACCCTTTATACCAAGGATTTTTCTGCACTGTTAATTTCTGCTTTTTTTTTTTTTTGTTATGCTTTGGATTAGGGGTTTTCACATGCAAAAAATTTCTAGATGTATGATAGTTGTTGCGCTGGTTAAGACAATATTGGGGTTGTTGATTTATTCAACCCAGTCACATGAGTAAGAGTGGTGTGTTACCAATATTAATTAATATCTTAGTTGAGTGAAAAGAGTAGCATAGAAGTTAACACTGGTCATAGATCAAGTATAGACAAATCATGGGAGTTAAGACAGCAGAGTGCAGTGAATTATCAACAACAGTCTTTTTCCTGATCTCTCAAAATTTGACTTTGATTAAAGAAAAGTGTAACTGCTTTTTAATATACAGTATAAAGGCTGAAAATACAGTTTCTGTAAACCTATGAACAACAGCAACAATAGAACATTATCATTACTCTTATCAGAAGAGCACATGTCAGACCCAAGCCAGAATATAATTGATGTCTCATGGGATTCCTATACATGGGAGAAATTAAATAGAAGAACACCAAGAGAACTGTGTTTTATTTCATTAGAATTGGGATGGCAGGCCCAAGAGGAGATCATTGTGCTCAGTCCTATTACTTCCCTTTACCAGACAAGAGTGGGATTGAACAAGTATGGTAAAGAGGAAAAAAAACATACACCATGAAAAATTAAAAAAAAAAAATTATTATGTAAAGAAAATGTTTTCTTCTTATTGTTATAATTTTATCAAATTTTTTGGGTGATCAGTCTTTCGAATGGCAAGCAGTAAAAGGATTTTTCCTCTTTACACTGCTTTTTTCAACACCTCTTTTGTCTGGCAAAGGGAAGTAAAACTCTGATCAAAATGTTCTCCTCTTACATGTCCCTCTTTTGGAAAGGGCAGATAATCTGCGAAACAATCTCCCATTCATCAAATGACGTGTGCTCTGAGTACTTTTATCTCAAAATGCTGAAAAAGACATAGCAGTCGTGACATAGTAACGGGGGGGGGGGGGGTCTCTTGCAGAGAGGAACTAGTCACTTAAAGAAAGAAGTTGAGTGGGGAAAAGTAGTAATAGTAAGAGTGGATGTGATGTGTAACATCCTGCTTAGCATTGGGACACTCTGTTTGCACTATAGTGAGCATTGTATTTTGTACCTTTGTAGTTACCAGTAACACTAACAATATCTGGCTACTATGTGTCTTGTTTATGTATAAAGTATTCACTGGCTAACGTCATTAATGTGTGAGTGTGTGTACAACAAGACAGTTTTGGCTTTTAGTCCTGAGGACACTCTCTGCATCACCAACTTATTATTTTTTTCTCTCTTCCCTAATTTCGCCTCTAAAGCGCAAACATTTAATTATATTTCCAGCAATTTGGTGATTGTGTTTTACCAGTTGATTTACAAGATATCAATTTTTAAAAATCTCAGGAACTAGCAGTCACAGACCTTATTCATTCAGACAAACTCCTATATTTCTCAGAGATTGTCTCTTGGTATCAGACATTCTGTGAAACTCAGGAAAATGCCCTTGTACTTTATTCAACATGTCTGTCCCAATAGCAGAGAGGAGAGTCAGACATGTGCACATGTGGTCCAACTTCACTGTGTAACATTAGAATATCTTTTTCCATATCTTATGCAACCAGCTTTCTAGATGTTATTCCCAGTTAACTGCCATATAACTTTGTAAGGAGGCTGAAAGATTTCTCCAGAGGAGTAATATTGTTTAATCACATTTTGGGGTTTCAAAGAATTGTTATATGAAGATTGGATTAGATCCACAATGGACTAAGCAAGGCGCACAAAGAATTTTTAAATTTTGGCACACTTTAATGAAGAGCTAACTGTTTACTCACCAACGTGTAAAAGATAAATAACCCATGGAATTAAAATTAATGACTTGTGAAGGTGCTGTTTGCTCTTGAACATCAGAAAGCATGGTTTCCAAGATAAATACATTTCTTTTCGATTAGTTTCCTGTCCCTGTCCATTTTTAAACTCTGGATCACAAAATAATATAGCACTCTATATTATTAGCTCATCTTTTCTTGGTGGTTGTTATATTTAATCTTATTTGAATTTTATCAGCGGTTTATTTTGTTTTGATTGTTTGTTTTGAGGGGATATGTTTATATTCTATATCTGTGCGGGGAGGCGGAGAGGGAAGAAAGGGAGCTGTAAAATGTGTGGAAAATTTTAAACCTGAATAAAATTATGAATTGTTGGTCTGTCTAACATGAAATGAAAAGTCAGCCATTCCAGAACTTAATGAAGCAACTCCTAGACAAAGTTTGTGTTCCTTTCTTATTTTTTGTTGTTGTGTGCTTGTTGTGCGCAACTAAAGAAAATAGGAAATAAACCTTGTAAATTTGAGAGTATATCATTAGTTTGTCTATGTAGTTACAAACAAGGCATGCCATTATACTATTTGTTGAGGCATGGTAAGATTGTGATTCGAGTTGACATTTCTTTAACAGAGATGTTCAGCCCTCTGTTCATTTTCATTGAGACTTTTGCTCAGGCTTTCAAACATAATTTGTGTGCACACAATTGGTTCAGAAATGTATATGTTAAGTAGTGATTATAAGACTTACAGAATCTAACACTGAATTTATGCTAGTGTTCTCCTTTGACAAGAATGGAATTTATTTAGCACCCCCATTAACAGAAATGTACAATCTGCTGTTTATTTTCTGTATTGGATAATATTTGTGTACATTCAGTTATTTGCATTACACTGGTTTGTAATGTATGTTGTTTTATTTGTTTTTTTAAAACGTATCTTCCCATCCCAATTATCCCTGCATGTCCAATGTGTGTAGTCGGTTGAGCACAGACTACCAGCGAGTTTCTAGGTCGCAGTAAGTAGATTTTCTGCCTGGATGGACGCAGCTGGTGGGCCTGGGGCAAAGTAGGGCTAGAGTGACAGGCTGTTGGATGTCAATGACCTCAGGTCTTATAATTAATTAGAAGAATTCATAGAGCTAGTTTGAAGTCTTAGATTTAGCATTTACAACTTTGCCAAGACTAAATACAAAATTTCAGTGATAGCAGGAAGATTTGACCGTTGGCAGCTGTGAGAGTTCACTGGCTTTAATGCAAGAGAGAGAAGAATCTGACTATATGGGAATTCTGGCCATAAAAGAGTTAGTCTTAAATATATCCTAAGAAACCATTGGAGTACCTTTATTTTTGTATCGATGTTCATCCAGGTTTCAGAAATGGCACATTAACTATTAAATCATTGAATGACAATATAGATACATTGCATATATGATGTCAAAATCCTAAGGGCGGCAAACTGATATTGCTCACACGAAAATAAACAAGCGCAGCACAGTGGGTCTTCAAAAAGATGAATATTTTGCGAGTGACGTATGTATTTGAAAGCAGTGTTCAAATTATAAGAAGCTGGCCTTTCAATATATGGGTTTCCCAGCCCTTTTGCAGTACTTTGTATATGTACTATGAACATATATTAACTAAAAAATGTTGGAAGAAGTGTTATATCTTGAATGCTGATATTTCTGATATGATGTTTATCCATGGGCAAGAAATCATAGTATACCCCAAAATGGTGATACCACCCAAGCATCCTGTCTTATACTTGGAAAGTCATTCATATGCTAAATATTGAAAGCCATAGTCTTCCACCCCTTGACACTTCTAATGTTGTGCTAGTAATAAATACAAATTCATTAGTATCTTTTATTAGCACAAAGAGATTCTGTAACTTATCAAGTTCATAAAAGCTGAGGGAATCAGGGGAAAGTGACAATTTGCAACTGATGTGAGTTTTGTTGGTTCACTGCACATTGACAGCCAATTGTCATGGAAGTTGTCCATGCTTTGTTCTTGGCCTGCAGCAGTGCATACCAGGCAGTTAGTTACAACCTTCAAACTTGTTGGTGATTGATCTCTGCATGTAACTGGCTGCAAGATTTCCAAACTATCTCTGCTTTGCATTTTCTACTCCCTTATACTTCTTATAGATTTCAGCAGTACATCTTTCATTTCCAAGATTTCTATTGTTTTTCCAGCAAGATCTCTGGGTTTGGTTGTCTGTGAAGTGTACATTTGTCTTTTTTGGCTAGAATTCCCCCAGAACCTGAAAACTGGACCTATCTTGATTCTTGTTAGTTCTATGTCTGTTGTCATGACTTGCCAAACTCTTTCTTCAAAGCTTGTGCTGTCTCTAGAAAACAGAATGTCTGCATGCAAATGTCACTGAAATATACATTCGCTCTATGTTTTGGGGTATGACTTTTGTGGATCCTAAAAATTAGAAATCCAGTGTGCCCGTGCATACCACTTCTTCACTGAGCAGGCTTTTTTTTTTTTTTTCAAGACTATGCATGGTTTCTAGGAGGCAGGAGATCAGTCAGGCTAGTGTTTCTGTAGTATACCTAAGATTTAGACATATATCAGTTTGTACAAGTTTCTAAGTGTCTCTGAGATGAAAGTTGTCAGATCTTAGATCTTTCTTCATCTAATTTTTAACTACCAAGCTTCTTTAGTGTGCATAGCGCACACACAGGACCTGTGATATATATTTACTTTGTCAGAGAGGAGCAAAGTGTTGGGCTTCCTGTCCAAGAAGTAAAAGGACAGTTGAATCATTTAAAAAAAGGAGAAGGACTCATTTTTCCATGGCCTAGCAAGATTTAAACCCACATCTTTAGCAATGTCATCAAGTGATTGATGTCTAGTCCATTGTCCATGGTGTCCCCCCCAAAGCCATCCCAAACCATGAATCAAACTGATCACTGTAGGTTGCAGAGGGTTAGTGAAGCATTACCTAGACCACAGCTGTGCCCGTCAAGGCATCGGCCATTCCATTTACTAGCTAGTTAGTGATTTGATTTAGGATAACATCTACCATCATGGAAATGTGGATTGCCTATCATCTCTGTATGATGTGACTAATACCATATAGTGTGACTAATCTCAGTGTCAGCAGTGATGCTATACCATATTTCATATGACTGGCATCTTTTGGATCTTGGCAAGGCTTTTTTGTTATGCAGAATGTCCTGTCAATCTTGATCAGTCTTAAGTACAAGTATTTATTCAAATATGACTTGTGACCAGGGCAAATGAGTTGGAAGTTGTGTGGGATGATAAAAATCTATGGCTGTTTTTGGTCGTTTTCAACTACTTTCCAACTAAGATGCTAAATTTCTTTTTGTTTTCATAAAACGACAATTTAACCTTTTTAATCTAAAAAAAAAAGAGAGAAGTTTTGGTATCATAGTTGGAAAATAGTGAAAAAAGGTCAAAACGGCTGTGACTTGACGTCACCCAATGTGACCTGCGGCTCATTTGCCCCGGGCGCAAGACATACAGACTTTAGAAAATAGGACAAGATCAACTGTATTAGTGACTAACAGTGGTAACACACTCACTTCTTAAATATATCAGAATGCTCACTTCTTTCAAAAGCAAGTGGATACACAGAGTCATTTTGAACTATATTCTTAAGTTAGGAGATAGAAGCCTCCTGGTATAGGGCTTCAGTGTTCCTATGTACCAATTATATACATTCATGATATATTGAAGATTTGTCACCAAGAATGTTTTTTTAAGCCATGGGAAAGATATGTAAAACAATTAAAACTCATAAGCTTGGAAGTTAAGAAAATCCTGCAGAATCCGTTGATTTCAGTTTCCAGGGGAAAATAGTGGAAACAGAAAGCTGAATACTGGAAAAGTGCATAGCAAAGGTTTAAAATGAAGGAGTGCTTTATGTTTGGAGAGATACTGCCTCACTGTTGACATCTGTCTGCCTTTTCTAATCCTCTTGTGTTTCAGGACTTGTCAAATACATGTGGGTTCATGTGCCTCTTCTGCACACTGGACACACTCACTTTGATTCATGCATGTCTGCCAGTAGTGCCCAGATGTAGATTTTTTTCCATTCATCATTCTGTACGTCCAATCCTCTTGTGTTTCTGGACTTAACCGGAGAGTTTGTTGGTGTCAAAATATGTATATATGTAATAATAATAATAGTAGTAATAATAATAATAACAGTGATGATGATAATAATAATAATAATAATAATTGGTTTATATAGAGCTTATTCCATACACTATAAGCTTTAAGTGCTTTACAATCTGTTATACATATATATGATCCATAATACATATAAAATAAGTTTTTAATTCTTTCATGAGGCAGAAGAAAAGGAAACACCAATTTTTTAAAAAGTGTTACATGGCAAAAGGTTACAATCTTTTCCAACAGTCTGGAGTATTTCATTTGTTTTAGTTGGAGGGGAAGAAATTGTCACACATTTAATTGTCGCAGTTTGGAGATAAAAGTCACCATGTAGTTATTACTATGACACTACCACCTTATTGTTTCCATATTCCATCGGTATCAGTTTCTGTTACAACACTACAGCCACATGGCTTGGATTCCTTACTGTATATATGTTAAACAGGCAATGATTGGTAGATATACATGTTCAGTGATGAAGGAGAATTGGAAAAAATTAGATGTACTTCCACAGATATAGAACTGATGCGTTTTTGGAACAGTTTTGCTAGTCAAAATAGTTTGAAATCAACACCGTACTTGAAGAAGGGGCTATTTTATGCATTCTATTTGAAAACAGATTTGCCAGATTTTGGTCTATACGCGGGAAGTGAACGACCATGAGGATGTATTTTTGAAAAATAATAAGAACCATATGGCTAGTGCATCTCCATAATAGATGGAGTGAGTAGAATGTAGATACACATATAACATGTGCACTATTTTCTGTCCTACAATGAGCCCATATGAGCCAGGCTGGTGATGACTTTTCTTGCTACATCAAGAAGACTTTGTGGATATTATTTGACACTCATGAATATTTTTTTTTTTTTTTTCAATCTGAAACATGTCCGATTGCTCTGCCCTGCTACAAAAACTAGAAGCATAATTTGTCTTTGTTTTGCCAATTTATACTGTATTTAAAATCAGATTGGTGCTGCCTTTGCTTAGAAACATTGGTGTTTTAAGGTTCAGTGTTTGAGTCGTGCTTTATTTTGCATTCATACGTTCTTTAATCTTAGTTTTTTGGTCTGACTTTCATATACTGAGACTCAGGTGCATTTTTAGATGAACACTTCTAACTGATTAGTGCGGAATAGGAAACTTGCAAAGGTCAAGGTTTGATTCCCAAATATTTATTCTGTACCTTTGAACATATTATGTACATTGATATGAAACATTGGATGCCTAATTTTCAGATGACAGATGAAAGTGCTAGACCTAAATGCAACTAATAACATGATGGGGAAATAATGTGTCATGATATAAGATCATAGTTTTTTCCTTATTTGATCATTGCTTCGATGATTTTGTTGTCTGTGTCTAAACAAGGCACCTTTCAGTATGCATATTTTATGCACATTGATCTGAGAGCAATACAAAAAAGATTAAAAAGCAAATAAATTTATTTGCTCAAAGTGAATCTGTCGAGATAACCACCAGGTAGGAGGTTGAAAAACGTATACAGAACGAACACTCAGAGTGAATGGATGGATGAATGCATGAGAGGGGAATGTGTGAACTGTTGAATCGAGGTATTACACACTTGTTCTCCCTGAGTAGTTAGACCTGTCCTGGGATATGACACTGTGGCAGGAAGTAGTGATCTTTGGTCCTGTGATTATATCATCAAATGCGGCATTTTTTTTTTTTTTTTTTTGTTCTAAAGTGATATTGTCTTTTCTTTTTTTTTTTAAATTCCCCACAAGAAGCTTTCAGTCTTTTGTCATGGTTGTATCATGTGTCATATGAGTTCACTTTTTGACTCAGGATGCCAGTGAATAGATAAAAATATTTTTTGTATGGAAAGAAAAAGAAAACAGTTTTTATTAATGTTGCATGTGATGATATGATGTGATAGTTAAAGGACAAAGAGGCACGACCCTCTGACTGCCTCTCTCTCTCTCGCTCTCTCTCTCTGTACATATATATATACATACTGCTCATACACAGCATGTTTTAGTTTGGATATTGTGTATGTGTGGTATCTGAGATGAGTGCTCCACACCCACACAGTAACATCTAACAAACACAACAGTCTTGATTCTTGTCTCTCTGCTGTCTATCATTCTTACTCATTCCCCTTTTTTCTCCTCCATTTCTTGCTTGTTGTGTGTTGAAGTGAAAGACACACGGTCACATACGTAACATGTAATTCAGCATCAGAACCAGTGCTCTTCTTGCCTTATGGCTCCATACATTCGCCAACAAAATGTCTGAGCTCTGTCTGTTTTCTGTATGATAGATATATCATCTGTCCAGTTGAATCTCATCCATCTTCTGCTTGCTTTATGATTAAATATTGTAACAAAGGAAAATTTGAAAGTCAATCGACTGAGTCATTCATTTTACACAATGTCATATCACCAGAACGCATTTTAACAACCACAATGTATCTGAAAAATGGGACATATGACAAACAGGTTTTAGAAACAGAGTAAATCACCTACTGATTTCAGTGCTCTGGTTTTTTTGGACGGTTCCAGGGTGATTTGTTCACATCAAAATATTTTTCTTAGAGAAAGCTTTTCAGGGTAGCTCATTAGAACTCATATTTTCTTGTAAAGATACCAACAGAAAAAGGAGCACACCAGCATGATATGCTGAGTGTTGGCAAGAAAATATACACACTATGCTTGGCAATAAGGAAGCCACTGGTCATCCTATATTGAGTTTGACATTGATGTTTATTTTCTCAAACTGTAGCTTGTACCCTTAACTAGCAAAACACTGTATCTGCTAATCTCAGCTGAGCTTTAAACTTTATAGCTTGCATGATTTGCTGTATCATGTTTATTCTCGTTGCTTCCTTTGTGCTTCTTGATCTAACTTGATGGGAATGGTACTTTTGTCTCATTGATTTTTAAAAAGTTTTATTGAAATTTTCATTTCATTTTCTGTCATCTCTATTTTCCTTTTCCTCTTTGGAGTCACATACGGTCTCTTTTGATAGATAGTGTACTATAGGAAACAATCACAGGTCTGATATTTTTATACTGTCATTTAACATTTTTCTTTAGTTTAGTATCATGTTTTTGAAAGTACCAAATTATTCTTTATGTTAGTCAGTTAGTTAAGTATTAGAACATTATGTTGGTTTAACATTGGGATTTGTTCAGTGACAGTGCCTTACACTGCCAATACTACAAGTGGTCAGGCTCATGAGACATTCTGGCCATTCAGTGTCCAGGTGGTGTCCATAAACTAACATCACAGGTCAATGTCAGGTTTTATTATGTATATTTATTGCGTGATCAACCTTCAGACGTCATTTTGTCTTGACTAACCAAGGATGAATTTGAACGATTTAGTCAGGAAAAATTGAAAAAATTGATTTTTTTCCCCTGGTAAGTGATTATAATGTTTTTTGCACAGTACGGTAATTATCATTTCAGAATAATAGATAATATCATCAAAGTCTTATCATTGTTAACTGTCACTGTCATGTTAGTTTTGCCAAATGGGTTCATCACTTGCTGTACAAGACACCATTTACATTAGGTTTTATTATTTTTTGTTAGCTTCACATATGAATCATGATGATCATTGCATTTCTGTGACATTTTGTTACTGGACAGAAAGTTATAGCAAATTGCCTAACTGAAGCCAGTTCAATGGCAGATCACAGATAAGCCATGTCGATCTTGATTCATGTCAGTTATTAATTCAAATGGACATCCTAGTCCATCATATTGGACATGAAATGGCCAGTCCATCTCACTGAGTTATTGACCAATTGAGAAATATTTGATAATTTGCATTTGTGGTTGTGAGACTCAGATTCTGATCCTGTGACCTTTGCCCTCTGACTCCAGAAATGTGTACAAAGACTACAAGCAGCTGGAGCTGTCGGCAGAGTCCCAGGACGAGGTAGACAGTTGGAAAGCATCATTCCTGCGTGCAGGTGTCTATCCTGAGCGCGCCACTGAGGAGGGAGGCAGTGTAAGTTTCCTGGCTGAAGTTTGTCAGCATCTTCTGTACCGTTGATAAAAGTTAAGATAAGCTAGGAAAAGGTCAGATATTTAATTGCCTTCAGAAAGAATATTTCCTTCATAGTTATAATTTACATGCAAGATACATTCACACTTACAAAAGCAGGGACAAACGTCAAAAGTACACATATTACGAAAAACATCAGAATAAGGTGTCGCTGGTGGGAAAAATTTTACTTCCACCTATTTTATTATGTTTAGGACAGGGATGTCAAATTTCCTACTTAAGTAGGATTTCCTACTTTTTGCCTGTCTGTAATTTCTCTGTTAGCCCCAAGTCCGCTATTTTACCATTAGCGTACTTAGTTTTATGTATTTGCTAAAGAATATGTCAGGAACTTTTCCTACTTTTTCACGTAGAGAGATTGACATCCCTGTTAGGAGTTGTTAAAGTTCAGGAGATTAGAATTATGAATTTCAGATTTAGCATTGGAAGGAAATTGTACTCATGTGAAAGGAAGAGGAGGGAGAATATTCTGTTTTGTTTTTGCATAACATCTTTATGGTCATCACTGCCAAAGTCTTTCCGGAGGACTACATGAAGTCAGGAGCATGTGACGTGCAAAAAAAGACCATGATTTCTTTTTTCTGGGTGATGTTAAACGTTGGATAGTTTCTGCCATCATTTTTAAAAATAGCCAACAGAATATTCAGTGCATTGGTATCTGCATATACTGTATTCTTAAAAATGATGTTAATATTGTACTCAGCCATTGGGGAAAGAGTTATACACTGCTTTTGATACATCTCTGAAAGCTAGACAAAATGGGTTGCAGTGACAGTAACTGTAATGAAACATGGCATCAGAACTCAGATAAGAGTTAAAATCCTTCCCCTAGCTCTTGTGGTGAAAGGAAACCCAGACTGTTACAGATTGGAGAAGGTCAGGTCAGTTTTATCAAAATAAAAAATTGGGATGCCAGCAGGTTATTGCAAAAATTGGCAGGATAGGAATATGTGGGTAAAAAATCAGGATGTGATGATTAGAATGCGATAAATGGTAGGTCTGATTATGGCTGTGTCTGGGAGCTGTCAAGTTCCACAAAGTGGGTGGCATAGGTTACACAGATTTTGTGTCTGAAGTGAAATGCATCCTTTACCATTACCAGAGAGAGCGCAGAGTTGCTTTACTTTCCCCCCTGACATAATCCCCAGCAGAGCAAAGATGAGTATACTTCCATGGACCCCCAGCTGGAGAGACAGGTGGAGACCATCCGCAATTTGGTGGACTCCTACCTCAAGATTGTCAACAAGACCCAGAGGGACTTGGTACCCAAAACCATCATGTATTTGATCATCAGCAATGTAAGTCTGGGATTGTGAGGTGTCTGGCCCTCTAATTTGTAGTGGAGAGACAATAATTATAGTTGATATTTTTAAGGCCAGATAAACCGACATATATGAATTACTTTCAGGAGTACAGCAATGGCAACTATTGTTTCAGTTTAGAAAAGACCAACAAGTCTATGAAAGTTAAAAGTTTTTTGGGTTTTTTTTTATGCCTAGAAGATTATTAAAGCCTATGGTGTCTGAAATAATCCAGTTCATTTTTTTTTTTTTTTTAGTTATTCTTGAACAAGTTTTTGTTTTCTTTACTTGTCAGAACTGCTGAGGATAACACCCCCCCCCCCCCCTTTTTTTTTTTTTAAATGCCTAAATACTAACTTCGACACAGTTACACTAGAATGTATGCTGTCACTATCACTACTGAAGTATGTAGGTACATGGTATGGCATTTGTGAGTGGGTGGTTTTCATGGCAATAAGGAAGTTGTGAGACCTTGGTTACTGTAAAAGCATAGTCCTGTTTAATAAGAAATGAACAGGAAAAGAACAAAGATAGAAATGGTATACATACAGCTAAGAAGGCCTAATAGTAAGTTTGTACTTCATCCTTTATTGATCATAGATGAATTAGTTTGATCATATGTTGCAGTAATAATTTCCTTTTGCATTTATGAATATTTATGTAATCGCAAAGTTGAAGAATGAAGGTATTACATGCTTCTGTACCATCAGAAACTTAATAGGTCCTGTAATAGAACTATTATATTCAAATGTACGTTACATTGGGCTCACAATGGATTCTAGCACAATTATGATTAAACATCAAAGGAATTAATTCATCAGTGGTAGTAGAGCCTAAACCATGCTGATGTATCTGTCAGTAGCAACTTTAACTGAAGGATCTTACATATTGCATTGCCCTCTAGTGCTCACTCCTAAATCTATTGGTCTTGATCATAATGTTATCATATTGAGACTGTATATGTCCAGTCCTCATGTATAGTATAACTGGATGGCTTCTAGCATCATTCATGAATTATGACAGGGAAGAATATTTTGTTGTTATTAGATCCTGATCCCTTTGTTGTCATTGGAATTTACCTAGAATGAATGCATTTTATCTGCAAATTATATTTAACAACTTAGAAGACAAAATATTTTATGAATTTTAATAGCTCATGATCCTTTTATATTTATAAGATTTTATGTTGAGAGAATTCATTCTAGCAGCAAATTGCTGTTTTAAAAGACTCGGAGTATTCTATATTTCATGAATTAATTTGGATGTCTGAGTTATAAACTTGTTTCGTTTTGTTTAGTTTCTTTGTTTTGTTTTGTTTCCCAAGTTTTATCCTTTTTTCTCACCGACCAGTGTGAGCCATACCTTTTTTGCCTCATCACAACTTTTTGTTTCCTCATTTTTAATTTTTTTTTTTTTTTTTTACATACAACAGTGCCACTAACTGATTTAGGCTGTGTTCACAACAGATTTGTCCCTCATTTTTATACATAAGTATTGCAGTTATAGCAGTGTAGTTTGGGAAAGCAAGTACACCAGATAGATTGCAGTGATTTTGAATCAAAATCAGCATCTATTATGGATGTTTGTGCTGATATACCGACTATGAGACCATTCATCTTTAGCACGAGGCAACCAGTCAGTCATAGAAGTAGGTCATCCACCTGAAGATAGAGCATAGCAAGAAAACTAGAAAAATATATTAGAATTTCACATGGTATCAATCATTATTTGAGATAGAACACATAATGTTAAAAGTGTTGTAGTGCGTGCCTGATTTTTAGGCAGTTTTGACCATTTTTTCGCATTCCCCAATTTTTTTCGGAATGAAAATATTTAAGTAATGATCCCTAGGAGATGGAGTTAATTCAAATATCATGTGGTTGCCAGCTGTGGCCTAGCTAGGGTCACATCAGAATATTAAGAATGATGTTGTCTATTTTGGATCTCGGTCAAGAATTTTGAAGGAAAATTTCCTGATGATGGAACTATATCAGTTATTCATAATATTTATATTAAATATCAAGTTTCCAGAACTATCAGCCATCTGCTAGTGCTGTTGAAAGAAGGACCGTAGAAGAATTAGAGCAAGACCTGTGAGGGAGAATAGAGGGACTGTGATTGAAAGTCAGATTCTGTTCTGCATTTTGTGGGTTTTTTTTTTTTTTTTAATGTTCAGTGTGCCAGTCCTTTGTTTAACTATAAACCCAAGGAGAGATAATCCTCTGACTTAGAATATGATGTGTGAAAAGGAGGAAAAAGTTAAGTTTGCTATACTAGAACTTTTCTTTCTGATTTTTGTAGAATTTGCTAGTTCTTTCTTTAAGAAAAAGAAATTGGGCAAGAAATTATCTCATAATTTAGAATATTTTTATGGTATATGTCAAGGAAAAAGGTGAGTAGCAAAACGGTGACTGTTTTCTGATTTATATGGAATTTGGCTCGCCTTTATTTCAGAAGGAACGGGGAAAGAGATAATGTCATGATATACATGATGTAATGAAATTGCTACACTATAACTCTCCTATTTGTTTTTTAATTTTGTTCTGTTTTTTTTTTTTTTTTAATGGTGGAATTTGGCTTTTTTTTTGTTTTTTGTTTTTGTTTTAGAATTGAGTTTTAGAATTCACGGGAGAAAGATAAATAATAGTTTGAATTGGCAAATTATATATCTTATTCATGTATGCAAAAGAAAGAACTAAGGTAACCAAGTGAACACAGCCTAAAACCTCCCCCCACCCCATAGAGATGTGTGTGAAAATGTATGTTCATGAATACTATAACACCTGCCGCTGCCACCCATTTTCAGATCCGTATATTTATTGATAGTGACCTGTTGGCCCATATTTACTCCACTGCTGACCAGGTAATTTCTCCGTGCCAACCTCGACAGGCTCAGCAGGTTGTCGCACACACCTCTGCACCACAAAGCATGATGATGGGCATGCTTTCAATATAATATATCATTTCTAGAACTTTTTCATCCTTTTTTTTTTTTTTTATATTGAATTTTTTTTTCCCAATAATCAGTCAGTGTTGTCTTTTCGCTGTCCCCCAGTTAAGCCATCAAATGTCATCATTCAGGAAATGTCTATGGAAGAATTACAAAAGGTACTTACACAGTGGTACTTTGTTTCTAAGAGATTTGCAGTGTATTAGCTCTGAGAGTCAACTAGGCATATAGATAAGTAAATCGTATATCTTTCAAGCTCAGTATTAAATAAAATGATAGTTATGATGAAAAACCAATAACAAAACAGCTTGAAACAGCCCAGGTTCAATTTTCTCAGTAGAAAGTCACGGTCGTCAGCACATGTTCTGCTCTAAGGAGCCTAATATCAATGAAAGAAATTGGTGAGATCTAATGTTGTAGTTTTCTGAAATGTTATGCAAGACCCTTGTTAGCAAGATCTACATTGTTGATTTGTAGAAAATTTGTAAAAATTAAGCTAGATCATATATGACACTTATCATTAGATATAATTAAATGAAATTACACAGAGCACAATCTGTGGGAGATACAAAGTGTTTGACACTAAACAAGATGACATTTTGTGGCTGAAACTTCCCTCCCTTGGCTAGCAAGTCAACACTCTCTCCCCTTCCCCAATGCCTCTCACCCCTATGCCATTGCTAGAGGTGCAGCTCAGACCAGCTTCCCCCTCCCCCTTCTGGAGTTGGTGGTGTCCGCTTGTTTTGTCGTATATCATGTTGACTGTCATTGTCATGATCACAGTTTGAACAAGTCATTTTTTGGGGGGATGGTTTTGGGAAAACTAAACAAATGCAGTTTTGCCTGAAATACCATTTTAATTTAAGCACTACAAAAATAGTAACAAGAGGAGGAAAAAGAGCTACAAAAAAAAATAAGAAAGAAATAGAAAGCAGTTTTAAAAAAACATGCCTCTGTCTTACTGGAGATCAGGTTTAGAATTTTGTTTTTAACCTGGAATATATAGATCACATACTTGGTACAACGCTGTTAACTCAGAACCACCTAATAATGACTTTGGCAGTGCAGATTGTGTTATGACAACGACGACAGATCATGATCTCTATGTGTTTGTGTTTTATGTTTTGCTGTAGCCAACGATTTGAGTAAAGGCAGCTGTTGTCGGGCTGGTGCCTGCCCTCCTTTGATTTCAGATGAAGCAATACATTAAAGACGACTTGTTACCTGGTCTGTACTCTGCAGGAGATCAGGTGGGCAAGCCTAGCTCTCACTTCTCCTTCCCCCTCTCTCTCTCTCTCTCTGTGCCAGGGTCCTCCCTTACTTCCCTATCCTAGAAAACATCTCCCCCCTCTCTCCCTCCTTGTCTTTATCTCTCTGTCTCTCTGTGCTGTCTCCCATGCAATCTTACTCCTCTAGCTGATATCTCCATCTCTCCCCCTCACTCTCTATCTCTCTGCCACCGAGGGTCCCTTTCTCCTATAAATAGTTTATATCTCTCTCTGTACCTGGGATGCTCTTATATTCTCTTCCACCTATAAATAGCATCTCAACCAGACGCTGTATTACTCCCTTTCTCTGCTCAAGAACATCTCTCTCGCAGTCTCATTCTCCCAATCCTCTCCCAAGTATAATCCACCTTTGATATGCTTTTCTCTCTCTCTCTTTCATTAACCACAAAATCTGTTAGAACTTGCTTTAAAGATACTTCCAGTTCCTGGCTTATTGTTAAAATTCTTGAAAATGCAGAATATTTTGTTAAAGGAAAAAATAAGGAAAGTTTAATGCTGTCCATCAGAGCTGGTTATTTTCCATTTTATTGTAAAAGTTACCAAATTTAAAAACAATGTAATGATAAGGTAAGCAATGTATTGCTTTCATATGAAATGACAAGTTCTGAGAGGTTAAATTCTGCACGAAAGTGGATTGATATTCCATAAATTTAATCATATAGTTTTTAGAATTATTAATATTGCCACCCCTAATTTGCTTTAGAAAGGAAAATGACATGAAAATAAGAATTCATAAGATAAGAGTAATCTTGCCCTAAGGTTTGGACTGAAAACTAATGTTTATTGGATCGAATTCATCAGCTTTAATAAGATAATGCTGACATAAATTTGATGGGAAGGGGAAATGGACATCAGCAATATTTTGTAAAGAGCAGTATAGGATGCAGTCTTATACCCTACTGGAGAAGTAGTTGAATGTCTTATTTACGCCGTAGGTGGAATTAGAGAAGAGAAACAAGTGGAATTGTCCTTGTTGACCTGTGTGATCTGTGGACCACCATCTAACCAGTTTGTTGAGGGGCATGCCAGTTATGTCAAATACCATAGCTCACATTACCTGGACATGCAGGAGACTGTAACCTTAAGCTCAGAATTGTCCACATTGACTGACTCGGACGCAGCAAACTGAATACAACATTCTGTCACTTGACAAATCGCTGTGAATGGATTGAAATGTGATGATAGTCTGATGAGAACAAGGCACTCACAGTTTGGCACAAAGTATCTAACCAACACATCCTCTTTGATGTCTATGTTGATGATAAATCTGTCGTAACAGAATGCAAGAATCTCCGTATAAATTGACAATTTATTGCATGAATACCGAATGGACTATAGCAGAATGAGAATCAAAGAGCACAAAGTGTCTTTCTCTACAAGTTTGCTGAGCATGGAGGGTAGTTCTGGTCAATGTAACAGAAGCATTGCATCAGTTAACAATTGAGTGTCTGACAGACTGAACTGACCATAAAGAGAGAACAACACAACGTGTCTTTTCAGTTCAAATATTTTGAACATAAAAATGTAACTTTGATCTGTGTTTATGACACTAATGAAAACTTACGAAAGGCCGTGTTGTAGGTTGCAATCTTTTTTTTTTTTCAAATACCTTGTCGCATGAACATTTGAAAAAAATATAAGAAGTTCATTCAGAAATAATGTAATTCAGTTCAGAATGAAACGGCCAAAGCAAAGAAAAGTATAAGTTACACATTGCTAAGAAATTCTGATATAAAAATACTTGTGCTGCCTTATTTTAAACACACTTTACAAAAGGTATAAATGACATGCTGATAGTGTCAGTAAATTAAACAGCTTTTTGTTTGATGTGTTGTTGGCTGCCCTAACAGTGTTGGCTTCTGTTGTCAGTGGAGTAGCGTAGTGTACTCAGTGTCTTAGAATGGTTTCGACTATAGGATTTAATTCAGTGTTGTATAAGGGTTATCTGCACAGCATACAACTCAATGTTTGAGAATGGTTGAGGTTGTCTATAGTGAAAGAACTGTTGCACTATGTCAGTGAAAAGCTGTATATTGTACTTAATCTTGTAAGAGGAAGTTTGCCAGGTATGGTCTTTTGCCCTCTACACACAATAGAGTGCCAAACATTGCACTAGTAGAAAGTAAGATGTACTGACATAAAGCAGTAAGACATGTCATTGCTATTTTTCTTCCCCCCCCCCCCTTTTTTTTTTAAAAATTAAATAGAATATTTCAGAATTGTATGAGGATAGACAAAGATAGATGGAATAGTTCACAATGGAGACAGATGGATGGACAAATAGTTAGATGAATACAGTAGAAAGATAGAATGGTAAAAAGTTAGAGCTAGAGTTAAATGTAATACATACATACATAGACAAACAGATCAACTACCCTTGCTTTTTTTACTTACATCTTGAAAGGTGATGCAGATTGTGTTGAAGAGGGCAGTGCTCAGCACAACAGTTATTATCTGTGACAGATAGAGCGCAACTGAGACTTTGATTTTATCATCTATGCCTGCGCTACATGTCAATCAATTAGATTAGCACTATCTTACCTCACAAATTGAGCCAATAGCCAACTTTGCTGATTTCTTGACAAATTTTCTCAATCTTTGGCTCATTCCATTTTTTTTTTTTTTTTCTGTCTTGTGATTTCTCAGATTTCTATCCTTTTATTTACATTCGTTAAAAATATACATAATTAAGGGATATTTTTGATTTTTTTTTTTTTTTACCTAGTTACTTAATCCTTAGTAGGGATGGTTTTGACCTGGCCCATTACTTTCTTTTGGCATACACCACAAAAGCAGTGTAGGGGAAAAAAGTTACTTGCACATACACTGCTTGAAACAGAGACCAGGGACACCCCTGGTCAGAAAGCAATCCCCAATATTATTAATAATTATGACAGGCAAACCATTCAGCCTGTCTTGCCAAAGAAGTCATTGAATACAAACTGTCTGCTTTGATTCCACCTCTCCTCTCTGTTTAACGTCAGCAATTCCTGTAAGCTGTTGAAAGCATAAACAGCTGATGGCTCTTCAGACTTTGGAATGCCATGAGAGACAAAGAGCAGGAACCAGAACTAAGTCAAAATAGTTGCTAAAATGCCAACAGTTTTTAGATGTAGCATGTAGAGAAATGAAGATCCTTTTCATTTGATATCTGGCTCTGAATTTCTTTTTAGCTTTTTCCACAACAAAATCTCCTATCACCAAGTGGATGGTGATGATATTTGTGATTAAAGTGATAATTTTTATTTGAAAAAAAATTATTATTTTTTTTTGTTCAGCAATTATTTACTCTTCACCTCACACATATATATTTATACATATGAGACACAAGGTGATGAAATTGGACACTTTCCAGTAATGATGAGTGGAAAGAACTGTGATCTTACCAGTTAGCCGTAGTGAGTGACTTTTTATTCCAAAACCCAAAAGTCCCCCTCCCCGCGTACATTAGAAATTGATTCTGTCCCATGGTAGCCCTGATTTCACAAGTACTTGATTTCATTGTGCTGTGTCTCATATGCATTTATTTTAATTTTGTCGGCTGTGATGTCGTTGGTGCAGTGGTCAGTTGGTTTGTGTACAGCATGAGGAAGGAAATGGTTGCTATGCAGAAAAGTCATTTTTCTTTTTTTTTTTTAATATATATTTCTCCCAGCCAGTCAAAATAAATCGCTTATTGATTTTTTTTTCCAATGGACTTAAGTTACAGCCATCATGTAAAACCTTAATTCATACATTTTTCTTTGGTGAAAAAAAAGTTTTGAGCTATAGTCAGTGACATTGCGAATTGAAGAAACTGGGTGTGACCCCTTAGCAACACCTAATCAGAAGAAAATCAGCAAAGACCAACAGTTTAGTACATACAATTTGCCTCGTGATACAATGATATACATGAAGTCTGCCCATAAGAGCCCCCTAACATTATCTTATTTAGAGGTGAATGTTCTTTCAGTGTGTGCAACACAGGAAACATCAGCGTCAGACCTCTTTATCTATTTCAACTCCCAATTTCTATGTTTTGAGTCCAGCACATAAACTCATTTTGACTGGCTGTGGAACATATCTTGTCCTGAGTTCTTACCTCTGGTGAGATATGAATTCTTACCTCAGGTTAGATATCCAATCCACCTCTGAAGTGGATGAAAGGAATAAGATAGATGAATGGCTTACCTATGATAAGCTAAAAAAAAACAAAAAACGTCAAAGCCAGTTAATGTATTGCACTGGTGACAAGACGACTTGTCCCTCCCGGTGAAATATGTCTTCACTGTCGCAGAAAAAAAAAATTAATTCAGAAGAACATCTTAACAAAAAAAGCAAAAAGTTATTCAAAGTCTACCTGTATGAAAGATTATGTTCAAGAGAAATCAACACCTGGGAGCATTATTTTAGGTCATTGGTATTATATAGAATTTGTAGGATAAATTTCACACAGAGGCTGATAGAATATTCTGGAATACAGGAAGCCTCTATTTTTAGAAATTACGTGTTGTGTTTTTTTATTGTGGCACTAATGAAATCTTTCAGCAAACGCTCAACTTTTACAAAGGATTCTGAATGATGATGGTCTCGAATCTAGACACAAGTTTGTTCTCCAAATTTGATACAGAATAGTGCAATCTGGTATTATACAGAATTTTATTCTATTTCAGTTTTGGATAATTTTCTGCTACTTTCAGAAAAAGAGAAGCAGTGATGAATATTTCAAGAGAAATTTAATGTGTACTTGCAAAAACACAAAGGAGGCTATTTCAAAACACTAAAAATGATTGTCCGATTGGAACTTCATTGTATTTTTATAGTTGTTTAGAAAATACTATGTCATGATTTTAATAATAAAAAAAAAAAATTGATATGATAGTTTAGTAGGCCTAGAAAAATCAGTGTATAGGTCGCAACTCTAGCCTTTGTATAATAATGCTCATATGAAACATGAAAATGTTGTTCATAAATCCTTGTGAGAGAAATCCATAGGGGAACAAATTGAATGTCCTGGTAATTTAGATTGTATGCTGTAGCAAGATAGATGCTACAATAGCTCTAAATGAAGTGGTGATTGAAGTGACTTCAGATGCACATTGTAGCAAATTTTTTTAGGAAATGTTGATGGTCCAGGTGGTTTAAGTTGTATACATATATATATAAAGAGAGAGAGAGAGAAGGACAGATGCTAAGTTAATAGTTTTTACAAACTGGAAGTCCTAGTGATTGAGATTGTAAATTATGGCAAAATGCGGTAAATTAATTATCTCCCCTGTTCACCACAGGGTCAGCTAATGGAAGAATCGGCTGAGGAAGCCATGCGCAGGGAAGAGATCTTGCGCATGTACCACGCCACCAAGGAGGCACTGGGGATCATCGGTGAGGTGTCCACCTCCACCGTCTCCACCCCAACTCCGCCCCCAGTCAAGGATGACTGGCTGTCAGCCGAGCAGAACAACACCAACTCCTCAGGAGGACCACACTTCAATAAGTGAGTACAAGTGTCTGTTGCAGTCTGACATGAAAGGGAGAGATTTCATTCCTTCTTATATCAGCGGGCATAAATATTTTATGATTGTGCCTTGAGTCATATTTTCCTTTCTCTCTCTCTCTCTCTTCTCTTCTCTCTCTCTCTCTCTCTCTTCTCTCTGTCTCTCTCTCTCTCTCTCTCTCTTTCTCTCTCTCTTTCTCTCTCTCTTTCTCTCTTGTTTTTTTAAATTTGAAGTTTATTGGTCATTGTCAAGGTTATGACATATGATGTCATTGCTAGAAATAACATGCTGCAGTTGCCATGGTAATCTACATCAGAGTATGGTGTTGTCTATGTTCAAACAAAAGAGGAAAATTAGGAGAACATAAACTACAAAAAACAATTGCATTCTTTTGTCTCTTATGCATTAAAATTGATATTGAATTCACTACTGATACTTTAAAGTACTACCAGTGGTAAGTGTCTTGCTTGTATGAAGAACATAAGTGTCTTGCTCGTATGAAGAACATTTAAGAAGTTGACACCTCAGTTAGACTAGTTAGTGATCAGTTGGTCTGAATATTGGGCCATCAATCAGTCTTCATTAATGATTCTATAATTATTTTATGAATGTTTTCTCTAGCCGGCCCCCAAGCCCAGCCCGACCCCGTGCTGCCCCACCCCTGCCCAACAGACCTATGGATCAGCCACTGCAGCCGACCCGGGCCGCCCCCAGTGTTCCCAACCGGCCCGCCCCAGACAGGCCCATGCCCAGTATACCTGCGTAAGTACAGCCATTGATTACCTTTTACTGTTTCTTTCATCTTTTTATTGAAAGAGGACTCACCTAGAAGTGACAGGAACATAGTGACATCGTCTTGATCCAGTTTTTTTTTTCCCCTGCAGACAGAGTGCTAATCTTTAAAAAAAGAAACAGAAAAAAAGCCAAGGATAAAAACGCATGCAAAAAATTGCTTTTACTATGAATTAGCGTATTTCAATAGTGATACAAATTCTTTTTTATAAGATATCTTGACTCAATTCTAATCCTACCAAAACTGCATAATTTTCCAGAGATCTTTTGAGAATGTCATGGTATTCTTTGTTTGATACTATTGAACATTTTTAACTCACTATAGTGAAAACCAAACTCACAGCATTTGTTCCTTTATTAGGCTATGGTCAGGGGTGATTCATATCTGAATATGCGAATTGGTGGTACAGGAACAAATACCACATCAAATGTGAATCAACACTTACAACGTTGTTCCAACTGTATGCCTAATACCAGAACAGTGCTGTAAGCATTGTTGTAGTCTGTGAAGAGTTAAACAACTCTTTCTGACCCCTGCTCTGTTTTTGTTTTTGTTTTTTCTCTCTCTGTGGGAAAAAAATTTCCACCTAGATTGGGGAAAAAGTTTTAGATCTTACAAAATTAATCTTTTACTTTGCATTGTCTGCTCTGATTTTGTGTGAAAAGCACTCCGTCTTTCATAATTTCCTCAAGACATCAATAGTTTGCTGTTATGGTTAGCATATATAGCAATATCTGTGTCAGGTTTCTCTCTGTGTTAAACTTTGTCATCTTGATTTCGTCAACAGTCGTCCTGGCGGTGTGAACAGGGCGGTGCCCCGCATCCCTGACCGCCCCCTCGTCCCTCAGCGACCAAACTAAGACATCTGCCATGTTTATGTGTGTGTAGATTTGAGAGAATGGACACGGATGAAGAACAGAGACAGACTGGGAGTGAAGACATTACATTCATGGATCATCGGCACATCAACACTATGGAACTCGTGGTCATACATTGTTACTGAATGTGGGCAGGAGAGAGAGCAGGAGGAGAATGGTTAGCTATGGTCAGCATCTCAACTCTCACATCTCAGCATTGATCTTTTGCTTTGGAGTGAGAATGGACAGTGTCCTCATGTGTCCATGACGATTTGTCACAGCCTTAGAGCAGAAGTTTTTTCTTACATTGTCATCCATCGTGTACTTTAACTACGAAAGCTCAGAACATTACCATATATCAGAGTGAGCATTATCCTAGACATTTTTATTTATCTGCAAAACCTGTTGAATGTTGTAAAATACATTTGTTGCTATAAAGCCCAGGAAACAGTAGATATTGCTGTCAAATTTGGATCCACTGGCCTATTCTCAATGTTATTGATAACATTTGGACTATTGTAAACAGCTAAGAGGAAAGTTTATGCTCTAACATCTGTTTCTAGGATAGGCTGGATGATTTCTGGCATGGTTTATTGTAAACTGTACTTGATAATGGCACATCTGCCATACTGGGCACTAGGGAATGTGAGGCTCTAAAAATTTAATGATCATTTCAACATTACATAGTGTGTAGATGAGTGGGTGATATTTATGGACAAAAGATTGAATCGTTCAAACTTTTCAGAATAGCAAGAAGGCATGGATGTATGAGGATTCATTGATGCCTAAAAGATAACTTATTCTTAAGGATAGAATGTTTTGAAGAATGAAGCCTCACAGGGAATCTTTTAGTATAATAGTTGTCTGAGTAGATTGGGTTCCTGATCAGTGATTGGGTTTGATCTTCTCTGGCTTTTTGTTTGTTGTTGTTGTTGTTGTTTTTTTTACAGCATCTGCTCTCTGATAAATACTGTATTTTAGATGTGCAATAACACGTTGCATGTTTTTTTTGTTTCCTGTAATGAGGTCTGACTTGCTATCAGTGACATATTTAGATGTGAATATCAAGCATTGAGATATCAGAAGCAGAGAGTCGCCTAATATAGCGATTTATGTCATTCATTGTAAAGTGTCGAGAAATATCAAACTGCATACAAAAGGCTTATAGCAGTAATATAGAGCGGATTTATGTTCTCCAAACGCTCATCGGGAGATCTTGAATGGAGTCTTTTATTCAGTTAGAAACTTGTGTTTAAGTTATACAAGTAATTTGTTTTCGTAATGAGGTTAATTGTGAGGTTTATATTTACAGGAGACAAACTTTTTTTTTTCATCACTATCTGTAACAGCTGGGTACGTAACAGATGGAAATTAAAAGACTTTAAACAGATAATCAGATGCTGTAGTGGCAGGCTCAAGGAGTCGGGTTCATAGGGTTAATGCAAATGTTGTTTTGATGAAGCAGTAAGGTGAATGGTGAGGAGCGAGAGAGAGGAAGATGATCCCAGTTTGTCAGATATCTGAACATTTCCAAGTTGTTATCCATGTCATATATTCTGGCATTACATCAGTGTTTATCCGTAGCAGATGTTGTTGTTTGTTGGTTTGGTTTTTTTTTGTTTGTTTTTTTCATCTTTTTCTATACCTTTGTACCGGAGGGACACAACTTCTATACTCCTCTGTGATAGCATACCAGTTGTCGTCACTAGCAGTGTCTAGGTTCACCGTGTACAAATATATTCCATGTATCCATCCGTGTGTTGATGTGTTTGGGGTGGGATGTGTAGTAGTGCACTGAGGGAACCAGATCAGCATCTATTACTATTATTAGAACTGAGATAGCAACCCTTGAAAGCCACATTGTCTTAAGTGCCAAATTCAAGAAAAATGAATGAATGCAGTGTCAACATTGAGCCAGGGCCAAGTTAATTTTTAGTGATAGAAAAATGTCCTAATTTCATTCATTCACTATACAACAAGATTTCTCTGAAAGCCATTTTTGTCTTCAAAGCGAATTATCAGACAGCTTATGAAAAAAAAAAAAAAAGCTAAAATTTTCAATTTGCACACCTGCCCCCCTTCAAAAGATAGTGGCATGTGAGACAGTTAGGCTTTGAAGAGTTGATACACTGTAAGATTGCTATGTTTCAGATTTGTAACTGGAGGTTCAGCTCAGTGTCCTTGATGTGATAGTGTGGTAGTGTGTAGCCCTGGACACCATGGCCTCTGGCTCAGGTGTAGAGTTTCCATTCTATGTCTGATATTCTTCGTTTTGTCTTTGTTAGGTGTGGCTCATGCGCGGATGTTTTTTTTTTTTTTTTCGGCTCAGTTTGAATGTAAGCAATGTAGGGGTGTGGGAGCTGAAGGCCCAGATTTTTAATATCTTCTGTGTTATGTTTTATGATATCATGTATTGTGTTAAATGCGATATATAGCTTTGAATGTCTGGAAGAGTAAGCATCAGATGCTAGGCAGAGTGTATGTGTGTGTGTATGCCTAAGTATGTTTGTGTGCCTGTGACAGCATTTTTGTCAGTCAGCCAGCCTGAAACAAAAGACCTTATATGACAAAAGACCACACACATTAGGAAAGCTGAAAATACTGTTAGACTGAAATCAAAAGTTTCATAATTGTAAAATTTCTGTAATTATGATATGTTGGATTCTAGATCTTGAATAGAGCTACACTAGAAGTATAAGTTAAGCTGTAGTGTTACATGTTTTACTGCATATGACTTAATTTGATCTCCTTCATTACATATGAAGCGTTTCGGGCCAAAATGAGACATGTCCAAAATTGCTGTTTAGAGAAAATGACAATTTGTTCACCAGTGGTTAGTAATTTATCATTAAGAACTAGAATTTTCTGGAGACTTTCGGGAAGGATAAGTTGCATTTGGTAAAAAGAGAATTCCTTACTGTAAATATGTAGCACTATCACCATTCCCAGTACTGAGGGTGATAAAATTGTCAAAAATGTCGTGTTTTGCCCTGAAACCCTTCATATGCCTGTATCATCATCACACCATAGAAACAGTGACTGGGAGCTAGTAATTCTTGTATCCAATTGGTGAGGGCAGACAAAGTTGAGTCAGATTGACCACCAGTCTGCTTACAACCTCACAGTCGTTTTCAAAGAGGTGACGACCTTATAATTGGGATAGACATTGAAAACCAGTAGAAGATGCAGCTTTTTGTCTCGGTCAGTTTTTGTGGACATACACTGTTTTCCTGTAGAAAGTCTTTCCTTTGGTTTAGAATTGCACAGTTGTATATACCATAAGCCCTGTCAGTTTTTACACTAGTAATTTGGAGGAGAAGAAATAAGAAATGGAGGTTGTTGAGGTAATCACCCGCAGGAGGTTGAAGGACAAAATAGAAGTTACTGATGTGGTTGTTGTTATTCAAGTGGATATGTTCTTATAAAGATCGCTAGACCTTCTAAATGTGGTTGAAAGACAAAATAGAAGTTACTAATGTGGTTGTTGTTATTCAAGTGGATATGTTCTTATAAAGATCGATAGACCTTCTAAATGTGATAATGAAGGATCCTGTCAGTGGCATGGTCAGATTTTCTCAGTGTTGATATAGCATGATGGCTTTCTCCTCCCAGACCCCCTCGGTGTGACTTCATTTGTCTTGCGCCCAGGGCAAATAAGTCAAAGTCACTCCGGATGAGTTCAAGTCACGGCCTTTTTTTTACTTTTTTTTTCTATTTTCCGACTGTGATATCAAAATAATTTTTTTTTTCACAGTTAAAAAGGTAAATTGTCGTCTTGTGAAAAAAGAAAAAGATAGCAGCTTAGTTGGAAAGTAGTCAAAAACAACCAAAAATTGGCGTATATTTTCATTGCCTGGTGCAACTTCTGACTCATTTGTCCTGGTCACAAGACATTTAGTTATATGATGGATGTATCTGTGTGCTGAGAATAAATGCCCATAGTTTGTAGTTCTGTACAGGGGTGGCTTGACTCGCTGAAGCACATTTTGTATACTATATCGAGTCATTTGCATTATTTTTTGGGGTGTTTTTTGTTTGTTTTTGTTTGTTTTTCTGTTGTTGCTTTTTTCCAAACTCTGTAAGACAACAAAGGATTTATGATCGATAAATTTATTCCTTGGTGCAATCTTCATTTCAAGTTTTGGTTATGTGCACTTTGTATACATTATTTTAGCTCATTCATCAATCATACATACGTAAAGCAATGCCAATATATAACCAGCATCATACAGTAAGACAGATTTGAGACATTATCATTGAATCTGAGTTAGAAAATAATGTTCACATTTGAATTAGTGTAATTTTTAAAAAATATTTTGTTGTATATCTATTTATTGATTTCTTTGTTCATGGCTTTGTTCACATTATACTCATTATAAATGACATTTATGTTTTTAGAAGAGAGGCATAAACCAAGGTAAGATGCAGGTGAGGCTGTCTGCACTGACAGCTGATGTTTTAATTCATTTGTTGTAAGATTTTGTTTGCATTTATTTTTCTTATGAAACTAAAAGTCATCCATGATTGCTTGGCTTTTTTTTTTTTTTTTTAAATGCTGCTGCATTTTTAGTTAGTTTATCTCTTCGAATGACCATTATGTTGAATTCGGTGCAACAAATTCGAATTTGATACAACATATGTCAAAATGATTTGTACAAATAGGACATGCTTGTGAATTTTGCGAGAAACATCCTGGGCTCAAAAAGAATAATATTTTATATGTTAACATTATTTCTGCTTGTACATGTATATCTTGCGTTACTTTCCTTTTTGTTTGGTTTTTTTTTTTTTAAATTTTATTTTGTTTTATTTAATCATTGTTCTTCTGTGCATGTACGATAATGAAATACAAATGGTGTCGGTGGGTAAAATGAGTCTTATGTCAAATCAAGCTTTTTTGATTGAGAAAGTCTGAATTTACTGGCCATAACGTCATAAATGGAGTCAACTTTTGAACGTAAACACATCTCAGTAAAGAAAAAACATAGCTAAATGTTTTTTGTTTTTTTTTACAACCACCAATGCAGAGAATGTTCACTTGTTTTCCCACAGCATTGATGCTGATCGCTCTGTATAAGAAAAAGACTCATTTTACCTAGTCGTACAGCAAAATACCTTGTGCAGTTAACTGATTGTTTGCGATACTTTGGGCCAGGAGGTAACTTAATTCAAACTTCATATCAGAACCCAATGAAAGCACAAACGAAACCAGCGGGTACACCAAGAATTCTTCACCATTTTTGTTTGTATGAGTATTAACCCTAGAAATGTCAAAGGGCCCATTTGGGCAATGACTCACTTCTTATACTTAACTTTGCATATTTTTAGAAATTGTTTTGAACAACAAACACAGATGGGTGTTGCTTTTGACCAGTCCAATAATTTCTCTTTGCCAGGGGTGTTGCACAAGCAAAAAAAAAAAAAAAAATCACTTTTCTTTATGTGATTTGGAAGATTAATCACACATACAAAAAAAAAAGAAATATTATGAAAGAAAGAAAACATTTTCCTCATGTCATAAAATAGTTGGACATTTTCCTTGATGTATGTTTCAAGGGCAGAGCCCAGAAGTAATTCATTCCATCTTTACATTGCTTATTCAACCTTTCTATTTGTGGCAGAGGGAAAGTAATAGGGGTTGTCAAAAATGATTTCCCTACAGTGACGACATACACCTAAACTGCATATCATATTGGTATTCTGTTGGGGACTCAAGCAGTTTTACTGACCCTTTAAGGGTTAAAGTTGAGTATTTAACACATACATGTAATATTCATAGGTTGGAATTGTCCAATACTAGGCAGATCACAGGTGGATCCAAAATTTCATCAACAGCATTTTGGTCATCCCATATTTATGTAAAGAATATACATGTCTGAAACTATCATATGAAAGATGGATTTACATTTGGGCTCAGCCTTGTTGTATTATTTTAGTCCTCGTTCAGTCCAGTATTATTTCAGTCCTCGTTCAATCCACAGATAAGACAAGGAATGAATATTTCAAAATGGCACTCAGTGATCAGATTGAAGGTTTCAAAAAAAAAAAAAAAAAAGGAATTTTGTTTATGTTGGCTGTGTATTGGGTGGAACTAGACTTCGGAAATATTTTTATCTGTAGCATAGTTCTTTGTTTTTGGGGTTTTTTTTCGCCTGCGGCAATGAGGGAGTAGGCAGCCCAAAGGTAGCTCTGTAAATATGGCAGGGAGTGAAACTGGTAAACATAATTTTAAAAAAAACAAAAAAACAGTAAGAAAACAAACGAAAAAAACTGACTTACTACCATATGATATGCATTGTTGTTCTTCATATGTCAATTTTCACCTATGAATATTATGGACGGAAAATGAGGACAGCCAGTATGGGAAGATGAATGTACATTTATTTATACATAACACTGCATCTATCACTTCAGCTATGAAATAAATAAAGTGGCAGACATGGAGTTCCTATTTATCTGATTTAAATGACACTGTTTGACATATGTGATATCAGTGGCGTAGTGGTTGGCCAACCGGCCTCAAGGACAGAGGTTTGGGGTTTGAACCCTGGCGGATCCAGACATTTTGTCCTTGGGAAGACAGTTTACACACATTTCCTTGCTCAGGCCATGTTAGAATAGATATGTCTGTATACAGTGACTGTCATTGTGAGATTCATAAGGATTTGAGTGCCTAATAGAGCGTTTTGTCTGTCACAGTAATAATAGATTATAAACTATTTAGACCTTGCGCTGCATGGGGATAGATGTTAATATAAGTGCTCTCTTTTATTACTGTTACATGTGATAGTATGGTCTGTCAACAGTAAAATAAATGTATGGCACTGAGTCCACAATAGTCTGGCTCTTGTGACACTATATGACTCAGGACTGTTTGACATCTGACAGCCTAGTTGTCATTGTTACATGTATTCAAAATCAAGGTTACTGTCCTGGCTCATTGGTCAGTAGTCACTCCAGACAGTTGAAGAGGAAAAAAAGAAAAAAAAAAGCATTTAGATTTGTTAACTTTAATGTGTATTTTGTTTAAATTTATTTACCTCTCTTTTTTCTTTTGTTTCATTGTTAAGCTGGATATAATATTTAATAAGTGATTCATTTTTTCATCATTGTTTCATTCAAGCTATAAGTTGGCTGACTGCACGTGATCTACTCCGTTTGTTACATTTGAATGTGTATAAAACGTCTAGTAAATAAACCATATATGAAATGTTATGCTGGCTTCTTTGTTGTATTTTTATGCTGTTTCTTTCCTATTTGTGACCTAATTAGTCTACGCTTTCCTTCCTCATGTATCCTACCTGCTCCGTCTATCTTCTCCATTACTGGGCTCCTTCTATAGATCCATTGCGTGTGACATGATACAGAAGTATTTTGTCCACTGTTTCGAGCTTTCAACCAAGTTCCCTTGAAACCAAATTGCGGTGTGGTGCAGATCTATCTAGAATCTGGTCTCGCACACCACATTTGTCACAAGGTCAGATAACGAAATTAGAGGACATACTCGCTATCATCACTCCATGGCGATGTATTGATGTTGTACGGATCGCTGGTATTACTTTTCAGGGTATCTCTGGCCTTGGAAGTTGAATTCAACCAAATTTCCTCTAGCCTTTGTTGTCCTGGCAATTACTCAAGCTGAGGGACGCGGAATTAAACAAGCACAATAGCTGTTGTGACAGTGTGAGGAAGGAATCAGGAATTTAGTGGGTAGATATAACAGTTCAACTGTACACTTTAAAAGTACGATTTTCTTCTTTTTTTTTTTTTTATTATTTTTTTTTTCCTCTTACCTAGGGGAAGGGGGACAGATATAAACTTTGATATCTGCACAAGAAAGGCTAAAAGCCCAATTTTACACTTTGCCCATATTTTACTTCCAATGTAAATGGGGGGAGATATATCGAAGAACTCATACTCACAAACTTCGTCTCCACCCACCATGTTAATAACAGCCTCACAGGATGAAAGTGAAAGGTCTAAAATAAATAAGGTAAGATAAGACAAGAAAAACGTTATTTGTGTTAAAAAAGGAGATTCAATTCATATTTGATGAAATACTATAAACTCATTCACATTATACTTGCAGACCAAAAACAAAAAGTAATAGTAATTCATGTAATAATAATAATAAAGTCGCTTGCAACATTAGAACAAGAGTCCTCTTCAGCCATAGTGGTCACAGAAGTTACCCACCCAAACTGTTATTAAGTGACCTAAGGTAACGAGAGAATAACAATAAATTTAGACTTTTCATCGAGATGGAAGGTAACGCGATTTACAGTGTGACAGTAAAAGACGGATTTATTTTGCCATATACCACCAAAGACTTTGAAAGACACTACAGTGAATAATACAATTTATTCATTTTTATTTTTGTTCAAATATAGAAATATATAGCCTACATTTCGTTTATTTAACATCTGCAGGAGGACAGTGACACGTTTTAATTTGTCCTGATAACAGTCATCAGAGGGGACAAACCGAGCACCTCAACTTCCCAGCTAGTTATCAGTAGTAATACACGTACCATGTAGTAACCAACGTCACATAGACATTACCAGACTGTATTAAACCGAAATTTCTGCTGAAAGTCAAATAATTACTGTAAACTGTCAGTCATACATGAACTTGATTAACGAAAACAAGAAAGCCTTCAGTATATATACATGTATAGAATAATAATAAAGAAAATAACAAAATAAGTAGCAATAATCATAAGGAAATCTATTAGGATCTCACACGAAATAAAATTGAATATATTATGTTATTTACCAAATCAATATATTGAATGCGGTGCCAAAATCGAAATTCCAGTAAGCCTATAGATAACGAAGGTACGTTTGTTCTCAGAGAATTTCACTGTCTTTTGACTGTTTTTCTACCATCCACATTCCTCGATGTTACAGACATGACATGCGAATTGCATGTCGCCTATTTCTTCTTCATCAAATAACCAATATGTTTTGCCCTTCCTCCATTCATGAGGGAAATTTTTATTTGGCCAGCTTACTTCTCTTTGCAATTTTCTTTCTTCTTTTTCTTCTCTCTTTTTAATGCAATCTTCTATCATGGGAATAAGCTTATTACAGCTTTATTTTTTTAAGGTAGATAAATTGGAATTGAGAAGCGTTAACCAAGGCAGCGGTGCCTGCACCTATGCCTCATCCAATCTTTTAACTGCCAAGAATTCTGCCAAGAATTAGATAGGTAGATCGTCAGATAGACAAATAGACAGACAGACAGACAGACAGACAGGCATAGACAGATAGATAGATAGATAGATAGATAGATAGATAGATAGATAGATAGATAGATAGATAGATAGATAGATAG
>JBCAUA010000003.1:1075788-1099397 GCA_038406235.1 Peronia verruculata | reverse complement strand
ACTTCCGGAGTTTCAGCAGTAAGCCTTCCCTCCATATTCTATCAAAAGCCTTTTCCATGTCGATCCAAACCACTGCCATCTTCTTCTCCTCCTGGAAGGCATCTTCTATTTCTTGGGCGATGTAGGTAATCTGGTCTTCAGTACTTCCACATTGCCTGAAGCCAGCTTGTTCGTCCGCAATGAGATGGTTAATTTCAAGGTACCACATCAGTCTTGTATTGACTATTCTCTCCATTAGCTTACAATTTGCGATGATCAAGGCCATCTTATTGGAAAATTCTGATTGACAGGACGAGAATGGTGACTATGATCATGTCCTTTAGCCTATAATGACCATCATTTTAAATCAGAAAATGGTAGCCTCAATCACAATCAATCCATATTGTTCACAGGTCCCGACTCCATCTCCCCCCCCCCCCTTTTTTTTTGTTCTCTCGCCATAAAAATCTGTCTCTTTCACAGTCCACTTCCTAGTCTACCGGGGGGGGAGAATATGAAATAGCTCGTTTAGAGCACCTTCGACTGTTATGAGACAAAATTCCCTTAAAATAATCACAATTGTAGATAACACCCTCATGAGCTTCCAAGTATGTAGCCTACACTTATTTATTATCATTATTATTATTTTAAATTCTTCCCCGACCCTTCCCTCCGTTTCCAAAACTAAAGTCCTTGAATGCCGTGTTAGATAAATCCCTTGCACCATATGGGAAATACATTCTGACACGGTTGGAACTAAAACAACGACCATTTAAAAGTAGAAAATAATTACAATTGCCATTGAAATTATTTACACATATAAGATTTCAAAAGAATTCAAACTATAAAAATGTTATTCTGAGTTCAAGGGAGAGAAACTGGTGCTATATGGTGATCGACAATGTATAATAAAACACTACGGCAGCAGCAGCATGAGAACAATCACTGCTAATCTAAAGCACTCGGCCACTAGAACAGTACCAGGTTTTGAGTATCACCACTTTGAACACAAAGTTCACCTACTTGAAAGCCTTGTCACGCACAACGTTTATTTACAGAGAGAAAATAATTTAGGCCAGGATTATACTCATGTTTTCATAAGTGCATTTAAGTGCCCTCATGTCATCACTAATGTCAGCAATCTCCAAAATACATCACTAAGCAGTCTCCTAAATACATCAATTAGCAATCTCCTAAATAGGAAAATTCAATGCGAGGTCAAGTGAGGACTACAATTACCTGCACGTCATAAGGTCAGCCCTGGCGATGAGGACCGACCGCGAGATAGCCCAAGCATGACTGCCTACAGGCAATGCAGTGTTGTGTGTGACGTTGGTATATTTATCATGGTACTTCCCCATTCCCTTATAGGGTAGCAATGCGCAAACATGCTTGAATTTTCTGTCACCTTTCGGTAATTCGCATAGAACACTTCGTGTGAGAACACACCAATTACTTGTTACCATACAT
Source organism: Peronia verruculata (assembly GCA_038406235.1). NCBI lineage: Eukaryota > Metazoa > Mollusca > Gastropoda > Systellommatophora > Onchidiidae > Peronia > Peronia verruculata. Next base: position 1,097,948 of record JBCAUA010000003.1, on the reverse strand, counting down.
GGAAATTTAAGTGTTTCCCACACTAAACTTTTATATAACTATAACAATAGCAACCTTGTCCCATTAGGGTGAAATAGAAAGGGAGGGGATGGAGTGGGCGATGGGGAAGACAATTGTTTCTCAAGGACATCAGTAAAACAGTTGATAAAAGACTAAGAAGAATCGCATTTATCGCATATCCCCCCCCCCCCCAGCACACACACACACGCACGCATGCACGCACGCACACACACACACACACAGAGAGAGAGAGAGAGAGAGAGAGAGAGAGAGAGAGATAGAGAGAGACATACTCTCAGCGTCCTGCATCAGGTTCATTTATTCTGTTCATTTGATGATGCAGTTTTATAGCTATAGCAAACATGAGCGCAAAATTGACACAGGGTGTTAAAGAAACACACTACATCTTCTCCTCACTTTACTCCTCCTCTTCTGCATTCTTTCAATCTTTTTCACATGTTCTGCTGTCTGGTTGTTTATGACTTTACAAGTTTCAAAACTTTTTGGCTTTGATAAACCTTAGAATAGTTCAGAATATGGATGTAACGTGTTTTGCTCATGCAGGAAGAAAAAAATCCATTCAAATGTCAGAGATCAGATGATGTGGAATTCACTTTTTTTTTTAATCCACAGGCTTGTATATATTCCCTTTTTGGGATATTTCACGTTTGAGTTTGAATGAACTATTAACACAAGCAATCTTACAGTCAATGTTAATTCTGACTCATAAATGACAGAGATTCATTTATATTTATGGAGTAAACTCCACCAGCTTTGTTTCAGAGATGCCATAGATTTGAATTCAGAGCAGTGAAAAGAAATGGTGTTTGTATTTGTAATCCACATTACATTTAATTTAACAATAAATACTGGATGGTATTCTCGCTGGAAACACTTCTACAACAAAATATGACATTGCCTTTTTTCTACTCAATCTTGTAGACAAATCATATTCATAATCTGGACATGAATTTTTATTTGTGTAGCTTAAGTAAACGAACAGTTCATCTAGACATTCCCACTGTATGTACAACAAACCATAGCTTTTAAGTTGTAATCATTTTCAACAGAAATAGCTGACACAGAAAATAACAAGTTTCAATTTTAAGTATTCAAAAATTCTATATCCAGGACAATGCATATTATAGCATGGTAAAGTACTTGTTGCCTTTCAGCTTCTATAGGGAGCTATGTCAGAAGTAATAAAACCAACATCAAGGCTAACAAGGTTAAATGCACAGGAGTTAATAAATTACATTTGACTTTGCTAAATATAGATAAACTCATATGAAATATAACCAGTGATGGCACTGAGCTGCACTGTGACACCTTAGTTGTAAAAAAAAAAAAACTAATTTTTTCCGCATTTTGTCACAGAGAAGGATTTGTTCACCAGCTAAATCACACATAGGGAGGTCTCAAATAAGAATTACAAAGAGGGAAACAAAATTCTCTTACTCAATTGTACCACCAGCAAAAGTTTGAAATTCTAAATTGTGTTTGTTTTCAATGGAAAAGATCAAAAGTGATTTGTCCCTCTTCACAACATATTTGGTTAAACCTCTTTTGTGTAGGAAAGGGATACAATCTGACATGCATTTAAAAAAAAAAAAAAATCTCTTTGTTGCCATCTGTATCAGTCCATTCTGGTGTTACCATTATTTATGTATCTTCTGAATCAAAAGTTGCTTTTTTTCTTTTGAAATTGTGCTTGTGTAGCTGTTCAGAATAGATTTGAACAAAAATTCAACTACGAAGGAGACGTGACAAAATGAAACCAGATGCTCGTCAAACTGAGCTGATTGGAGAAATCACATGTTATTCAACAGTGAATGAATTTTTATCATATGTTTTTCTTTACCCTTCTATATCAATCCAAAATTGCATTTTAAAATTCAATTGACTGAAATAGAGTAAAAGCCCAAAAATTGTAATTTAGTGCATGTTCTGACTAGGATTAATCAAGATTTAAGTGACCAGCCATTTTTTCAATAAATTCAGCTGCAGCAACAGGTCATCCCATTCTTCTCTAATTGCCAGTATCTCAACTTCTACTTAAAGTAGAACAATAATTTTTTCACACACTGAAAGGGAAATTAATAATCTTTACAGTGATTCCAATAACTCCATATGGTCAAAATTTGATGAAAGCCTGATTTCATCGTGTGAAATCTCAAATATAATATATTTCATAAACAAAAGTGTGGAGTTTTATACTGCTATATTTGATTTGTCATGACATTTACAAGAACAGAAAATTTTACTCAAAGGTGCACCAATTTCAAGGACAGTCTACTGTGAAATGAAATAAGTAACTCACCATCCTGTACTGCTTGTCTTCATCATTGCCAGCAGGTTTATCTGTTGCATCGCCAGCATTGTAGCCCCCACGGTTATTATTCTGGACAAGAAATTTTTCATATTATAATAAAATAAATAATCAGTAAGCGTGGTACATGAGGTGAAACCGGTTCTACTTTTGGTTATATTTTTTAATGTACTGTATTGTTGTCCTGAAAATTAAAAATATGTCTAGTACGAACAGTTCTTCCATGATCCAAATTATATTTTGATGTTGGAATCCTGACAACTGATATATTTGTAAATCATAAAGACGTTTCTTAAAAACAGTACTAGACAATATGAATTCAGGAGAGTATAGGCACTAATGTCATAGCAAAGCTCTTACATGTCATAATCACTCTACGGTGGTAATGGCATTTAGTCATTTTGAGTACTCTTGAAATGTTATGAAAAAAACATGTTATAATACAAATCACTAGATGGCTTATGCTATCGTTATTCTATTAGGATTTCTTTTTAATGACAATATGTGATAGCTTTCCTGCTCAGGAATACCATGAGACTTCAGATGCATTTAAGCATGAGACCTCTTAGCTGTGCCATTATCGAAACACAGTGACAATAATTACTGCCAGGATCAAATAATGATGAACTTACCTGACTGTCAAAAAGTCTGTTAGCATTTTTCCGGGCTGCTGAGTTTTCATTTAATCTGTTGTTGCTCCCTCGTGGAATATGCAAGTATATGTCTCCTCCAACATTCCAGACAAGACAGTACAGGGACAACACGGTGAAACTTATCTTGGTCTCCTTCCTCATGGTGTCTCTTTTTTTTTTTCTCTCTCTCTGAGAAAAGGAAAATCTGATTGATTTTGACCTATAATTATCTAAAATGAGGTGAAGTTAATATTTCGCCTACCATTTCGAGCATATACATTAGAATCTAAGCTTCTGTACAATATGTGATTATCCCATATCTAAGTTTTTACTCCGTAACATAGCACTTTACAGCAGCAGAGTCTAGTTGCTATGTGGTTAGCTTTTAAAAATATTTTCAGGACAAAACCTGTTCATAAAATGCCACAACTGAGGCCACGCTCAAGAGACCAAACTTATCATTATGATATTGGATTTAAAGCTAAAATCTTGCGTAACTAGCCTACAGACCAATGTTTGGTGTATGTATGTGTGTGTGTGGGGGGGGGGGGGGAGATAGAAAGATGGGGATGTGAAAATTGTGTATGAGCAAACTGGCGAATTACACATTGTATTCTATACATGCAACCGTAACTTAATACAGTTTGCAGAAAGCAAAATAAAATAACACAACTACATGTATTAGTCCATTCTGAAAAATTGTCGGACATCCAATAAGACGAAATGACTGCTCGACTTACAGACTTATGCGAAATGACTAATAAGATTATTCCCGTGTGGAATAAAATAATAATATAAGGTCATCTGGCTAAGGTTTTGTTGTTTACATATGACATAACTACTAACAGTACTGATGGACCCTCGGTTGATTACATTTTGCACCGGTGGATAATATTAATAGGGAATACATGTCTGACATCAAAACTGACTTACCCAAGATGATAAAGAGGCCTGTAAATTTCAATGAACGATGAACAAACCTGGCAGTCACCTCTCTCTCTCTCACTCATGCAGCTGTCAACGCTACAACGATCAAGCAGAAAACGCGGAAGGTGTGTCCTTAAGGTGCATTAATACTGTTTTGCTTCATTGGCGACAGACATATCACCGCATGACCTAAAAAGAAAAATCACTAATTCATTCAGATCATCAAGTTTACATCAAATATTCTTCCACTAACTAGATAAAAATAATCTAATGCCATGTTTCTGAAGAATTACAAAGAATTTTTGTCCTTTTTATCTTTGAACTATTTTCTCATGGGCGGGACTTGATCCATATTTTTTTTGTCACAGGAAAAGGTATCAACATTGCCTGGCACGATATCCTGGTTGTGTTTGGGGAAGTCCGTGTTATAAATTTGTGTGTAACCGTTCTGAGACATGCGACTCTTAGTCATCAGGCACTGTGGTGTCACTTGTTATCACCAGTGGTGTGCTGTGTGCGTCAGTCGTTTCTTTGAGCCACTGACTGAGAGACAGTCGGTTGATTGAAGTCTAGATTTAGGTTATGCTATTTATACTTCGTGTGAAGTGTTTAACGGGTCACCCAGGATCCGAAATGCAGTAGATCTAGATCTAGCCAAGCTTAGATATAGGGCTAAGCGCTGTAGGGTCTGTGATAACTGTAAATATAGTCTAGTTGTTAAGAATTTGATATAAAGATCTGTTTGGGCAAAGTGGGAGCAACAATACGCAAGAATGGAAGCTTGTATACAGTTTTCGATTGTTGTGTTTTTAGCTTTACTTACAGTGATAGTGAATGGCGACATCTATCTTCACAATCCACGGTAAGATCATTAGGCCTGAGTATTTTGGGATCAACTGAACAAGAATGTTGAATGTATTGGATCCACCTGTAGGCCTAGCTAGATCTATGCTAGTAGACTTTTACTCACTCATAGTCCCGAATCCGTCATCCAGTGGAGATTCGCTCTAACATTTTTATTTTATTATTATTTTTTTTTAACATATAGATCTAGATCTAGATTCTAGGCCTAGATCTATAGTTATAGATCTAGATCTAGATCACGGGCTATTAGATCTAATTGTTGAAATGGACTCATGAGTTCACAAAATTATGGTGATGTTAACACCCATGTTCTTAGATTTTAATTTTATTATGATATGTTTATACATGTACACTAGAATCAGCCATGTCTAACTCTTTTGAAGGACTATCAATAGTTTAGATCTAGGCAGGTATTAAAGGCGAGAAATTATGATCTGAACTTTTTTTAAAAGGCACTGTCCAGCGGGTTCCCGGTTTCAATAGTTGACCCTTTGGTTAGGGTCAGATCATAGTGGCAGTGATCTTAATGAAAAGAATTCCGTTTCGTGAAGGTCCTACAAGATTCCTTTTTTCTACGTGTAGCCTGTTATTTTTTGTTAGTTTCAACTCAGCTTTTCAGATCAGCTGATCACAGGCCAGGTATGTTCAAAAGCTTGCTAGGATGATTTCTCACTTTCTATTAGTGGGCATTGATACAGAATCCGTATTAGATCTAGATCTAGATTTTTTTTTTTTTTCAGGGGCAGTAATAATCGGCTTGATGAAAAGTCAAGAGCAAGAGCTAATGGAAACAAGTAGGTGATCATTTGAAACTTCACGTTATTGTGTATGTATTGAACACCACATTTAACTACATTGGTAGTCACAACATAGAATCTCTGTTCTAACTCCCATGGTATGAGAAACTCAGATGGAGATTGTCAGACTTACTATAAAGCAACCAACACAGCTATGCCATTTGAAATGGATGCTCTTTGTGCCCAATCCAGCTGTCCATTGATGAGCCTACCTTTCTTTCATTCATCCATGTATCCATCCATCCATCTGTTTATTCACCCATCCATCCATCCATGCGTCCAACCAACCAACCAATCATCCATCCATCTCCCCCACTTGATCTGCATTTCTTCCAACTGCCATGGATCCGATGTTGTCTTGGGCCAGACTCTTTCATTTTTGTTTATTTCTTGAAATGTATGAAACTTCAGTCACAGCAATAATAATGTTTGAAGACAGTCAGTGTCACCCATATAATTACCAAATAAATGAGAGTGCATATCTTCTGGTTATTGTTTTATCGATCTCTATGAACCTGAAGTAGATACCTAGTGTGACAAAGGAAAGCTTTTTCCTTGTGAGCCTGCAGTTCATTTGAAACACAGATCAACTGTATGATGAGCCTTCCTGCCTTCCCTATTTTTTTTTTTTTTCTGTTAATTTAGTTTTGTTTCAGATTAAATTAATGAAGTCTTGATTGGATTTGAAAGCAAGAAGCAAAATCAGTGGTTGGGGGGGGGGGGGGAGGAGGTGAGGATAGAGGGAGGGGGGAGAGAAACTGCTCTTAAGGTCATAGTAGATTTGTTCCGACAAAGGGAATTCCCATCAAATTTTAGTATGAGGGTATAAACACTCCAAATTGTTCACTACCACTCACACAGGAGACCACATAAAAAATGCACGGGACAGGTGACACCTTTTCTTGGATCTCATGGTGAAGCAGTTACTAACATCTGTTTTTAATACGGGGTACAAACACTCTGTCGGGGATTTCCAGGTTTCTGCTAAGTCAAGAATGAACAAATTGTGATTAGGTGATTTTTTTGGCCGCTTTTGGATCAGTCATGTCTTGCAATTCCGTTCATGAGCGCAGACAGATGTTTCCTTGAGTGCTTGAGTAGAGTACCGGTACATTTCAATATTTGCGAGTCAGTGGTAGCCCCAGTATTCAAGTGTGCTCACACATGTTGCTCTGTATATTTACACTATTCAACTAGCTTTACATCATTGTGCGATACGTCGATAGTACATGTCCTCCATATATGTCGAGATAACCACCCACAGGAGCTTGAAAACCATACCATTACAACAGGCGTGAGATTGTAGCCTAGCTCTACTGCTCAAGTCAGTGTCTGCGTGCATGACAAAGACAGTGTGACGAGGTCGAGCGTCTCTATGAAACCGTGTTTGTGTGACGTGACGGAAAATTACCGATGTGCATACGCATCTTATCACCAGACACTTCAGACTGCAGCTGCCACCCTCGGGTGTTATGATTGAATCTTTTTTTATGTTGTAGGGTGGGGGGGGGGGGATTGACCAGGCCTTCTCTGTGTTTTGTATCGTTTGCTTGTTTTCAGATAATTTAATGCTGTTTTTATGCTTGTCTGTTTAGCCATCCTGCGTAGGCCTACAGTGTGTTTGTGGGTGTTAAGAAGAGGGGCGTAACTTTTGTCGAGTGAAGTTGTACAATTCTGACCAAAAAAAAAAAAAAAATAATAATAATAATACCGGTAATAAAAATAACAGCCTGACTAAAATAATAATAATAATAATAGGCATAAATGGAACTCCTAGGATATTTTTCAAATCTCTCAGAGAGCTACTTTGACAGTGTGATCTTGAAATAGCGTTTTTGAGCTGCAAGCTATGTATGTTGTTATTGGGCTATTGTTGAATCCTGTATTGAGAAGCTTACAACAGTGACCTTGTTCAGTGGTAAAAAGAGGTGGAGTGCAGACTTTGTGCACCCTTCTTCAAGCAATGTTTGGACGCAGTGAGGTCGCCCTGGCCGTTAGGTGTCGGCTTCTCAGCAAAAAAAAAAAAAAAACTCGAATGTCGTGGGTCCGGGTCTCTGATCCTACCATCGGGTAGTGGAAAGGATGGATATTTGAACTACATGTTTGTTATTATTATTATTATTTTCAATGGTCCCCATGGGTCTTGTGGCTAGGAAAGCTCGGCGTCTAGCCATCTCGGTCGAGGGCGAAGAACCTTACACATCGGAGGATTATGTAAGTTACGCACGTTAAAGAATCCATAGCATTTACAATTTACAAAGATTCTGCTCACCAAACAGCAGATAATCCTACCTTCTTGGTAACAGGCTACGTACATGATAATTCAACTGCAAGTGTCTGAAAGGTGAACAGCGGACACAACGGATCGATTCGGCACTACTTTGGGTTCCAACCCCCATTCAGTTTTAGAACGAGGATGATGAACAGCTTTTCTGTACACATCATATAAGCCGATGGAGCATTATTACATTGGGACGGATGTTGTCTGTTCCACATGTATGTCTTACAATTCACAGCAATCATGCCCATAAGTTTATAATATTAGGAATAGATTTGATTCTACTGCAAAATAAGAATTATTGATTTATTAAACCATGTGCATTGTCTGTAACGTCCAGTATTGTATTTAAATCTGTTACCGACAGGCCTCCGAAAAATGATTAGGTACATCTCGTTTCGTTTGTTACTTCCTCATTTTTTATGATTGCATCTTGAGCGGCTGCGATACCGGCGCAAAACGTGAAATAAGCGAAATTGCACCATGTTTTTTGAGGGGCGATTGCACACCTCAACAACAATTATTACTGGTGCATTGAAGAAGTGGGACTGCGCTAAAAAGAGAGAGAGGGAGAGGGAGAGAGAGAGTAGGATCCCGACGAAATCAATGGCTTTTTTGTACGACAGTAGCACGAAAGCGCTCAATAAAATTGCAGAAAAAAAAAAAAAGAAAGAAAAAGAAATGAAAAAAAAAAGGAAAGAAGGAAAAGAAAGAACGAAAGAAAATTGTCGAGATAACCACCCTGAGAAAGTTGAAAGACGAAACAGAACGGAAACGAAAAGAAAGAAAGAAAAGAAAGAAAGAAAGGCGGTCCGTTTGGATTACACGCCTACAGAGTGGCAATTGATTGTTTTAAGCGAAACGGTAAATGGCAAGGCAGAACCGATGAAATTAATTCCAAACTGTCAGTTCGCCAAAATATTCAACCCGTTTGATTTTGTGACGGCAGGTTTGTCCATCCCTTGTAGGCAGCGCGCTGCCGGTGTCTTTCGTCTTCTGAATTGTATTTAGCGGGAAATAGGCGGTGTTTAAACAAGTCTGAAATTAATCAAATAAAAAATCTGACAGCTCTTTGTTTTTTTTTTTAATTCAGTGTACCAAAATTAACAACGTCAACTCTTCCCTACCCCAATTTAGTGTTTCTTTTGTAAATATTCGTAACTGAGCTGAGCTAACTGGCTATACATATACAGTATAACCGACTGGAGATGGGCGTTTCCGACCGTCGTCGTCGACATTAAACCTGTCATCTACTATGCCTGTGCATGACCTGCTATGTTCGTGACTGATGGCTAACGGTTAATCGGCTGCCATGACCGTCGATGATCGATTATTCTATCGGTTACATATTTCATTCTTTGTCATGCGTGACGTCACATCGGTTATGGCCTTGACCTTAGTCTACAGTCACCCCCAAAAAAATGCCACCACTCAGTCAGCCTGAGTTTTGCTCACTTGACCTTTGACAGGGCACTTAGATTAAGCGGCCCACACACGCTTAAACTTTTTCATCAATAGTATTGACGTCAAACTTTTTGACGCTTTTTTTGATCGTGTAGGGGCGGTATTGATGGCCTCAAAAGTATTGACGTCAATATATTGATGGATCTGTTTCAGTTGATATTTTTTGCGCAAACCGTCAAACTATTGAGCGTGTGTGGGCACTCATCAATATTTTGCGTCAAATTCACTTTTTGATTTTCAGAAGAGAAGAGATCTATCATGGCGCCGTCTAAAGAAGAAAAGAAATTTCTTCTTGAGCTCATAGATGTCTATAGGAGTTTGCCTGCGCTTTGGAAAATTAAAAGCAAGGAGTACAGTGACAGGCAGAAGAAAGACAGTGCATATGAGACTCTTCTAATCAAATACCGTGAATACTACGAGGAAGGCACGAAAGACGAGCTGAAAAAGAAGCTTAACGCATTAAGGACCAGCTTTCGAAAGGAACTGATGAAAATCAACGACTCCCAAAAGTCTGGAGCCGTGGCTGTTGCTCCGTCCATTGCCGTTGACAGACTGAATATTGCACAATAATATTGAGCGTGTAGGACAATCGTCAAACTGTCAAAAAGTTTGACATCAATACTATTGATGAAAACGTTTGAGCGTGTGTGGGCCGCTTTACATAACAGCTTTGTTCCAACCAAGCTAACGGCTGGAAATCCCCGTCTAATTTTAGTAGGGGGTACAAACACTCCAAACTGCTTACAACCACTGACATAGAAAAACACATTAAAATGCACGGGATCGGTTACAACCGTTCTCGGATTTCGTGGTGGAGCTGTAATAAATATCAGCGAGTGTTCTATTTTTAGAAAGAGGTACAAACACTCGGCCCGGAAATTTCCAGGTTTTGCTTGGTCGAATATGAACTATATAGCTATATATCTCTCTATATATTTATCTATATCTATATACTATATATATCTACATTAACTCATCGATTGTGAATGGAAGTTCCTTTTTCACGACATATAAAATTTATCTTATCTTTTCATATCTTTTTCCCGTGTCCGAGTTACTGAGTTTGAGCACTCTTAGTGCTGTCAAATTTCCCTTATCGCATGGCACAATATTATGTACCTGAATCTTCTCCGGCGTGAGTCACCCCGGATTTGTCCACCCCCGCTTTCTATCTGTGAAGTATCTCTAAATACTCATCTTTGGCCAATAGCTGTCTGCCATGCACGGAGCATGTACACAAGTCAACGCGTGAGCGTCAATCCTCTGTTATGTGACCGACCTAGAAATACGTCATCGTTTAATAATTCAAAAGTTTGTCGGGACAAAACACATTACGCCCAATCTGGCGTCTGTTTCCTCGTATAAGACAATGTCTGTATGCGAGGATAAGACATTAAGTGGGTGAGAAGTGAAACAGACAGACATTATTTGCGTGCACGCAGTATTGAGAAAGACACAGTGTCAGCACAGATTTGGCGTGAGCTAACGAGGCCCCAGCGAGGGCCTGAACACACAGCAGCATTAAATATTGATGCGTGAGAAATCTCACAGGGCACGTTTCTCACACTGGCGTCCGTAGCAACAGCATAGTTGTTATGCACAGAGCAATCTACGTCCGGCTAAGGTCTTCCGTAAGGACAAGGGAGACAATGAATTGAAGGATTCATTCCGATATAGAGATCTTTCCAAAACTGACTAAGCCGATACTAAAAGGTCGTGCTGAAGCTGTCTCCAGCATAATGCGTTTGCCACCTACCATTTGTCGTCTATGTTTGTGTTGCGAAATAATTTTGTGTTCTGTCTGGAGCAAAAAGTAAAATTTGTCCGGTCAGAATTGAATATTCCAACTGCAACAGTTTGAGCCGCGCTTAGGGCAATTTAATTCTGGGGCGATGAATGGGAGATCGTTTGGCAGATTATCTGTCCTTTCCAAAAGAGGAACTTGTGTAAGGGGAGATCATTTTGACCAGACTTTTACTTCCCTTTGCCGGACAAAAGAGGTGTTGAACAAACAGTATAAAGAGGAAAAATCCCTTTACTGCTTGCTTTTCAAAAGACTGATCGCCTAAAAAAAAAAAAAAATGATAAAATTATGACAATAAGAAGAAAACATTCTCTTTCATAATTTTTAGGGAATTTTTCAGCAAAGGGCGCAGTGACATTTTTTCCTCTTTACACTGCTTGTTTAATCCCTCTTTTGTCTGGTAAAGGGAAGTAATAGGACTGAGCACAACGATGTCCTATTAGATAGCCCCAGGACAGGCAACTATACAATACTGAAGCCTAAAAATTGGGAACTACATTACCGGCAATCATAAAATTATTATGTTTCATCTTGAGTGAGATATGTTGTTAATTTGAAAGACCTGTCGAGCTTAATAGTAGGTATACACAAGGAAACTATGTTGTGGGTTCAAGCGTACTGTTGCTATATAGTCATCGATTTCTACCAGCCCTGGATCGATTGAGAGGTGACTGGTATTATTTTTTTTCCTAGTCTGGACAGAGGTTTGAAACCGTCTGTAATCTGCATTATTGCATAAATAGCAAATATGTAGATACGCTGTTGTTTCCTGTCTCGACATTGCTTATCGCGGCTGAATCTTCTGATGTTTGCCTAACGCTGTTGCGGTATATGCAAGCAAAGGGCAGTTAGTCTTTATCTTTTTTGTTTGTTTGTTTGTTTTTTTGTTTTGGCTTTGTCATTGAGTCACCAATTAAATAACGAATGTCTAGCCATACTTTTATGTCCCGAAACGAAATGTTTGGTAGCCGTACTTAAGTTCGGTTCGTCTTCGTATTTATTTGGACTTATCAAATCATCATTTTCGCGCCCTACATTAACTATTCGACTGCATTTGGTTTACCACTTCACTGCTAACAACAGGACGGGATAAGTCCAAAGTTGTCTCTTGTGTGCTGAACGATGTACTATATACATCCTGGTTCCTACCTCAACTCCCTACCAACCAAGACCCCCTGTTTCTTGGATCCAATACGCCGACCAGTGAGCCGCATTTCGCGTCTACTTGCAGAATTTTTGATAGAGGCCGAGAGAGGATGAATGGTTGATGACCTAGCGGTGAAATCCTAGTATCCTCTGCTTGTTTCTAAGTAACAGTTATGAACAGTGAAAAACAGTCGGCTGTACGGACTGCCATGTTTCAAGGTGGGACTCATTGCAGGTGGGGGATAATAATGGTTGAGACAGACCTTATGCCCAGAACTCAGCACAGGATTGCAAAATTGGTGTAGCAGTGAAACGATTAAGCTGGACTAGAACTGTAAGGCTACATGATAATGGCCGGCCTCACATCCAGTCATAGTTTCAGGGCCCGCTTTTGTCATTAAATTAAGAGTTGTTTCGCAAAACATTGTCATATTCTTCCGAATATCATAGGGATATAGTTATAATTGCAGTCATTGTTGTAATGGCAGATCGTTTCGAAGATTATCTGCCCGTTCCAAAAGAGGGACTTGTGTGAGGTGAGATCATTTTGACCAGACTTTTACTTCCCTTTTGTCAGACAAATGATGTGTTCAGCAAGCAGTATAAAGAGGAATATATCCTTATACTTCTTGTCATTCGAAAGGCTGGTCGCCAACAAAATAGACAAAATTATAGCAATAAGAAGACAACATTCTCTTTATATCAACATTTTCTGGAATTTTTCATGGCGTATGTCTCAAGCAAAGGACACAAAAGTGATTTTTTTTTCCTCTTTGCACTGCTTGTTCAATCCCTCTTTTGTCTGGTAAAGGGAAGTAATACGACTGAGCACAACGACCTCCCATTAATTTCTATAATAACATGAATGATAAAAACCGCATGTACAGTACTTGACACAACGAAATGTTTAAACTGGATCAGATTATAACTGTCTTTTAACTGTCTATAATTCACTCTGACAGCAACAATGTATGGATTTTTGAATAGATTTGGCCCATATCTTACTAAACTACAGCCCTTCCATGAAGTCAGGACATTCTAATGGTAACATTCCTATGTTTAAACACTGAGACCCTTCAGGTAACCCCTATTATGCCATCATTTGTGTTCTCTTTATGGGACATTACACATTCAGAACGAGCTAACATCTTACAGTTTATTTCCCCACCCAGGGCATGATTTATAGGGGATAGGCAAGCATGTGGGTTTATCCTCTGAATGATTCGATATTTATCTGACAGACTACTGGTGCCCAAACCTAACAATAATATTATTCAAATCAAATCTTTTCCAGTTTATCTCCGGCTGAAAACATTAATCTGCAGTAAGACAGGAATTCAGATAGTCCAAGAGCTGACCCAGACGTAAACAGGAAAACTACGTCAGAAAGATTTTGACAAAGTGCCTATTCTGTGAAAACCTTTGTTTCAAAAGAACAACATTGATTGTCTGTTAATTTTGTAGAAAGTTATTCTTTATTCTTGAATAGGTGAGGATACAAGTAACCATCTAGATCAGGGGTGTCATTTTTTTTTCTTTTTTAGTGAGGGCTAAAAATAATAAATCAATAAATCAATAAATCAATCAATTAAAAAAAAAATAATAAATAAACAAAGGGCCGGACCACACTCTGAAGAGTATATTTCAAGCCTGAAAAAAAAAGAAAAAAAAAAAAATAATAATAAATAAAAGGAAGTAGCTCATTATGTTATCAATGAAATTTGACCTTAAGTGTTTGTTAGCCTCTTTTTACAACTTCCATCATACCAGTTTGGATAAACCGAAATGATATGCCCGGTCCTTAGAATTTTGGTTTAAATATGTTCCACTGTAATTCAGAATTTCTGCGAGCCAAGCAAAACTGGAGCGCGGTCCGCCGTTGGCCCGCAGGCCGTAGTTTGGACACCCCTCTAGAGATCTAGAGCATAAGAAATTCACAGAAAGATGTGGGGATTAGTAAAGTCCAAAGACTTACATTTGCACTTTCCTATGGACAGAAAAAGACAGTGCTTGGATAAATAAAATTCACTGAACCGTTTGACCTTATTTATCTATTCAGGAATGTACATTCTTATCGATTAATCTTATGGCAATATAAAATATTCTTTGAATAGAATTGAATCGTATATTATACAAGAGTACTGGATGAAAAAACTGATGTAAATGGGTGCATTGTCAAGGTGGAGAGGGGAAGGGGAAAGGGGTTGTCATAGGACAGAGTGACGTAGGTGGAATTCTAGTACCTTCTTGTCCACATTCTGGTTTCGTCTGTGTCACTTCCACACCATCTTTCTTTTCCTATCCAATTTTCTTCTCAGCCTCTTGCCATCATTTTTACATTGCAAATGCCCATACCTAACTAAATCAACTATGCAAAACATATCCACAGGGAGAATTATAATACAATTACTAAAGATACTGTTCCATTTTTAGAACACACTGACCCGATAGAGAGACACTAAAATGACGGGGATAGAGGATTTCGTCGTGATAATCAGTACAGTGTCATAATGTCTCCTGGTAATGAGGTCATGCCACCCACATCTCCAGGGGATGTCCGTAAGGACAAGGTATTTGATAATATCTTTGTCAGTACAAACATGACAATGTATAATAGCCACCATTTTGAACTCAATTTGTGGTTTCAAAGTGGCAAAAAAATATTCGGAATGCTTTTGGAAGTGGCACTTGAACATGTAAGGGCTTAATAAGGGATAAATTAATTAAGCATAGTTTTGTACACAGCGTAAATTATTTTCCAACATATATTGGAGGAGGGTGGGGGGTGGTGGGGGCATGATCATATCAGCATTAGTGGCGTGGAAACCAAAAAATTGTTTTTTTTTCTTTTTTGGGGGGGGGGGGGGTGAGTGGGGTTGTCTATGCATTATTCTTCAATGAAAAGCAAGGCAGTGGAACTATAGATTGCTGTCATGCTTCCTTTATAATAACATGTTCAGAAAACCAGACAAAAAGTATTATTTTAGGGAATTATACCGCTAAGTGTGTACATATCATACAACTAAGGAAATATGGAGGAAGTACAAGCTGGTATAAATGTAAAAATGCTCATTAGACTCATAGAATAATTCATATCTTCTATAAAAGTCTGCCACAGATATATGACAAAATGTGTGTATTGAATGTGTACAGGAGAATTGAGGTCGAATAAATACATAAAACAACATTGCAAAACATAAAAAAGCATGGTATAATGGTATACAGAGATGAATAAACATAACAGTGTAGAGTAATGCAGTATAATTACACTCTCTTCCAGAAATTATGGACGCATGCATTCATGCACGACTCTATCTATTTTTTATTCTTCCATCCATCCATCCACCTACCAATTCATCCATATATCATCCATTCATCCACTCCCATCCACCCATCCATCCATCCATCCATCGATCCATCCATCCATCCATCCATCCATCCATCCATCCATCTATCCATCCATCCATCCATCCATCGATCCATCCGTCCATCCATCCATCCATCCATCCAGCCAGCCGCCTGCCAGCCAACCTGCCAGCCAACCTGCCAGCCAGCCAGTCAGCCACCCACCTATCCATCCCTCCATCCATGCATCCATCCACACATCCATCCATCCATCCATGCACCCACCCACCCATCTAATCCAATCCAATCCATCCAATTCACACAATCCATCCATCCACTCCAATCCATCCAATTCACACAGCCAGCCACCCGCCCACCCATCCATCTCTCCATCCATCCATCCAATCCATCCAATCCATCCATCCATCCATCCATCCATCCATCCATCCATCTAATCCAATCCAATCCATCCAATCCACCCAATCCATCCATCCGTCCATCCATCCATCCATCCATCCAATCCACCCAATCCATCCATCCATCCACCCATCCATCCATCCATCTAATCCAATCCAGTCCAATCCATCCATCCAGCCAGCCAGCCACCCGCTCATCCATCCATCCATGCACCCATCCATGCACCCATCCATCCATCCATCCATCCATCCATCCATCCATCCATCCGTCCAATCAGTCTTCTGTCCTCTTTCAAACCATTCGGTGAGATGACCAGTAGATACAAACAGACTCTGAGGAAAAGATTGTGAACTTTATTTTTCTATCCTGTTATATGGATTCGACAGTGATCACTAAACCTCATGTTAGAGGAAAACCCTCAACGTTTGTGCGCTTTGGTATGTGGGAACAAATATTTTTCTTGAGTCATATTTCAAGCTGAGATATTCAACAATTGTCTGTGGCTTTAGCTCCAGATTATAACTTAGGACCAGAGTCGTTCCATTTCTCCATCTAGTCTGACACTGGTTACTTTTCCTCTCAGATAAAGCCCCCCCCCCCCCAACCCTATTGCTCAGAATGTTTTCAGAGATAGTATATATGGCATATCCTTTTTTTCTCTTCGAATTTGTATATAGCAGGACCAAACAGCAATCGTAGCAACAATCCCATGCAGAATTGCAAATGCCTTGTGTATAGGGAGTTCTGGGTTTGAATCTTGCTCAAGTTAGATTGTCATTTTGATAATCAAGAAATGAACAGACCAGAAACTTTCCCTTGTTCTCTCATGTTTTCCTTTTGCCTCACGATGCCAGTCTGGACAAGGAGTGAGTGAGAGAGAGAGAGAGTGAGAGAGAGAGAGAGAGAGAGAGGGAGAGAGAGAGAGAGAGAGAAAGAGAGAGAGAAAGAAAGAGAGAGAGAGAAAGTGAAAGAGGATAGATTGGAATAAAACAAAAATCTAGAAAGAAAGGGGGAGAGAAAGAAAGAAACAAAAACAGAGAGAAAGAGGAGAGAAAGAAAGAGGTGCGGGGAGAGAGAGAGAGAGAGAGAGAGAGAGAGAGAGATTCCATGCCAAAGAATGAGCTGGGTAAGGAGAGATGGATTATCTCCCCAGGATGACGCAACGGGAGAGGTTACAAGCTGGTATGGACTATATCGAGGCCATGCGGGGCACAAGGCGGAAGCGAGAGTTGGTGCCACACCGCGCTCAGCTCGACCTCATCATGGGAGGAAAGCAGATTGAGTTTGAAGAGAGGTAAGTGGTCATGTGACAACTCAGGTTTTCTGTTAGGTATGTAACCGATGGTGAAGCTCAAAGATTGAATAACATTGTCTTTTGCTTCACTTCCAACAGGAGATAAAACCGTGCCCTAAATGATTAAAATTTGTTCTCATGTCAGACAAATGATAAAGCTCAGCGATACCTGACAATCAGGTGGTGTTTCCAGAGTGAAGGCCGGAGACTTTGTCGGGAGGAAAAGAAAGAGATAGACAGAAGAAGTGAGAGAGAGGAAAGAATAAATAGGGGAATGATAGAAAGATGTGTACGGGGGTGGGGAGGGGGTGAGACACTGAGAGAGAAAGAAAGAGAGTGACGCTTCTCAAAATTAAAAAACAAAACTGGCTCTTTAGGGACTGCTGGAGATGACCCAAAAGCTGACAGCCACTCATGAAGGGAGAGAACTTGTCCCACAGTGATATACGTGGATCAGAGTTAACGTATTTCGATGACAGTTTAAATACAAACTGGAGACCACAGGTATTGCACGTCATGCTGGACTTTACCATATTTTATCACTTGTTTCACTGTCTCTTCCGTGATTGACTTTCAGGTTTGACATTGCCCGTGAGATTCAGAAGCTCAAGTGTTTAGCTATGCCAAAGAATGCCAAAGATTTATTCCATGGCCGAGGGATTCACCTGCCACCGTGAGTAACTGAATTTTCTGTCTGTGGCTGAACGTGAAATTTGTTCCGCATCTTGGCGCATCAGTCAGCCATCATACACCATCTGCATTAATTGTTCAAACTCATCCTTGTAGATTTTCCTACTGACATTTTGTTGATCTACCATGGTTCTTTTGTAAGAAAAATCTCATTGCCAGACAGCGGCACAGCTGATGGTAAACTGACCATTTCATACAGAGGATAATTCTCCCAGAGTTTTCTGATCAGGTTGAATTCTCCATGAGCAATGAAGTAATGCAAAAAAAAAAAAAAATCAATCAATCAATCCATCAATCAATCAATCAATCTACAGGTCAGCTGACTGCGTAACTGATTGATGGAGAGACCAAGTGAAATAAAAATTGATGAAAAATGAGTGAACAAAATGAACAAATGCATGAATAAACAAAAAATATATACATTAATACAGATGTCAAAAAATAAACAAATGTGCATGAAAGAATAAATATGAAAAACCATGTGTCCAAATCTCAATAAATCTATCAAAGAATTAATATGTAAATAAATAACATTGACCAAATGTGTCAAAAAGTAAATACATGTATGTACATATTATGTAAAAATGTAAGTAAGTACATATGTAAATAGATAACAATATTAATGTAAATAGAAATGTAAATGAATAAGTATGCAAATGAATAAACATTTAAATGAATAAAATGTACATGAATTCATAATTATGTACATTAATAAACATGTAATTTGAATAAATATAGAAATGAACAAAGCATTGACGGCCCTCCTCTGTGTTTCTTACTAATCTTATAGTAAGTTATAGTCATGAACTGTTTGGCTGTCCTGGCTTGTCTTTCTTTGACAATTTAGTTTTGGTTTCTATTTGAGTACACCAGGGCATCTGCAAGATCAAATTGAGCTATGTTTGGGGTAGAGGAGGGGAGAGGGGGCCTAGGTTTGCTTTCCTGTATCGATGTTGGGTCAACTCTGGATCTCAGCCCTACAGGTCACGAAGTGGGAGCGACCTTAAATTTGATATGCACATACAACTGTACAATTCTTGAAACTTCCAAATGATCCAGGTTCTGAGAGAAAGCACTATAGTATACAATACAGGAAGTTTTTGTGATGCTAAATTTCAAGTCCTGTTTGTCAGAATTATGTCCACCTTAGAAAACAACCCATTGCATATATTTTATATATTTTCTTTGTTCTGTCACCTGCAGGCATCATCATTCCCTTCATCCACGGCTCCCCGCCCCCAATGATTTGGATGAGGAAAGTAAGGATCTGTCCATTTGTCCATTGTTTGACTGCCGTAGCAATTTTGACATGTCATGTTATCCAACTGTCAGCAAAATCCCCATTTCACTGCCTTTATGTCATCATCATCATCATCATAATGAGCTCACTGACAACATGTCCAGAAACCTGTCGGTATATTAGTACCAGGACCTTCAATGCTCAGCATTTCTACCACCACTTCAACCACCATCTTAACCATCACCTCATCCACCACTTCAAACCATCACTTCAAAGATGTCCTAACCATCAGTTCAACCATCACCTCAGCCACCACCTTTGCCACCACCTCAACCACATGTCAACCACAACCTAAATCATCACTTCAACCACCATGAGAATCATCATCTCAACTAGTACCTTAACCACCAACTGAACCACCACTTCAACTACCACCTCAGCCACCACTTCAACCACCATCAGCATAATTATCCTGACGTTCCCTCCAACATTACCACCACAGCCTGTTTCATCCGCTCACTCTCTTTATCAGCAGATCATGCACCAACTGTTTCCAACACTATCTATCACATTCCACAGCTCCACCATCACCACCATCACCACCATCACCACCATCACCACCATCACCACCATCGCCACCACCATCACTACCATCTCCACCACCACCACCATCACCACCCCGACACACACCTAACACCCACGCCTTTTTTCCCCTCCTATTTGCTAGATTCCTTCAGAAGGTCACGCCGAGACAGCCGAAATGTCACCCTGACCTATTGGCCTAATTGCTCACGGTGATGAAATACAGTCTGTGCCTCAGCCTGGTCCCGATGACGAAATAATTTTAGGTTTTGAAGAGACCTGCCATGTCTTAGTTTCTCTCTTTCAGACTATCATTTTCATCTCACATCCTTGTGTTTCCTAGGGTTTTTTTGTCTTCGGCTGAGAGTCTGTGTTCACTCACAAAGTTATTCAGTTGGCACTTTCTCTCACACAACTTGTCAATCTATCATTGGCTTTTTCATTCTCAATTCATTCATTGTCATTTTTTCTTTCTCTCTAGTTTTTTTTTTTTTCATCTCACCGTCCGTGTTTTCTTCTTCTATGTCTGTCCATCGCAGCTCTCCTTTCGTCTTTCTTCCGTTCTCCCTCTTTCTCTCTCTCTCTCCTTCTTTTCCTCTCTCTCTCTGCCTCTTTCTCTGCCTCGCTTGCTTTCTCTGTCCTCTGTCTCTCTCTCTGTTTCTTTCTCTTACTCTCTCTCTTTCTTTCTCTGACTCTCTCTCTCTGTCTTACTCTGACTCTTTCTCTCTGTCTTACTCTGACTCTCTCCGTCTTTCTCTGACTCTCTCTCTCTCTCTGTGTCTTACTCTGACTCTCTCTCTCTCTGTCTTACTCTGACTCTCTCTCTCTGTCTTACTCTGACTCTCTCTCTCTCTCTGTCTTACTCTGACTCTCTCTCTCTCTCTGTCTTACTCTGACTCTCTCCGTCTGTCTCTGACTCTCTCTCTCTCTGTCTTACTCTGACTCTCTCTCTCTGTCTTACTCTGACTCTCTCTCTCTCTGTCTTACTCTGACTCTCTCTCTCTGTCTTACTCTGACTCTTTCTCTCTCTGTCTTACTCTGACTCTCTCTCTCTCTGTCTTACTCTGACTCTCTCCGTCTTTCTCTTACTCTCTCTCTCTCTCCTTCCGTTCAGTGTCTCTGAATGAATCCTTTGCTCAATGACATGTTAACCTGTCATCCTACTTTCCAATGTGAATCCACACACAGCACCACCCTCAAACCTCTCTATTTGTTTAGTCCCCTCACAGACTCTCTTTTCTTTTTGAAAAAAGCTAAATATGACCTTGTTCGCATCTAATTCTCGACTTCGCCTCTCCCACATTCCTGTCGTATCCAGTTTCACAATATCTTTTTTTGTTCTCCACTCACTTCTGAAAGCTCACTTCCCCTCGCCTGGTCGAGGGGTTAAGCATCTGCCACTCACAGAAAGTGGGTGGATCCTGTCTTACCAAGAGAACGGAAAAGATTAGAAGAATTTTTTTTTCCCGTGACTCAACAGTCTCTTGGCTATTTGGATAGGGAAGTCAGATGTCGAGCCTTCCTGGTTACAGTGAATATGTACTGAAGACTCCTTGTGCACGTCACGAAGGTAAAGAATCCTGGACAATTTTTTAAAAAATTGAATGAACAGTAGGCGGAGAAGCCGTTGTCTTTACAAAATTTTTAAGGGGGGGGGGGGGGTGGTGCGGGTCCTGAGAGTGATTTTTCGAATGCCTGGACTGGGAATTTTTTAAACTTCACATTCAGATTCAGCATGTCCAAATTAGAGGAAAAGTGTGGAAAAAACTTTTGCTTTGCATCCGGTTGCCATGATCGCGCCGCCATATTGAATTTTGTGTTTTAAAAATTATCACTTTTCAAAAGCCTAAGGCTCCTAGCGTATTAAATGGAATTGTGTGAAATTTTGCACATGAATAATATAATTCTATTTAAAGAATGAAATACATTTGTTTTTTGTTTATATGTCATAGCATATTTTTTTTTATAAATTTTTAAAATATATATATATTGATAGATGTAACTTTTTCGCAATTTTCCACTAAATATCCTATTCTCATTCAGAAACGGAAAAGAAATTGAGAAAACGCGATGCATTTTATCAAAACATATCCTATGGAGAATGTTTATTCCACATTTGAAGGCAATTGGTTAGGAAATAAAAAAAAAAAAAAGCTTTAGAGAAAAAAGTAAAGAAGTCATACATAATGAGAAAATCGCAACTGAATTTTGATGATCTCTCTATATAGTCATATAGTAGGGTGCCGTGAGCCATAAAACATGTGTTTCTGGCCCTATCCATTATTTTTCTGGTATGAGAAGAGTTCAAAGTATGTAAAAATAGGAAAACCTCTATGATATTTCTGTCCCAA
>JBCAUA010000003.1:1036685-1052578 GCA_038406235.1 Peronia verruculata | reverse complement strand
TTAGATTTTTTCTTTAAAAAAATGAATTATTGTTGTTGTGTTGTTTTGTTTTTACTTATAGAGGTGTCTCCTAATCTGAAATGAAAAGTGTAAAGATGTTGTAGAATCTCTATCATTTTAAAAAATATACATGAGGGTTCTATTGAGCCATTTTGATAGCCAAATTACTTTCATTCGCCAAGTGATGTTTCAATTTTTAAAATATATTTTTCTTGTTCATTTTTTAAATGTTTGTGCTATACGTGCGCGGCTTTGCCCCCCCCCCCCTTGCGGGGTCACGGGGTTTACAAGTAGGTTCTTTGCTCCCACCTACAGGCGGTACAAGCCCGCCATCGGTGGGGTGTCTCCCATGGAGTGCCATCCTCGACATTCCAGAGGAGACATCTCTTCTCTCTTTCCTTGCTCCTGTCTTCTGTCCGGCTTTCTTTCCTCTCTTCTTGACGTGTAAACGTATCTTACCGTGTTTGACACAGTGTAGTCGTACACGTGGTGATGTGTCGTTAAACCCCAACACAATACAACACAGCACATTCGCGGCTTTATATTTGGCAAAGAGAAAACAACTCATTGTAAGACCACATTTCATAGAACTTCGCTGAGTGGGGAAGTTTGCAAATCATAAATCATCGAGACCTACCTTTGTGGCGTGCGGAGGTGAGTAATCCTTATTACTCATATTTCAAATAACAAGAGTTTTTTTTTTTTTAATTTCCTTTTTGCAATGCTTGTCGTTATATTTCTTGCACGGTACTTGGCTAAAGGGAAGTACTTTAACTGACGGTAAAAAATAATGGTTCGTTGGAATCATTTCTAGGACTTCCAGCTGTCAAATTATCGACCCAGAAGTACCTGTAAATCGTCTTATCAAAAGGTTAAGACGGTTGTGTGTGTATGTGTGTGTGTGTGTGTGTTTATAACTTTCAGTCCTAAGAAAGTAGGGTTATCTCGGCTTTTAGAAGCTGCCAATTTTGGCTGAGAAATTTTGTGGGTAGAAATTTGGATTTTAGAAATTTTACCCGGACAGCGACACTCGGCCTACTCTTCCATCGGTTTTGAACTGCCAAGGCTTCTTTAACATACGTAACGTACACACGGGACCTCCAAGATATATTCGCCCTTATCCGAGAAGGCTAGACGTCGGGCTTTTCTACCCACCGGAAGCCAGGGACCGTTGAGTCACTGAAAAAAGGAGGGTTTCCGATCTTCTTGTCCTATCATAGCCCCATGCAGAACCCGCGAGTAGATCCCGGCCTGTTTTCTCCATGAGCAGACGCCATACCACAGAGCCACTCCGTCCTCCTGAGACTGTTGTAGTTAGGACAATTTTATAACTCTAGAGCGACACGAAATGTAGGCCTATCTCTGTGTGACGCCCATGGCCGGACTGGCTCGAAAAATCGGCCCAGGAATTTGCCAATTTAACCGGCCCACCTAGGACATAGGCTACATGTAGAAGTCCCTCCAGCCCACAGACCTACCGGCCCATCGGGAAACTCCCAAACTCCCGAGTAGCTGGTGAAGCCCTCACTATCCCAGCGGTTTGTTTGCAATGACCATTCGGCAACTCGATCCCCGGCTACTCGTGTGCATCTCGTTTGGGATCAGTGCGATATTGTCTGTCCACAGTGTTCTTGGTCTGCCTCTAGCTCTAGTGCCTTCTGTCTTCCCCTGTTGTCTGTCTAGATGGTGTTGTGTCTTTTGTCGTGGCCAAAGTATTCTTTCTAGATTTTATTTTGTTTAGGATGGGTCTTGTTTTCAAAACATCACGGACTTCATTAACATTTGTGCTTTGAATTTTGTCCAACTTATTCTGGCCATCCGTCTCAAACACCACATCTCAAAAGCATTGATTTTATTTTCTACTGCTTTGGCGAGAGTTCATGCGTCTGTACCATTATTTCAAATGGCAACCCATTAATGTTATTAGTTTAAATCCATAAGTTTGGTATTGTTGCTTGCACTCGACAGGTGAGCGCGCAGATCAGTGTGTTTGCATTCGATAAGCGATCGCCTCCTGCTAGACTTAGATCTAGTTATGCACATCTGAAAGGCGATCTGTCCTCTTTTATAACTAGATATCGCAATTTTCTCCCTGTCATGTCTACTGCCAACTGAAGGAAACGAATCAGCACCGACCAGAAGGTTGCAATAATCAAGTAGTGAATTCAAAATCAAAACCTAATAGCAGGATACTATGTCGCCTGAAACACAATCCGGCATGTCGGGTGTGTCGCCAGCGTGCGTTTACAGATAGGGGGAGTAACTTTATGAAAATTATATGAATGGCATCGTTATTTACCATATAAATATGACTGAGCTAAATCTTTATTTCTGTCTATAGTAGAGTAAAGATACATCGGTAATAACAAGATTTTTTGTTCTGTTAGAACACTGACTGTCGTTATTCGCGAGTTTTACTTACCTTCCAATCAGTAGGTTTCATTACAGTATTATTTACAGTAGCAAGGCCTTCGTTTTCCGTATAGGTGTACATAATATACATGTTATTAATTTCGACCTTCAACTTTCTTGTCTTGAATGATCAACACATCATTAACTAGCAACATTACACCATCATGTTTTAGGGCCACTATTCTTCCATTGCTTGGGAACGTTAATCTAGTCCCCCGTGAATTGAAAAACTATCGTCTATGGTCAAATCTACCTTTCTGTTCTGCGTAGAGAAAGCAGTTGTCTGTCAACTCAGATACATCTTAGTCGTAACAATCTTACAGAAATCTTTCATCATTATATTACATGTATTTTATAAGAAAAACCACAGCACAGAAACACCATTACTGCGTGTCACCGGGTCACCAATAGTCTTCTCGTTGCTGTTGATTGCTTGATCTTTCTGTAACATTCAATACTCTAGATCATGCTACACTGATTCAGAGACTAGCCGCTTCATGACGTGTGGTCTGCCTGAACTGTGTTACATAAGTGATAGAACAGTCACAGGAAATAACTCTTGACGGAAATTTGGAATAAAATTCAGTGTGCCCTAAGGCTGTGTTTGGGATCGCATTTTATCATGTACAGTCAAGTGCTTGTACTCAGCCTCTTGCAAATATTCTTTACCGAATGTAGAATAAACAAACACGTTAGGATACACAAATAAATGTATGAGCCTTCAGCCCCAAATCATATTGATAACGTTATAATCGATCCATTATTGTACATCCCATACATTAAATGGGGTGTACACTCATGCATCGATCGAAGCTGTCCATGACTAGAGAAGCATACAATTGAATAAAACCAAAACTGCATGGCGACAAAAGGGAAACCATGACATGTTCCTTTTAAGGGAACTGTGACAAATACATGTAGTTTGCTTCCTGGCTATAGAATCGTTTTCACTGACAATGCTACATATCTAGGTGTTGCTATATATAGGACATTATTAATGGAATATCCAACTAATCAGCTGATTAGTACATGTTATGCTGTTCTGAGGAAAACAAGTCATCCAGCACATGCGGTTCTTTGCATCCTTAACACTTTCCCTGCCAAGACATTAGGACACATCTAAAGACTGTTCATGGTGTTTGTAAACTTCAGGTAGAAAAGTATAGTTAGGGAAGATTCTAATAGTAATGGTTAACTTCAAAAGATACAAATACATGTATTGGAGTTTCTGAAACAGATATTTTTATCACTTGGTGCACTTTTACGAATTTCTGAAACGTTTAGTATTGTATTTGGCACGCAAAGTGTTAGGAAAACATTCAAACTTAAGGTACAATACAATGTGATCAACAAGAAATCACAAGGGAATCTCGTTCTTTTTGTCGCCCCCCCCCCTCAAATTAGCCACTGTACAAGTATCTTATCCTAGTATTAATTACATGTGCATATTTTAGTCTTATTTTGTACCGGCATACTATTTAAGCTGAGTTTTCAAAGATTGTTGCGTATATTATGACAGGGCCTCTTTATTCAAAGAAATGACAGTTTAGTCTTTGTCATGTGAAACGAATGCATTATAGTTATTTTTATAAATGAATTGCAGTATTTGTAGATTTCGTATATTAGTAATACTGTATTTGGAAACTACACCCTGATTCATTAGCAAAGTTAAATTTTGCCGCAGTTTGTACAGACTAATCCCTTGAAACTTCTGAAACAAAGAGTTAAAATAAAATTCTTGTAACTCATACCTCTTTGTGAGTGATGTAGGGGCATCAGGAGTTACATGTACAATGTATGTGTACATGTACGAAACTAATGCAACTCTAGAAAAAAAAAAAAATGTAGCCTAGCCCTACATACATGTACATGTACTACACGTACTGTATACCCATGTTTAGACCCATGTTACATTACGGTTTATGATGCAGATAGTCTATTCGACTGTAATATTAGTAGTACTATCAAAGAGAACTACATGTACGGTATATGGTACTACTAGACTCGATTACTCTCTACTGTTAGTGTTATTGTTACGTTGTCGTTCATTCATACTAATCTGTATACACCCAGTATAGGTATGGTGTGTTTTCCCAACGAGCTAAGTCTACCCAGCGCAGCTTACTACTACTACTACATGTACTACTGTACCCTTTTCAGATGACGCAGGGTGATTTTGAAGTCCAAGTAGCATAAGTATTTTTATTGTTACATGTACGGTACAATGGAATGTTTTGGGGTTTCGTACATTGATGTAAATTTCGAAGTCTTTTTAATTGTGCATCTAAGAATAGTTTGACCTAACTCAAGAAACTAGATAGAATCTTTCCTGCTCATATTATTAAGCTTGCAGATGTTCCATTGTTCTGCACACCATTTTAGTTTTATTTTTATCTGTGACTTACCCATCATTTGGAAAAAAAATTATCAGAATCGAATCAGATCATCTGATACAGACTGCATCTGCTCTGTATCGTTATAGTTATGTGTTCATGTAGGCCTATCTTACATTACATGCACACATACATATGTACAGTACAGTAGTACATGTATTTCTTTACATCATGCGAATGATTTGTTAATTTCATTTTTGGCCGACTCTATATAATATGCGCTAGCAGTGGCACTGTGTGATTCTGACTGTGAATGGATGTAATGGACTGACTTTAACTGTGTACATTTGCCGTCATACATGTACATGAATCTAGAAAATTTCAAAAGCCAGTTGAACTTGATTTGAGAAATAAATCTATTACAAATCTGTAGATAAATGATGTACATGTATTGGTGCTAGATGCTTTTTAAGTTGCAGAAACCCTGCAGCGCCTAAGTTCCCTTGCTAAGGACTGTTTTTGTACATGATAGTGATTTACAAGTTATAATTTTCATAATGTACATGATGTAAGTTTCCAAAATTGTGCACCACAAACAGAGCTACACCACCCCACAAACAAAAACAAACAAAATAAAAACATGTAAATTGTTCACTGAATAACTAAGGCCATGTGATTTTGTTAGTGTCAGATACTATTTTTA
Organism: Peronia verruculata; assembly: GCA_038406235.1. Lineage (NCBI taxonomy): Eukaryota > Metazoa > Mollusca > Gastropoda > Systellommatophora > Onchidiidae > Peronia > Peronia verruculata. The sequence goes on along the minus strand of JBCAUA010000003.1, from coordinate 1,047,130 downwards.
TTCCCTTTGCAATGCACATGAATTTTCCAGAGTTCACGAAAAAAACGAAAAAGGAAAGAGGCTACAATTCCACACAACATTAATCTTTGAATTAATATTGCTTCATAAAAGAGAAAAGACGATTAGATAAGTCCCAATAAAGCAAGAGATAGAAACTGTAAAAACGGTGTTGAAATCGTGCACATAAAATGCTTCCAGTATGATAGCAATAATATAGTAAATAGCCATCTTTCCAAAGAGATTCAAAAGCTTTAAAAGAAAGTAAAAATTTGTAAAATTATGGGATGATAATTATCAGCAAACTGAATCATTCAATTTTCAGACTAAATCTATTCATAAACTTTTAAATTTAGGAATGAGTCGTGATGTCCGGTATATTCTAATTTCCCCCATGCAATGATCAAGTTGTTTTCGAAGTAAAATTTATCAATTGTATATTATCAATAGTGATCATGACAATTAGAGAATGAAGGAAAATAGACAAAGAGAAATTGGTAGGGGGAGGAGACAGAACAAAAATAGTAATAACAATGAAATTAAAATAAATTAACTTGGCAAACCATCTTTGCTTTAAATTTAAATGATGAAGAATGATGCAGTCGAGTTACTGTAACTCAGGATGGATTTTAAAATTTAAAAAAAAAAAGAAAAAGAAAACACCGTAACCATATGTATTGTTTTAGCAAATGACACAGTCAAAGTTTCCACAATGATTGATAAGATGAAGAAGATGAATGATGATGATAAATTCACTCACAATCATTTAGAGTAGATGAACCACGTTTACATAATCTATGCCATGTGTGACAAAGACATTACTGGTGGAAACCTCTACACTTTAAAACTAGAAAAAAATGGCATGTGCGTCTCTGCATTTTCACAAAACTGACCAAAAAGCACTAAAGGATGCTATATTTTTTCCTTGTTTTTTTTTTTTTTTTCTTAAAGATACAATTGATGGTGCCTTTCTAAATGTGCTTTTGATTAAAACTAAAACAAAAAATAAAAGACATTATCACCTAATAGAAATGTGAAATAATGTGTGTAAAATAATTAACACATTAGCAACAAGTAGTGTCTAAAATTGTGAAGATTTCAACATCTTCACTAAGAGCCAACATTAACCATACATATCACACAACTACACATGTAACAAAAAACAAAAACAAAAAAAAAATGTGATCTAAAGATGAGAAAAAAAAAAAACAACAAATGATGATATCATGATGTAACCTAATACATGGAGAAAAAAAAATAAATTACAATGTTATTGACAAGGTGATTAAAAGATATTCAGATATCTAATGAATGTGAATAAGGTATGAAATGTGAATAATATATAGATGTGTATACAAAACACCTACACTAGACAAATTTTTGAATTTTATAAACAATACATCCATGAGTTACTCAAAACAGCCCCGGTTTATACGTCGGTCATAATGGATGGTTGACTATCAGAAACAAAATATAACTAAAATATGACAGCAAAAAATTTGTTAAATTGTTAACTTATACTTTACCCTTTTCTGAGACTGATGATTGTTCCAATAATACAAGTGACTTAAAAAACTAAATGCTTCATTTTTGTTCAATATATAAAATATTATATGACTCAAAGTGTAAGAATATGTCTTGATTAAAAGGAAAAGATTACATTTTCATAATCATCACAAATATTTTTTCATTTAAAATGCCAAGTTCCATCAAATTTGGTGTTACTAAAGTGGTAACTTAACTTCCTTGTTCCTAAATCTGTACAATTTCTGGCTGTATTACAAATTCAGAAAAGTGCATAAACCTGGCGGGTCTGTCTATAGGCATTAATATCAACAAACAAAACAAAATCAGGGGAAAAAAAAAAAAAAAAAGCTAAGGATTGTGGTTTATTTCTTGGCTGCAGCCTTCTTTGACTTGCCCTTTGCTGCTTTGGATTTGGCTTTGGCCTTCTTGACTCCTCCTGAGAAAAAAAAAAAAAAAAATGACAACGAGAAGTTAACAAAGAAGAATGCAAATGCAAAAGAAGGGTGAAGCAGATAATTTGGAGATGAAAATCACTTCTAATGGCACTTACAATACCAAAAATCATTCATTTGATATTGATATTATGTAACTAAATTCCATTATAATGCAGTAAAATGAGGCAGGTGTCAAGAGGGGGCCCTACTGAGAAAACTGGACTTTATTGATCATGGGATCACAAGAGTTAACTTTGAAGTGAATATCTTGGAACAAAGAAAGACAGCTCAAAAGTTTTCCATTCAAGTTAGTATACACATTTTGCATTCCACCGACAACAATGATATTATATCCAAACATTCAACTCAAGAGTGATTTTTTGAATGCTCTATGTAGGGACTTTTTAAGTGTCAAATTTGGATTCAGCATGTTCAAATTTGAAGAAAACTTTTGTGTTGTCTGTCCATTTGCCATTACAACGTGTCATATTGGATTTTGGATTTGAAAATTGCCCAATTTCAAAAGCATAAGGCTCTTAGTTATATAAACAATGCCATGTATCTACTATAAATTTTGAAATATGTGTGTTGACAGATGTGTACATTTTCAGTTTTTCACTAAATTCCAGTAAGTAAACTTAAATATTTGAAGTCAGCTGGTTTAGAAATAAAAAAAAAAGCCGTAGGAGAAAAAGTGAAGGAAATATTGACCTTGAGAGAACAATATAATTTTCGTAGCCTTTCTATAGGCTCTCCTAGTAATGCAGTGTTGCTGCTGTTTTTGGGGCACAAAGCTCATGTTTCCATTCCAGCTGTTATTTTTTTCACATTAGAAGAAGTCAACTTGTTTTAACTACTACATAGAAAAAACACTCTCTTTCAGGACCCGCCCCCCTGCCCCCTTAATACAGTAGCAAAGAAATAATACAGGGCAGTAGAATATAAAGCATGGAAGTACAACAATGTCAGGATAACTCAATAACACTTTAGAGAAGGTGGTCACTCGAATACTGAAAGATAGTAATGACTCCTTCAAATCAGCCAAATTCCTTCTCTTTGAAAGGCAGAAGAGGTGCATGCGATGTAAAACACTTGAAGAGACAGGAAAAATCGCTTTGTTGTCTTTATTTGAAACATCTTCATTGGAAAAGCTTAAAAGGTCATCCCTCTTGAAAAGCCCCCCCCCCCCCCCCTTTAAAACATGTCTTGCACCAGGGCAAATGAGTGGGAAGTCGTGCAGGACTATTTCGAGTCATGGCTGTTTTAACTCTTTTCCGACTCAGAAACCAAATGTTTCTTTTTTTCAGGTTAAAAAGTGTTAAATTCTTGTTTTGTCGAAGAAGAAAAAAAAAAAAAAATCGGTATCTGGGTCGGAAAGTAGATCTAGTTAAAAATGGCCCTAGATTAAAATCACTCGGCACAACTGCCGACTCCTTAGCCCGGGGTGCAAGACATATTTTCTTTCAGTTTTTTTTTTATTGTGAATATTTAAAACAAGAAGAGCAAAGGTGGTTTTCCCCTGTCTACATTTTTCAACCATCTGGGGGTAGTTATCTCAATATTAATAATTTTTTCCTTCTTTACAAAGCTTTGTTCTATACCCACAGGCCTAGCAAAGGGAAGTAATTTGACTGATGGTAAAAATGGCATATTCTCTGGCAAAGTGTGTTGTGACACATCATAGTGAGAACCAAAGACAGATTATCAATGTCATGACAGCCTTATAGTGCTACTGCCACAGCTGTGACATCTATTCTGGTGCTGTATCTGTCAACAGTCTGTAAATTAACTGAAATAAAAATGATGTCTTTTCGCTTTCACAGTTGGAGAACTTGTGATACTGCATGACCAATTCTGTCTTGTCACTGGACATAAAGGCATATAGGCCTAAACAATTAATCGCACAAAAGGGTGGGCAATCAATAATTACTGCTTTTTCTCTGCATCTGCGAAGGTTTCGGCATAATAGGTTGCAAAACCAGCTGAAATGAGTCTGATCTGTGCTCAAATATTCAAATTGAGTCCTATGATTACCTAGTCTGTAAAGTCTAATTTTCGCAATAAAAGTGTTCTCAGACATTCAACTTATTTCAGTGATATTATCAAAATTCTAAACAATGGAAGAATGATAAGGGCTTGTGACATATAAATATAACAGTAATGAAAAACACCGGGATGTTTCTTGTAAAATGAGGAGGTACTAGTATTTCGAGAATGATCACATAGTAGAGGGCTCACTGGTCATGCATCCTTTTGTTTATATAGTGTGGGCGTGTCTGAATGCTCATCAATCGTCAAGAGCTGCCTGCATAAATCAGTGTGCTAGCAAAATCTTTCAGTCATAAGACTCAATGTGAGAGCTTTGAACCAAATGCTTAAAGTTTTCTGGGGTTAAAGTTATGGGTTGGCGGACACCAATGTTGGTTGCTGGGGACAATGTTGCAAGAAAAGCACCTTATTCTCTGAATCACTTTTGCTTTGCTCCTTTGGTTGTTTAACACTGAGCCACCAGGTGTGTCAATATGTCTACATGAAAAAGTAGGAAAAATTCCTGGCATATTCTTTGGCAACATGTAAAACTGAAGTAAATATGAAGTAAACATGTAAAACTGAAGTGAATGGTAAATAATACTGGATTTGGGGCCAACAGAGAAATTACCAACAGCCAAAAAGTAGGAAATACTATTAAAGTAGGACATTTGACATCTCTGTGAGCCATACAGTTAAGTGCTCTTCTTGCATCAATAACAAAATAATCTGAATGGCTTATGTAGGCTGCTAGAAAAATGACATACCTGCTTTCTTTCCCTTCTTTGCTGCTGCTTTCTTTGGACTCTTCTTGGCTGCTGTGGATAAACATGAAAGAACAGTCTTTGAAGTTGATCACAAGATGTGTGTGAATAAGACAAAGGCCAGAAATTCTAAAATCTCAAACCAAACAAGAGCATTTTCTTATAAAGCAATATATGCTGAGCATGCTGGAGATGTGTCAAAAATTGAGGAGATACCAGAACATTTTGCTGAAATTGTGACAATCAGATGACAGTTTGAACATTTCCGCTATGATTTGAAAACTCTGATCTGAGTCTGAAACCTAGAGTTCACTTGGAATTCCTTATAAATAACTCTATATAATCAAAGTATGTCTCAGCATGTCAAAAGATTTTACTACTATATCTAACAGTCAACATGATGAGTACAGATATGGCTGGACTATAAACAAGTCAATGACATATTGTCTCCTATCATGGGCTCAAATTATAATTATTCTTGTCAATCTCAGTGCCTTGACTGATGAAATCAATTTGTTTTCATGAAAATACCAAATGTTTCATGTTCCAGTCTACATGTGAAGGAAAAAGTGTGTAAAACTGAGGCATTTGTACAAACAAAGTTGAAAGGTTAGAGACCAAATATTTAGTCTGCAAAAGTCTCTTTTTCTAGACTGGCACCTTGACAACGGTACAACTGCTTGAGGCATTTCAAAATAACAGAATGTTAGGATGATTTATGCCTTTCATATCCTATTTTGATAGAGCACAGACTGCCAAGAACAGAATAGAACACTATTTTCCTTTTACAGATGGAAGTTTGGCGTCATCCATAGCCTGTGGTGTAGCAATGAGGACGTGCTGCATTCTTTTCTGCAATGAGCACATGTTGCTCTCTGTGACCTTTCACTCACCAGCTGCTGCAGCACCAGAGTCTCCTGCTGCCTTCTTTCCACGTCCCTTTGCGGCTGCCATTATGAGCTTTTAATTGTTGATTGGAGATGACCCGTCAGATCAAGAGCACTGGAAAGTAAGAAAACAACATAAAACAATAAGACAATGCTCATCTTTTAGTTTTATGAGCTATAGAAAGGGTATCAATACTCTCGTTTTGCAAGGAGTTCTGCGTCATTATATAGAATAAAAAGAAAATTAATTTTTGCATTAGAAATAAGTGAAAAAATAGACTATATCTTTCCAATGATTAAACACCCATGAGATATTTATGGTATACTGTCAACAAGTTGAAGCTTGCTAGTAAACTTGGTGAGTTATTTCATCATGAGTATCTTCTACATTCAAAAGTACAGACATTCTATTCTATATCTCTGCATTTTGCACTTTTTGTGCCAACGTAGGAAGTGGCTGGGTGATAGCTATACTCCAGGACCAAGGTCAGTCTTCTCTGTGCTATTATTATTTCCTACTCCAAACTGGGCAAGAGTCCTTTGTGCAAATTTACTGGAGCTCTTTTGTTGTTGGTCATCGAAGTCATCACAGCTTCAGACCATCTAGTGTACATGGATTTTGATAGTAAGAAAACAGTTGTGCTGTCAGCACCTGGACATGAGGCTGTTCTTTCACTGATTTATTCTCTGCACTATGACTGAAATAGCTAGCCCACAAAGTTGGAAAACAGCTTACGAATCAAAATTATCTCAATGTTTATCAAAGGAAGCATAATGTCATCACTTGAAATGATACACAACAAAGAAGACAATTGCTTGCTTGGAAACTTGGAAGTTTTTTTCTCTCCTAAAATTGGATGTCTCAAAACGACAGAGATGGCACAAGGGGTAGGTAGGAAAACCCCCCCAACCCCTGCTGCAATGTCGACATATACTGTGTTCATGGAGGTAACTTTATAGCTACATGTAGATCTATATGGATAGGCCTATTGTTGGCTTCTATAGGAGGGAAGACTGCTCTGATAACTCCTCCCCCCAAAAGTCCCAGTACATGTATGATTCCCATCCCATTTGACCATGGTATCGTTGTTTTGTTCATTGGACATCATGTCATTACAAGATTCACACTAAGCTCACCTTTACACCTACAAGTCAATAAAAGCACTAACATAATTATAAAACCCACAAAGGAATGGAGATTCTGCAAGTGGCTTGTTTCAAAGTGAGACAATAAAGCCCTTACACTTACACAGATCATTCAGGCTTTCCCACTTGTTTTTATATAAAAAACAGATTAAATGTAAGACTTTATCTCCAAGTCTTCTTAGCCTGAGCTCATCTCTCTTGTTTGAATATAAGGTTTAAACCATCCACTGGAAGTATAATAACTGACATCTGCAACCCTTAGTTTGAACTTGAAATTGTCTGCAGGCAAACAAAAATAGATTAAGAGTTTAGGCCTGGAACAGCTCACATTTTGTGCAGAAAAAGTCAGAAACCCTATCTCCTTGGGCTCCTGTCCTGAGTAATCTTACAGTAAGCTCCTTCTGTTTCTAATATAGATCTCTGTCTAGGCTATATTCTCTGACAAAATGTCACAAAGGTGGAAAGGGGTGGGGTGGGGGATTTAGAAGTAAAATTCAAACAGTTAAGTATCAAATCATAACATACACTGGAAAACCAAACGATCTAAATTGGCTGGTGACAAAACAAAACAAAGAAAAGACCAACAACCTAATAAGAAAGAAACAGTCTTTAAAATTAGATTTAATTTCAAATCTCTCATTGATTTAATAACAGACTTTTAAAAAAGTCCCCTATAGCCTTTAGAAAATTTTCCAAACGTGTCATTTTCATATCAAGCCTTGGTAAATGACGTGTACACTGCTCGATGGGTGGCTGCCTACAAAGGTTACCAAAAAACAAAATTCAAAATCTTCAGTGAAAATCACCGATGATGTATCAAGGCGGTCTGGGTGTACTGGATTTCACCTTACGAAATACATGCTATAAAAAAATCTGGGATGAGTGAAACCTGTTCTGGAAGATCAACAACACAAATAAACGGTGTTGTTTATGATTTCAGCGATCCCCTCCCCCTTTTGCTCGTTCACAGTGGTGTACGAATTTAGCGCTGATGTTAGAACAAGGTCATTGATCTTTGCAGTGGACTGTAAACACGGAAGTGGCATCCTATTGTTGCAACACTGACACTGCTTGCAAACTCATAAAGCACCAATGTAAACAATGCAGCACAAGCGTATACACAAACTCACGATATCTGTGACTGATTTGAGGCAATTTTCCACTGCAAGTCAGGTGACTTGGACTTACAGGTTTGCGCCCAGATAGAAGATGGCCGACAGAGCCTTGCTTGTGGCGGGCAAGCAGAGGCGCGTAGTCTAGCTAGCGAGTTGAGCAACTCAACGTAAAGCACTGATGAAATAATGCTATAAATATGCCCCTGACACGTGCTCTCTGGTGCGTTAAAAAAATCTTTAAAAATTACCTGCACAACCGCTGATTATTATAACGTTCAGCTACGCTTAGATTTGAGTATACAACACAAAATTGCACAAAATATCTACCTTCTTCTTTGTTTCCGTCGAGTTCGCTGTGGCAAGAGAGGACGCTAAATGTTGTAGTTCGAGCTATGAAAAATAGGCCACCGCGTCCAAACCAACCAATGGACGCCGAGTTCTCTAGCAAAACATAATACTGGCGAATCGCAGCCCGCCTTGCATATCCCTATCTAGGGAAACCGCGTCATGAGAACGCAAGCTGATTGGTCGGTTGGTTCACCTCTAAATTTAGATGAGATGCGGGTCATGCAAGGGAGCGAACCGAATAATGACGCAACGTTCAGGACTGGATTGTTTTTTTCCCCTCGACCTACGTTCGTTCAGACCTGTTGGGGTGGACGCTGACCTGCGGGCCGCGAAATTGACCTCAGACATACTAGTTTTACTTGCAACTTTGCCTAATCTATTACCCTGCTACACCTAGGGCAGGAGATCGTTAGGACAGGACGTTGTGGGTTCAGGGGGAGAGGAGGACAGTTTGAAGCACAGGGCGGCTTTGCCCGGCCAGTTGTGTTGCTGGGTAAGAGAGCGGGGAGCCGCGGTGGAGGACGAGGAAGGAATAAAGAAAACCCTGGCAGTGGCAAACAGTTGTGGAAAAGTCGATAGGAGGCCTACAACAAACCCTAGCGGGAACATTTGACTAACACCAACAACCGTGGTACTAGTAGTAGCTGTGCGAACTGGTATGGTGTGGTGTTGAAAGTACTGAACTGTGTATATAGCTGGCAAGCAGACAGGCGTCTTGCTATCCTGCTGCTGCCTTGAGGATGGATGCCCGACCGAATTCTGTTAAGGGGTTGGTTGGTTGTGGTGGGTTTTAATTTACAAGAACGAATGTTGAGTAAGTAAGTAGTAGCGTGCGGTGTAGCCGTACCATAACACGTCACATACAGCACACAGCTCAAAAAAACGTTTGTTGCTCGCACCACATCAAAAGGGGGCGGTGGTAGCCTAGTTGTATGGGAATGAAGTGACTGGCGTGATGATTTACTGCTAGGAAATTGGCGCAGTATCTGGAGAATAAATTATTGCTATGCAGATCGCTCGGCACTTCAAAACATTAGCGGGAAGAGAAGACAGAAGAGGGAAGCTTTGGAATAAGGGTTGACAAAGGTGGCAAAACCAACTATCAAAGACAGCTCGTGTGTGTGATTGTGACTACACGGTGATCTAGATCTCTGCTCTCGTATTAATTATTCTAAAACAGACTTTAAACAACAACAACAACAACAAAAAGGATCTTGCATGTCGATTGTGATGTTCATCCGTCATCCTTTTTATAATAAACAATTTATTCTAAGACCAAGAACTCATTTCAGTTAATAGTAATGATAGAACGGATCAGTGGGCTCGTTGTTTGGAACCACAGCCATTGGTTCTTGGTTCTTGAAGAAAATGGCCGGACTAACCGTGGAACTGAACGAGCGGGCGACGAGAGAGGCGGGAAAAAGACAAAGTTTTTTGTACTACCTGTGACGTACGATCGACCCCTTGAGCGTAGGGGCGCTAACCCAAAGCCAGGCACAGGCCGGGCGAATATCGGAGAATGGAATTATTGGGGGTGGGGGTAGCATGGAGAGATTCATCGAAATAGGCGGTATTGTATGGAACTAGACGAGCGTATCGCCGTGTGCGGGTGATTCGAATGTTCTCAACGCCGCAGTGTCGTGCCCCTGCCGTATGATTGGTAGCACTGGGCTTTGTAAGATAATGCATAATGTGTTGTTATCTTTCGTCGACTACAGCTCGATCACAGGCGTATTTTGTAATGTCTTATATTTAAGTTAATTTTTTTTTTTAAAAATACGTCACTTGTTTTCAAATAACGAGGCAGGGCAGCATAAAGAGGAAGCGATTTCAGGACCAGTTGGCAGACAACACAGACGTCTTTGAGAATCTGTCCAGTAACTCATTGGGGTTCCAGAAAAGAGAAATGGAGTGCCTATTCGTTCAAAATATTGATCTTCTTCTTATAACGGGGAAAAGAGAGTTAAATTGGTGAATAGTGTGTAATCAAATGTATTCCTCGTAGAAACACATAAAACAGCAGGGGGGGGGGGGGACAACATTCTTGATAGTTAGACACTTATAAAGATATACTTATAGATCTAGGCTTTTAACATCATGAATGAAAAGAACAAAACAAACAAACAAATGAAAAGAAGGAGAGGTGTGTGTTGGGGAAAGGGATTTGGGGGGGGGGGGGGAGGGGGAGGAAGTAAACTT
>JBCAUA010000003.1:1011359-1025789 GCA_038406235.1 Peronia verruculata | reverse complement strand
TATGAGGCTCCGGAAAGAGGTTTGAGTATTGAGCGGCAGCACTGCTTTTCGGAAACTGACTCTTCCACCCCCCCCCCCCCCCTCCAAACCGCCCCCTCCGAACACATGGCCCACTTGAAACCATGGCGCGGGCGTATTCACAGTACATTTATGCAAATCTATTGCCTGGTCCCTCTCGGCCCATCCCCGACGCTGTCTCCTTTGTTTTTCCCATTGGGTGGGAACCACGTGGAGATAACATAAGCCGATTTTGACCTTTAGGGCAGCGCTGATGGGTTTGATTTAACAGAAACTCACGGCGATGGCTTCGCATTATGCGAGAAGTATTTAATGGGCACAAAGAGGAAAAAAAATCTATTGGTTCATTTTTATTCGAATTATCAGAAATTCGCATTATCAGAGTTCGGTCTAGGTGGACTCAACTGTATTTGTGAAAATCTTTTTGAAAATGATTAAACTTAAAGCAGGAAATACTTCTTATTGTGCTATGTGGTACATTTTATCTACAGGGTAAAGGGTGTAACAAATATAATTCACTTAAATGAATCATTAAAAAAACAAACTTATAGTTGTGATTATATCACATATAATATAAAACTGGATGCATAAATAGACATGTATAAAGAACGTGCAAGAGGAAAAAAAAAAAAGGCCAGTTATCAATAGATGATAAAGAAAAGAGGTGTACAAAAGATGCAATTTACAGTAGTGTAGTATTGCTTAGAAATATTCAAAAGTGATCTCACTATTACAGCATTCAAAACACAGTTATTCGCATTAAATCTGCATTCTACTGAATTGCACAGATGGCAAGATAATGATAGTACAATGTTATACTCTCCTTATGCCTTTCAACCTCCTGAGACTGGTTATCTCAGCATATTTGTCTTCCCCTGGAGTGAGAGAAGGACTGAATGTTTCCCTTATTTCATATTATGTGTAGTGATATAATTGAATACATGTATACAGCTTGTACAACTGTAAAAATTAAATGGGGCTATTTTAATTCATATAAAAAATTATTTTAAAAAACTGATATCAACAATTAACAGTCAACAAGCTATCATGTTGCGCAATCAGGTGAAATGAGTCGGACGTTACAAAAAAAGGTTCTTCGAGAGAATACGCTTCTACTCTCTAAGTGGTTACAAGAATTGTCTCTGAACATGAATATCTCAGCATAAAGCGTTTGGCTGAATAATTTTTCTTGAAAAACTGAAAAACATCACGTCTCTTTTCACTGATACTAATAAATCCTGCATGAAAACTTTGACATCAGACTCATTTCATATAGTTGTACAAAGTATGATGATGCATATATATAAGAATCAGGCCACTGTTCCTTGTCAGCTGGATAAACAACAGATTGCTACCTCTCTCCTCACATTTTGATCCTTGATTAATTCAATCACTTCTCTCAGCTGTTAGCAGAAGATACATGTATGGCTGTGGGGAGTGGATAAGTGGAAAAAGGGGCCAGGATCAATCTGACATGGTTTCAGATAAAAGAGACAAATGTTCGTGAGGAGGTCATCTCACTGGTGCCATTAAGTGTTGCAGGAAGATAATGTAGGCTTCTTTCACCTCAGGATGGATAAGCCTGCATGTATTCCTGCATAAACTGCCCCTCTAGTCCAGATATCATGACCAGATTGTGAAGAAGGATAATACAAATAATTACAAAAAATAATAATAATTGCATGCTTTACTATTATCTACCAAACTGAATGAAGGCTCAAATGTTCTGTGAAAATGTTTTGAAAAAAATAAAAATTTCCAAGCATAAAATAAAATTCTTGATGAATAAAATAATAACAATAAAAACAAAATTATGTCATTCACTCATGAGACACAACAAACTCAATAGTAATAAGCATCACAGCCTAAAGGCGTGAACAAAGTGACTTCAAGTTTACAAGTGACCTCAAGTTTACAAGTTACAGGAGAGGAGTTACAATTTTTACTTCCTAAAACATTTAACTTTGTCTAAAACATAAATTTGGATATACAAAATATAGTTGGTAACTGAAAGAACAGCCAAGAACTTGAAGAAGTTCAAGCAAAGATAATTTATAGACAAGGATTTAAAGAAAAACAAAAGGCAGCTAATATACATATATTGTACATGTAAAAGTCTTCGTCTTCACATTAAAAAAAAAACATAAAAAACATCCAGCAATGCGAAGCTAAACACAATAAAAAAAAAACAACAGTATAAAACTAAGGTGCTTTTCCCTGTGACCTGTGAACACTCAAATATCTGAAAGCATAATACTAGTATGAAAGGATGATTTTATAGGTAGCTGTTTCATAGGATTATGAGGTGAATTTACAACTAGTTTGTTTACTTGTCATTTGAATGCACTGACTGAAAAAAAATATTAATAAATCTGACATTTAAAGAAAATAAAAAAAAATTAAAAAATATGTTAACCAAAAACAGAAAATGAAACTTCCAATCAGGAAAATTATGAGGATTTGTTTCTCTGCTTTTTTATAGAATCATTTCAAAAACTTTTGCTGAAGGATGAAGAATCACTTTCACAGATTAGAGTTACATGTGTCATTTGCAAACAAAGGACATTTTACAAAAGTGTATAAACTTAAAAAGAATCAATCGCTGATCAACTGTTCTGCAGGAGTAATTTTATATTGACAGCAAGCAATCCTTTTTCACAGTTCATGTGTGCATAAGTGGACTGCATTTTCTCAGTGCTTCATTTGTAAGACTGACATATTGTCTCAGCTGAGACACAGTGTTCTTTTCATTCATCTTGAACATTTGCACTTAATTTCATGTCTCTCCTGGGTAAGACCACTTGTATACACACCAGTTTCCCACTTTCTCTGACAAACTAAAAGGACACGTAGATAAATCTACCACAAACTGAAATCAACAGTCACAGGATTTGAGTGTTTCGAGGTCAGAGGGAAAAGCCTATAACTATGGATAGCCAGGTGTGAATCGACCTGGATTCATCTCTGTGAATCTCTCCAGGCCATCTGTATCCACTATTATTTTAACAAAGATGGTATCATCCCTCAAATAGCCATACTGCCGACTGTGAAGCTTATCCAAAGGCAAGAATAATGGACATCCACTTGCAATGTTCATCTCTGTTGTTGGCCGCTGCACAAGAAAAACATTTTTTTTAAAGTTGATTTAACGGTATCAAGCTATAATCCTTTACAGTATACATGATACAGTCAATTTCATGTCTGTGGAAGGATTAAAAATAGGCTTGCATATCAACTTATGGAGTTTAATTTAGAGTTTGTTCCAAAGTAATACAAAACTTTTAAACAAGCAAAACATTTTAAAAAGATCTGTTGTTGAGGCATTAAAATTATAATTTCTCTTTCTGCAACATCAGCACAATAAACTATAAGTGAAACATAGTCCATGCACTCACACACTGTATCTACCAAACCTATAGAGAGGTGGTTCACTTATTTTTTAAATCCATGCTTATAGTTTCCTATCATTACTACACCTGGTTCAGATAAGTAAGTAAGCCTGGTTCGGATAAGATCATTACTACATGAATACAGTAGATCAGTGTCTGCTATATAAATTTCTGTATGACAAAACTAGGGCTGGGTCAGCAAGGAATGGTGCAGCTGGTAGATGTGAGGTCAGGAGGTAGTCAGATCTTCTTGTGTGTTAAGCTTGGCCATACACACAGTGCTTGCCATTTAGCTTGACCATCAGTAGTTCAACATTCCAGCTTACTCAATCCAATTTTCATTTATCCCAGCTGTTTTTTACTTTTCTTCTTTGAATCTCAAACATCAGCTGCAGTCCACCCCCATTTTGCCACACCTACTTTTGTACAAGAACCAAATCAGTATATACATAACGGAGACCTGGAGGTTAACTGGAACATTGCTTTCCCCAGTCCGGAGTGATGGCAAGGAAAAGAGACCTAGGTCATGGGAGTTTGCAAAGGAGATCAAGTGACAGCGAAGAAGAGGAAGAATGGGTTTTAAGCTACCACCACCCTTCTGAACGGCAATGACTCCTGGATAACATATGCTAAGCAGGATCAGAAGTTAAACAGCTTTAACCAATGCTGTCCCTATTTGCTGGCAGTATTTTCCTGGAAATCTACATTATGGCAAACTAGCCTCTGCCTAAAAATCCACTGGCTGCCACCTGGCTGCATTTCAATGTCTGCTTGGATTCAAGGTTCACAACAGCTGGGAAGACTCGACTGTCAAGAAAACATCCACCAGGAGGTTGAAAGATGTAAATAGAACGTAAAGGGAAGCCTCAGCAGCTGGTCATAAGTCACACAGCATGCGAAGGAAGGTGAGGTGAAAATCCGAAATCAGGCCAAAGAAAGTGGGCCATGAAAAAATCACAGACCTATGGTGACCAACGTGCTCTAGCTACAAGTTGTCTCCAGTGCAGAAGAGACTGTCACTTCCGCACTGGTCTTACCAGCCATTCAAGATCCTGTCCTATACCTGTTGCTGCAGCATAGACTACTAAAAACGTATTTATCTATGACTGACTCCTACCGATATAATGAGAGCTGTAAGGCATATCTTTGCTTGCGTTGATGCTTTGTATGTTTGTAATGTTAATTTTTTTTAAAAATGATACAGATGCATGTTTTGGACCTACTTCAATTCATGAGTTCTGCCTTCCATTTTCACATAAGCGGATAATAAACAGCAAACTGCAAAAGGTGCAGAAAAAGATAGTCATTTGAAAGAGAATTTGAAAATTTAGTTTACAAGTACAAATTCTCCCTCATGAAGGTTCTACAAGATAAAGATCACAAAAAGCAGCTTTATGAAGTTTCAGATTATATTATTATTGACATAACAGAATAGGATTATTATCTATTATATGCATGACAGAATATGTTTCATGTAGGAGATCTTATTGGTCGGTAGGATTGCACCGCGTCAAATAGAATTAGCAGTCACTGGTGTGTTTCACTAGCCCTGAGCTAGATCTAGCTAAGACAAAACAACAGGCTGAGAAAAAGGGAGCACATATATTACATGTACTGAAACCAACCATCTTGCTGTCACTAGTGCCAGGTGTGGTCGACCCATAGAGCTATTATTAGGCTTACCCATTGTTCAGTCATACTGTTCATTCATGGTTGTTTTGAACCGATGGTCATGGTCAGTCTCCTGAACCAGAGTTTGTTTTCGTGGGTTGGTCATACTAGACCTATGTGGCTGGTCACCAGTCAGTCTTTGTCCTTTGCCAGTACATGTACAATGTGGTGGGATAATATCATGTATCAATCAACAGTGCATCTAGATGTCTAAATGTCAACGCGTGTTTCAGTGAACACTGAAGTGGTGCAGGGTGGGTGAGTGACACAACACAGACCATTCAACAAGTAAATTTCAGACTTTCATGTCAGTGCTGTGAAAATTTCAAATTCCCAAAATCAAATTGTGAGGAGCATGGCAGACATATTTCAAATTACAAAGATTATTTTTACTAAGAACAAAGGAGGGGAAAAAACCGAGCTTCCAGAAATATTCCAATTAGACAGATATTTGATTTATGACAGTCCGAATTATTTGGATTCCACTGAATCTATGCAGGTAGAGAATTCGTTCATTAACTGTTGTCTGAAGAAGATCCTTTTACTGAAAGCCAATATCCGCTGACATTGTTAGGATTTGCTAATAGGCCTATACAAGGTTACACTTGGCCTTTTGTTAAATCCTACTGCATTCCACTGATTTCTCATTCATTATTGTAAGAAAATAACTATTTCTATAAATAACTATAGATCTTGGCAGGCACACTTAACTCTTGATCCATATTTTGACTCTGAAGACATTTTCTTTGAAATAAGTGATACTGAGTTTACTCCAGATTTGCCTAGCTTACCTGAGGGCTGGTGATGACATCTCGTATTTCAGAGATTTTCCCTCTTTCATGATATGTCATTTGTAACGATTTGGTCTTTTCTTATGCTCCCTTTATCACAATTTTCCAAAAACTTTATCTCATCAGCTACGTACCTTAAGATTCTTAACATATTTGACTTTTATTGCCAATTGTTGATCTTCTATATCTCGAGGAGTAAATCAATAAGAAGTAACTTTCCTTTACAGAAAATTTGTCAATTTCCAAGAAATCCAAATATGTCAGAGGTCTGAGAGAAACTTTACCTTGAAGGATGAGCTGGAAGGATCTGGCTTGAAGGCATCCACAATGTGCTCTTTATGATTCTGGTCAATCATCATTAAAGTTACCTTAAAGGATAACAACAGAGGAAACTGATCATGTTGAGGAAAGGGTATATAAAATACTGCCAGTTGCTGTGATGACCTGTGTGGTCTTCAATGTACATTGACATTTTACCATGCACAGACCGCGAGGCTAATAATAGATGAAAAAAAGAGCCCTCCTCCTTTCAACATGTAAGCTCTTGCTTTTCTGTGCACTAAATCACTTGCCAGTGCATAGATCAACTTTGCTGCATAACAGATTAGCTATCTGTTGGCTTTGCATGAAAGTTTCTTGAACTGCCATAAGTAATCCACAGTATTAGAAACAAACATATTAAAATTTGAGTGAATGTACACAACATTTATAATTTTCATCATTCAAAAATATTTTCAGGCTTAAATAATTCTCGGAGAATGGAATTAGAAACAAATTAAGACAAGCCATCATAAGATAAGCTTTGTCCTCAGAACTAAATTCCATCCACATTTGATGAGACTAAAGACACAATATGTAAATATTATGTAAGATTCACACTACAGACAGACACAAAATATCAAACACAGTAATAGAATAAGGCAGACCCAAGTAACATTGTCTCAGCTTCATAAATGTACCACTGATGGCAGAAGAAATGGATTTCTGTAATGCTCACGATTAGGCCTTACATGCAGCGAAAGCCCAGTTCTAATGGAATATTTCAATTTATTATAATTTGAGTACATGGAATCTTCCTGAATTATGTTGAGCTTTGCTATATAGGCTTGTTGTAAAGGGCATTGATGTTACAATGATTTCCAAGAGTGTTTTTGTTCAATTTCTTGATACATCTATTTATTTTCCCTTTATATTGTTCACAAATTTTTCCATAGCTGTAATACAAAAAGTTACAACATTCTATAAGAGTGGATTTATAAAAGACATTGAGTAAGATGCTGTCTATATCAAACCACTTTAATTTTCTAATAAAACATAAACATCATTCACCTTCGAGTCGGTTAAAGAATTGTGATCATACCAGTGCCATTTTGAATTAATAGCTCCTCAAAATTATTATTTGTTCTTACTTGCTCGAGGAATTCAACTTGATTTTAATGGATGAGTAGAAATCCTGATTTTCCTGAAGTCAAGAATTAGTTCTTTCATTTTCCTGGTACTGAGATGAAGGAATTGGTTTTGACACATTATTCTACAGTATATCTATATATCTGAATGTCAGTTGATGTTGAAGTCAAACCTTAAATAGTGGTGTCATCAGTAAACTTAAATGATTAGAAAATTTCTTGAGCTCAACTGCACAGTCATTTATGGTGTCCATTTTTAATTTGATATACCTAGAACAACACAGAGATTGAATGAAATGTTCATTATTTTCTGCTGCTGGTCACATACTCACCTTTTGTGAAAATGGCCATGGCAACAAAGCATCATAGTGACCTCGCATTATGACAAAGAAGAGGGATATGTGAGAACCTTTGCCAATACCATCACCATTGGGATATATCCTAGCACACATTTTGTATCCACACTGCAGAAGAGTAATGAAAACTTTAAATGAGGTAGAAAAATGCACTTTATCTAACACTCAAATAAAATACAAAATATAAAGATGGTAGATATACAAATCTTCAAATAAAGCAGGAATACTTTCCAGTGAAAGTTTTGTCATAGAACCTTGCAGTCTTTTTGCTTTAAGCTTTAAAGAAACAAATATACATCCTACAATTCACTGTCTGGAAAGCAAAGTGTAATCTATGTGTCATAGAAATGCAATCATGTTATGACAACAATTTTGAAATATTACAGCACAACATTTGTAGTTTTCTTTACAGACTATATAACATATCTAACTGGTGAAACTGAGTAGTACTATCTTACATGATTCAATTAAGGGACATCACAAACAAACAAACAAACAAAGAAAAAATTAAAATGTTTGTTTTACTGGGCCAGAATAAAAGGCAGGGGAGTACAGACTGGTTGTCTGTCCACTGATTGCTTCACGTTTTTTGGCCTCAAAGCCGGACACTTTCCACAGAATGGTTCCATCATAGCGAGCCAACTCCTGGGCTGACAATCGCATCTCCAAGTCAGCCAAGGCTGCATCTTTCAACTGTAACTGCTGTTGTTGCATACGACACTGGTTTTCTATTTCATCCAACTATTAAAACAAAAAAGAGAAAAGAAAACATCAGATGGAATTTGTTCTTTCACAAATCATTAGAATAAACTGAGAGCAGTACTAGAGACTGAGTTAGCTGGAGAGTAATGTAAACATGCTCAATAAATTCAGGGATATTGAAACTTTATCAGCCCACTCCTTTCTATATTGACAGCAAACAATGAACTCAAAGATGCTACTGCAAATAATCCTTTTATAAGCATTTATTCAAATTTGTGCTGCTCAAACCTGACTGCAATTATGTTTTTCAGTAGCACACACAGCATTTCTCAACAACAGTGACCTAAGTGTCATAGTAAGACAAACTCCATATCAATTTATAAAAAAAATCCTCTTTTCAACATCAAAATGCCTTGAAATTCAAATTTCTATTATCAAGTATAACTCTTTTCCTCAAAATTCACAGTGCAAAGAAAATGACGTGACAGAAAGCAATAATGTACTCCTCATTGATCACATCTATTCAATCAGTGAGGGCAGCCATCAGAAATGTGAATGAACAGGGAAATCCCAAGCTCAATTTCATTAATATACTGAAAGTTCAGTCTCTTTCATCAAGATATACTTATGCCTACTTTTCAGTTCTTTATTGAATATGTAATCATAACTAAAAGAATTTAGTACGAATCTTGATTCATCAGATGGGGTTCCATTTCCTAAAATTTCTGTCCTGCTACATGAGGATGATTTTTATTTTCAAACTTTATGAGTTAAAGATGCTATTGCTTTTCTACCCACACTGCAGAAGAGTAAGGTGATCTGTTGCTGAAAATCCTACAATTGTCAGATCAACGAAAACGTCCATTCTTAAGGTGCACAAACAATAACAATATAATGAGAACTGAGATTCTGTAAAATTTTATTGCCCTCCATAGATGGTTGCAATGGTAACATCACAAACAGCCAAGATATTGAAAAAGTGAAAGAAAAATTTAAAATCCTAAAACCTTGTTACTTTTAAAGTAATTGCTTTCAAATTTTGAGGATAAAGACTCTGAAAATCACTCTACATAAAAAAAAAAAAATTGTCAGATTTTTCATATCTATTTGTTAACAAAATATGGGATCCAACATTTTGTAATAATGGGGCCTATGAAAAAAAAAATTAAATTTTTCTGATTCAAATCAGTTTTATTCTAAAATTACACTTTGTAATGGAAAAATAATGTTATTTCATTGAAGCATGCTTACTGATAGATGTCTCCTGCAAATATGAAGCAATATGGACAAGAAATAAAAAAAGGTATAGGCATCTGATTAGCAAAGAATTGAAACTGAGAAAACGAGCCCAAAAGATGAAAATTGGTAAAACCTGCAATAAAAGTCACACCTTGACCTTTAAAACGCTTCTGTATTATAAGCTGGCCCTCTCTCCATTTCCTCCTGCCTCTTTCTATTCTTGCCTCTATGATAAAATTCTTTCTCTTTCATTGTTTATCTGCCTATAATCTGACACAAATTTACATAGCTCCTTTGTCTGAATAACAGTATTGCCTTCACAAATCTCAGATTGATCATTGCCAACGTCCAAATCACACTGCCTAAGGCAGTTCAGCTTGTTCTCCATGGTCTTTTCTTGAACAACATTGGAGCAAATAGACAGGGATGACTGCGTGCGTACAGTAATTGAAGATGGGGTACTGTGAAGATGGTCATTGTTATCCACCTCATCAGTATTATTGTTGGACGCTGCAGATCCATATTTATTTACCTCAACCTCCTTCCACAATCAGGTGTGCTAACTGCTTTTTCCTCTCGGGTATTATTGCAAAAGTAAAAATATACAAACAATGTACTGCAGTAGTACGATGAACAACAAGTAATGGAACACATGTATTTGTTTACAGCGGAAGCTGTCGAAAGGTGAGGGTAACTACAATGTAACCAATCAGAGCAGACTTCCTTTGCTCTTCAGCGAATCACGTATTTCAAAGTCATCTGCTGTTCACATAGAGAGCAAAATCAGGTCAGCGTACTTCATGCTTGTCTAGCATACTAATGCTAGAGCTATTTTTAGACTGACACAGTAAGACAAAGACTTGATAGTACTCAGGGTAATCTTTCCAACAATACCAAGATGTCCTAGTCATCAATAACCGGAAATGTTGTTGTCAAGGCGTAAAGTTTGGCAATTTTTGCGATAAGTAAGTGAAAAAGCAGTTGTTGAACACATACATGGTTATCTAAAACGCAAACTTAACCCTTTCATAAATTCTTTGTTTGGGGGTAAAAACCGTATGGGATCAAAGAAACATTGTTATTGGGAAGGAATATCGGAAAAACAAACATTTGAAAAAAAAATTTGCTGATATTGATATTTTTCAGCCGCAGATCGCCTTAATACAAAATACTCTAATTCTCTAATTCTGTCATAGCCTACCTGTGCCTGCTGCTGTCTGTAATGTCCTTCCAGACTCTGCAGTGAGTGTACTGCTCTGTCCAGTTCATGGTGCAGTACACCAATTATAGGCTCCACTAATTTCAGACTAGCTTTTGCTGCCAGCTCCGCAGAAACCTGACCACAAACATTTCACAACAACATATGAATCATCCACTGACATTAAAAAATTGTATCATGTTTACATCGCAATTTTTATCTCAATTCAGGCCACAAGCTCTCTCTCAATGTAATCTTTATAGAATTAAATGCTCTCCTCAACAAGTCAGTGAGAGGTTGATTTGGACTGTTGTTCCCTAAACTCTCTGTATTAAATTATAAAATATAATACCAATACTTTATTTATGATTATTCATGATGCGCTCCACTAATTTCAGATTAGCCTTTGTGAAGGATGACAATTCTGAAAAATTCCACATCTATTAATGTTCGGAATATTATATGAACCATACATCTTTTTCACAGCAATTCTTCAATTTACAATGGTCAAGCTGAAAAGATATGCTAAGCTACAAACATGATCAATTTCTATATATTATCATTGTACTGCATATCAGCCTAATAAGTGTCTTCACTCACAGCTCCCTCAGATCTCTGTGTCTCAGGGCTTTCTGTCATGGGTGGTCTGCTCTGTAACAGCTGTTGGATGTGTCTTTCAAAACCTTGCATCTAACAAAGACAAAACAGATGTATCACACTACAACTGGCTGCTGTCAATAAGTCGTGGCAATGGGAGATCATTGTGCTGAATCCTAGTATTTCCTTGTACCAGACAAAAGAGGGATTGAACAAGCATTGCAAAGAGGAAAAAAAATCACTTTTGCACCATTTGCTTGAAACAGAGCCTACTCCATGAAAAATTCCAGAAAAATTATGATGCAAAGAGAATGTATTCTTTTTATTGTCATAATTTTATCAAATTTTTGGGCGATCAGTCTTTCAAATGGCAGGTAGTAAAGGATTTTTTTCTCTTTTGCACTGCTTGCTCAACACATCTTTTGTCCTGCAAAGGGAAGTAATAGGGCTGGTCAAAATGATCTCCCTTACCTCGGGTCCCTCTTTTGAGAGGGGCAGATAATCTGCAAAATGATCTCCCATTATGAACAAAGTCATCACAAACAGCTAAAAAGATGAAGAAAAATATAAGTCAACTAAGTCATGAAAAGTCAACTAAATCAGACAAATAATATTGTACAAAAACTACAATACCAGTGCAATCTGCTTAACGTCAATCTCTTGGGACCGAGAAAAAGTCTTGTCTTTAAGCCCGGTTGGCACTATCTGTTTTCAGGGGACACAATCTCTTCTAGGCACAGAGGGGCAAAATGTGTGTCACATATGTATTGGGTCGATGCCCCCCATCCCTACAAAAAGACTCGAGCAGACTAACTCCTCTTAACTCTCCCTCTTAACTCTAAGCTAGAAGTCGTAATATTTTGCCTGGAGTCAGATCCCTTTAAGAAGTTTTAACTCTGTATCCAGACTGAGACCATACATTTTCTCAGATATTCAGATCACGAAGTTGAAGATAAAAGATATTAATAGTAAAAAGTTGCAGAATGCAGGAATGTATGTGATCTAATATGTAACTGAAGTCAGGCCCAACGCCTGTCTTTGTGTGCATCAACAAACTGGGCAAAGAGAGCCGAGTACGGGTAGGTGTTTCTGCATTATTCACACAACAAGAGGCAAGCAAAGAGGGCCAAGCGTGGAACTGTGTGCTGCTCAGAGTAGCCTGTGTGTGTATCAGGATAGTCAGTCGTCAGTTGTATTGACCGAGTGTATGTCAGCAGGCTCGCCAGCACACACGGAAAAGGCGAAAACCAAGCGTGGAACTGCTGTGTGGGTGTGTGTTTGTGTATCCCCGCGAATGCGTGACAGGTGAAGAGAGTCAATCATTTTTACGACAGACCCAGGGGCTACAATGAGTCATAACAAAGCATCTCTCTCTCGCTCTCTCCCCCCGTCTGACTTTTCTCCTTGTCCTCCCAATTTACATCTGTCAGTCGGTCAATATGGGTCACCTGGAGTTGACTTTAAGCAGTGTCACCTCTGAAGGTGTTAACATTATCAGAAATAAGATTAATGAAATATAATGAGAGAAAAACAGGACCGAAGGTAAAGGCTGACTTTAAGCAAGTTGACTTGTCACGTGTTCCACTATATATTCAACCAAGCTAGATTTTGAGAGAAATTTAAAACACTAATACCAACTGGTGAAAGATAAAACATTTATACATTCATGCCATCACATGAGTTTTTATGTGAGTCAAACTCATATGAAGCATACTCATATTAACAAACCTTGATGTCATAGAAATTGATTATTACAGATTATAATATTCCATGAGAGCAAGAGTTTTCATCAGCTGATTCACTGGAATGAAGTCCCAGTCCAACTCAGTCCAGGCTTGGCAGCCTGTCCATGTTTGTACAGGTCAAAGCTGAAAAATGTTTTGACCTTTTGAGCCCACCCTTCAAAATCAGAACATATATAATCAAGATCAAACTCTCTGCAAAAATCAATTCTGCAATGGATATCAACAAATTTTAAAACACCAAACTTTGTCCACGTTTGGCAATATACTTGCCTTTCTCTCAATTCTGTTGATATCCTCTTTGATTTGGCTGAAGCCTGATGGAGGCATAGTTCCGACAGTGCCCAATGCCTCCTCCAGTTTTTGCTCCAGTGTCACCAATTTCTGCATAGTCCATGCTAGGTGAGGCTCCATCAGTTTACGTAAGTGCTCTGGAAACTTGTCATACTGAAACTACAAATACACCAACAATCTTACAGATTCTGCAGCAAGCAATTATCCTTTTAGCTTAAGCAAATGACAAACTGAAGTTTATTAAATTTCAAAATTCAAACAAATTTATAATTAACACACAAAATTCATTTAAAAATGAGTAACATCCCACTGGCACAGCAAATGAAATTTAATCATTACTAAAGTCTCCTGCATTCATAGTAAAGTAGTTCAATTATAAAGGTCATTACCTGTTCAGTACACCCCATGGGACACGTTATGGACCGTTTTGGACAGTGATGTGTCACATGATCTCTCATCTGTTATTGAAAAAAAAAAAATAAAGTCTATAAATTAAATTAATAAATGTTCATGTTCTAATCAAGAGATCACCAATGCACAACTTTTCTTGTTCTGAAGCTTCATCATGATCAGTGAATTTGATTTCTCTCAAATTCTTTTGTTCTTCACAAAAAGTTATGCAAGTTGGGCTACATCAAGGATGCTCACAAGAGGAAGAGAAATCATTTGAAGCACACTTGCATTTGACATTAATTTTCTGAGAAGACTGAGTGGTTTGGACAGTGTTCTGGAAAATATGCACCACATAAGGTCTCTGAAGATACCAAAACTGAAAGCACACAAACTCAGTAGTGCAGAGCAGATTGGGGTGGAAGTGAAATCTGTTTTCTGTGAAAGCTGGGATGGCCTGAGCAGAGTGAAGAGACCACCAAAAAGGCAATATATTTTCTGTGACAGACATGTTCAAAATGTGCACTCATATTTGATTATTTTAAGATATCAAAGGATTAAGATATCACTGCTCCTTTTAAATCTTGTTTGCATCTCTTGTCATTCTATTCTAGCCTAGGAGTCCATTCTGTATTAA
>JBCAUA010000003.1:979637-998545 GCA_038406235.1 Peronia verruculata | reverse complement strand
CACACACACACACACACACACACACACACACACACACACACACACACACACACACACATACACACACACACACAGAAATAGAGGAATAAATAGAGAGAGAGACGAAGTCCTTGTGGTGTCATGTGAGAGAGAAAGATCCTGTGACAATATGGTGATAATCATTGTCTATCTGTGTGTGTCAATTCCTCGGCCTTTTAGACCTGATTCGAACATATCAGAACAAGATCAGAGTTCCTCATATTATGAGCCATATTTGTACTCAAACTGATAAAATCAGTAAAAGCTTGAACGCTTTACAAACGCTTGATTTAAATTTCCAGCTATGGAAGTTGAACCATTCTTTGATATTGAAAAGTAGGAAGGAAATTTGCATCGCAAAACCATTTTGTGTGGTCAAATTAATATACAACCGGTTATGAGTTCTTCATATAGTAACGAGACGATCAGATAATCCATCTGGAGGTTGCAGAAAAGCAAAGCGTTAAATTGGCTTGGTAACTGTAGAGATGGGGATGAATAATACGGTTACGGTAATCTTTGTAACCTCCTGATGTGGTGGTCTTCTCAGCGGACTCTACCGGGTAATGGCGAAGACCTTCAAATCTGAGTGCTTCAGCACTCCGTCATAGCTTGGCTAGTAGCAGAGGGGAAGACAAAAAAAAAGGGGGGGGGGAGGGATTGGAACCATGTGAGGAACGGATGGGGGTAGGGTGGGGGTGGGGGAGTAGAATAAAAATAGCCAATGTAAAAAATGACAGGATGAATGGTAAGTCTGAGGCGTCTCTGTACTCGTAAGTCTTCCTTTCCTGGTATTTGGTTTCTGAATCTGAATTCTGTTTTCACTCTGTCTCGGTACTGTCCATGTACCCTCCATTTGTGCATCTATTTATCTTCATCCGTCCCTCCATCCATCCATCCGGCCCATCCATCCATCCATCCATCCATCCATCCATCCATCCATCCATCCATCCATCTATCCATCCATCCATGTTCTCCTGTTTATTTCTTAGCCAGTCTGTTTCTCTGCCTAATCATCTGTCTACGTTTGGTGCATCTATCTATCCATCCACTTATCATCCATCTATTCATCCATCCACCCATCCATCCATCCACCCATCCATCCATCCACCCATCCATCCATCCACCCATCCATCCATCCATCCATCCATTCATCCATCCATCCATCCATCCATCCATCCATCCATCCATCCATCCGTGCATTAAATTAACAAAGACACAAGAACATCTCAAGTAACAAAAGCACACTAACAGTACTCATTAAACATACTTCAGGTAACCCCACCGCACCAACAACAAAATCAAAACAGCAATTAATAACAGCATAGTATTTTCTCCAGTACTTTTGCTCACATAAGTGATATAACCTCACATAATTTCATTAACAAGGAGACCACGATCACAAATTCAACAACAACATCAACAATAACTTCAATAACAACTGTGGTAACTCCCATCAACAATAGCAACAAGGACAGCTACACACCTACAACAACAACCATGGTAAACTCACATCAACAATAACTTCAACAATAACCACGTCAATAACAAATATAACAACCTGACATACATCTGATCGGCCTTTTGATGACACTGCTCTCCTCTGTCGCTTTGCAGACTCGACGAGGCCAAGAAATGGCGTGCCCAGGACCGCGACACCATCAACAAGCTGAATCAGCAACTCTCCGAGCTGGAGGGCGAGATCCGCATGCTGCGTCGCTCCAATGAGTCGCTGGACACCGAGCGACAGAGAGACAAGGCCACCATTGCCCGCCTGCAGGATGAACTGGAGAAACTCAGAATTGTAAGTCAAATTATAGTTATGTCAAGTGATCAAAGCACATGCCCTAATTATTCGAAAGTTAGGCTATTCTTGATAAGATTTCTGTAAAAGTAAAGTAAAGTAAGACGTACCATCCCTTGCCCCCCAAGAGGGGAAATTGGCTTGACCATTTCAGACCGCGTCGCCGAAGTGCATCGCCACTGTACTTCATACTGTAACTAGTGTTAGCTGTATGTTAGAGTTAGGTTTGAAAGTGATCTATATGTACTTAGGGCATTAATTTTTGTTCGAGGTGATTTTTAAGTTTATTTGTGGTTATATTAGATATAATGTTAGCAGTGACTAATATTTTTTCCCTGATAATTTATAATAATTACACAAGTAATGTCAACACATTAAGCTATGCTTTATGTTGTCTTCTAATTGCAATTTGGAAGTAACAGACAACCTTGTTGACTATTTCTACTATTCCTCCACATGCTGAGCTCACAAACAAGCAACAAATGTTTTAACCAGTTATCCAAGCGACAGCCAACTAACGAACAGCTTAACATCTCACAAACAACGATTAGAATCGATATCAAACAAACAAATTAAACTATGTGTATAATTTTGAGACATTACTACTGACATTGTTCATTTGATGACGAGTGGGGTTGTTTTGTCTGGTATGAAGTCAATGTTTTTCATGTCATCTTTGCTAAAGGGGATCTACACCACTACCAACATTTTCCAGGAAGAATTTTGGGCTAGGAGGAAAAATCGAGTAGGAAAATTTCGGGGAAAGTTACCCAGCGGAATAATTGAAGGGAGGTAATCTTGTTGGCGTATTTAAAGGAGACAACTTGGAAAAATCTAGTAGAAATAATTCAGACGGTTTAAAAGGTAAAAACAAACATTCCAAGTGAAGTATTGTAGATGAAATTATATTTCATTGTGGATAAGTGAAGTAGAAAATGTCTGGTGGAAAAAAAAAAAAAATAGTGGACAACCAGTTGCGGAAGTAATGGGTAAAGAACACCTGCATGATAATGACTCTCTCATTCCTTCCTCCAGGACCTCAGCAATGAGACCATCGCTAGACTGGATGCCGAGAACAAGTACCAGACTCTGCTGGAGGAGATCGAGTTCATCAAGAGCGTGCACGAGCAGGTGGGTCTGTCTGTCAATCTTCTTTCCGTGCACATCACTGCTGACACGGACAATCACACACTGACGTGGAAATGTTGCTTTATGTTGTCTTCTATTGCAAATACGTTTATCACGTCTTCTGCAAAGGGCAGCGAACAGGAGTTTTCTATCACAGTCAGATAAATTTTAGAAGACTGCTAATCTGTTTAGTAACTCAGGATTGTATGAAGTGGTTCCAGCAGTCCAATCGTGAGTGATAAGTGTCCGCCTCAGCTGTAGAAGACAAAACTGGACAGTGGGTTAATCGTTTTGTTGTTCATGTCTCTCAAGCATATAACGCCATTCTAAAACCTCAGAACTCCCAGCGGAATCGATCTGGTTGCAGTCATGATACAGGGCATTTGATTTCCATTCAAAAGAATTCACAATGCAGAGAGAAATGCTAAATCTCATGTCGCCTTTAGGCTAAAAATGTTGGTTCTAAAAATGTGAATAAAAATTATGATAGAAATGTTGACATGAGTGCTTATTTAGTTGATAGTTGTTAATATATTGCGAATCAATAACAATTGTGATCGCGACGTACATTGCTATCTGATGGAGCGTGTATGAAGAGATTCTACCGATTTTTTGGACCGCCGAAGTTCATTGTTCAGGGGTCTTGCTGCTTTAGGGTTAAATTATATAGTTAAAATTGCTTTTGTCTTTTTGATACAGGGTTTAAATGACGCACATTTCTCCTCGATGTTTTCACATCATCAAAACGTAGATATTTCCCTGTAGAATATTAGCCTCTAGCATGACTTGTGAAGTAACACAAAACCCTTTGCATTCTCTTCCTGAGCTCCACCATCGCTCCCCGCTAGCCAATGGATATTCCATAGCCCCTCCAGGCTATCGTGTGTTACTGGAGTGATAAGTTTAAACCCTATACCGCCAGGAAAATGCTTGGAAATCCTGTTACATATACTTAAAGATCAACTAGACGCACTGTAGTGTCCACTCTGATATTGTCATGCCAACAGTAATTTAATGTTTCTAATACAAGCCCCCCCCCCCCCTTCTGCCTCCAGACGTCAGACATCGTTTTAGTCTTGAAACGCTTTACATATTAATATGGAATTAGTCCAACCTTCACCCCTCCCCCACCCCCACCCTTTCTCCATCTTATCATACACCACCTCTTCGTTATCCCTCTCCCGGTGGAATAATGGTTGGCATGACAACGGGTGTTGTGTTTCCGTTCTTGTCTGCCCAGTAGATCCCCCTTAATGGCTGGAATGCCGCCGGTTGACCCAACCTAGTCGTCAGCCCACAGAATAGCAGAAGGGAGGTTTCGCTGGTCTTTGGAGGAGGGGGTTGGGGCACGAGGGGAAGGGTCACTGGACGTCTGCGATCATTTGCCAAGTTACGAAAATGTCGGAAGACCAGTTCAACGTGTGGCTTAAAACCTGCTTCTCATCCTATTTTATTCTTTTGATCTCTTCCTCCCCCCTTCCCTCTGTCATATCACTCCTTCTTTCATTCCGCCCTTTCTTCATTTCCTTCTTTCCTTTCTGTCTTCTTCCAACCTTCTTTCCTTCCTCACTTTTTACTTCGTTCTCTCGATGCTATCTCTGTAAGTCGTGCATTATGCCCCAAGTATTCAACATTGAGAGTTATTACCTCAATTTTGTTTAATATCGAGCATTATTTCCCCAAGTTTTTAGCACTGTGCTTAATTTCCCTCGGGAGAGCTCCAAAATGGGGCATTTGTCTCGGGCACTTCCCGTAAGATTGCTAAGGCTTTGACGCTGTAATTAGTCCAGCCGTGAAGATGGCGCTAGACCTTATCGTGCCAAAGACACTAAACGTTTTAACATAGTTCGCTCGGTGCGTGCTGGGTCAACTCAGCCCTCCTTTAGGATTCATCAGCCTTGTGGGAATGGAGCCCAACACCACAGCACACGGACAGTAAAAAGGGACAACTGATGGATGACGGCACGACCTTATCTTATTAAAAAGTAGACTTATATCTCAGGCGCCTTCAGTAGGGCAGTAAAGCAAGCACCTGACGATTGGGCTGGGATGCAGTCACCGACTTGTAGGCAGAGAACTTCCAGTCGGCTCCAATTCAGACAAGAATCTGAGTTGTAAAAGTACGAAAACTAATCTTTTGTCAATCATCCAATTATATTCTCTCACCGACAGCATCGTAAGAAGCGGTACGAATCTATAGCTTGTCAGATGATATAATTTCTGCTCGCCCTCCTTGTTTTGGTGTCATTTTGCATATTCAGGGGAAACAATCGCTAATTTAATATAGTCATTTGTTCCCTGCACGAGTTACTGTTAGTTGATGTTAAGTGTCTAGTGTGGAGCGATTTGTTTCTTAACTGAATGAAGTGATGATCCTTTATATATATATATATATATATATAAGCCACTTCTTTTTTTGTCTGTGTGTTGGATACCTTATATAAGGTAGTGTCGAAAAATACATGAAATCTTATATTTAGAAACTGAGGAGTCTGTTTGCTTTTTTGAATCACAAAGATGTTACCAAAAAACGCGTACTTTCATAAACAGCGGGCATTGATTGGTCGTAAAATCGTGGATGGTATGTAAAGAATTATGTGCTCAGCTGTTTAGTTATCGACACAAAAATTCTGTCCAACATTTTCTCGTAAATAAGCTTACCCCAAATTCTTACCTGTTTTTGTCTGCCGCTGGCGTCCTAACCTATAGACACGATCTTAGGCTTGCTGGGCGGCGATCGTTGTCTGGTCACAAACGTATTGATTAGCCAGTTCAACTTGTAGCCATAAATCTGCTTCTTATTTTCCTCTCTTTCTTCCCTCCGTCCGTCCTTTCTTCATTCCTTTCTTTCTTCCGTCTGTCCCTCCTTCTTTCCTTTATATGTTCGTTCCTTCCTTCTTTTTCTTTCCTTTCCTCGTTCCTTGCTGACAATTTGCTTCTCGTCTTCCTTTCTTCGTTTTCCTTTCTTTCTTTACTTCCTTACTCCCAGAAAGGCCTGTTCCCCTTCCTTCCTAACCTGCAACAGGTGAATTAGTTGCAAACACGCTTAAACCAACGTTAGCCTATTTCTTCTGTTCCACCATTGAAGGATCGTCCTATACGTTGAACTGCTTCTAATATAGTCTCACATGTTTTAATTTTCCTCTCAGACATTGTCTTTTGCATAAAATGATTTTTTTTTTAACCACAGACGCTGATATGACAAGTTGTATTATCTGACATATGACATGTAAGTTCTAATCTGTACCAATTCCGTTTCTCGCAGGAACCGAGAGTGATCATGGCCATTATTTTGATGTCCCTTTCTTATGTTGTATAGTCTCACATGCCACATCTGAGCTGTAATCTGTTCTCTGGCTTCCTTGCCCCTTGCAGAAGTTGGGACCATCCACATAACTTGACCGTCATAAAAATTTGTTATATATTGTGCTGTAACTGGGTTCCGATCTGTTTTCTGATTTGTTGTTCTATTTGCTCGTTGCAGGAGCTGAAGGAGTTGTCTGCCCTGGCCTACAGGGACACTACGGCCGAGAACCGCGAGTTCTGGAAGAACGAGCTGTCCCAGGCCATCAAGGACATCCAGCAGGAATACGACCTGAAGGTCGACCAGATCCGTGGCGAGATGGAGACTTTCTACAACCTCAAGGTAAATAGTAACGTACTAGGCCTAAAGGCTTGGGTATTGGGTTTTGTCCTTAACTGCACACCAACACTTTATAGGACTACATTGCGCCAAAGATAGTATTTGTGACACTGGGAAGTTGAGAAACGCATACTTAAAAGTACATTGATGATATATCAAAAAAGTAGAAGATAATCAGTAACTATCAAATTCATATAGCTTTGAACCTACAGTTTGACGTATGGGTTGCGGCATAATCACAATTTACTTAAACAAAATGAGATAGAAAATATAAATTTTTAAAAGAGGCATATTTGATGCAAAGATTTATAGATTGTTTGCGGCCTCATTTTTTTAGAGGTTGATTCGAAAAGTGAGGTCCTCGAGTGTCTCTGAAGTCGACTCGGCATAGGTTTATGTGGGACTGTCACTAGACTGGGCAGGTCCTACCACTATTTTTCCTTTGACAGAACACTGAGCTGACTTGGCCCCATGGTTTTCCTCTGTCCTCAGGTACAAGAGTTCCGTACAGGCGCCACCAAGCAGAACATGGAAGTGACTCATGCCCGCGAGGAGACCAAGAAACTGCACAAGCAGCTGGGAGACTCCCGCACGCGCTTGGCCGATCTGGAGGCCAGGGTCAGTAAGATAATCAAATAAGATCATATACTTTAAGAATTGATCAGATGTGACAAAATAAGGAAGGCGATATAAGACACAGATAAGATAAGATAAAAAATGACATGAGATGAAATAAGTTAAAATGAGATATAGTAAGATGAAATGAGATGAAACAAGATGAGATAAGACAGAACAAGCTGAGATAAAATAAGGCCGTTCTTTCCACATAAATACTTTGTAGTATTTAAACCCTTTTCGAGTTTGATTATATCCGCCACAGTGTATAGTAGCTGCAGAAAAGACTAGGTTTAAATCCTGTGCTGCAATCAGTATGTTGTAGTCATGGTAGCCTACAACATTTGAACTCTGTATGGCGCTGTTAAACAGACAATGAGTTCTGTGCAGTACTCATAACCGCGGCAATACTGAACTGAACTGAACATAATAAAACTATTACATGTGACGATTAGACCTTTAGGTAGTTACCGTAGATACAACCCCAGGGAATCAATCGCTGGTCTGTCTTCCCACCTTCAGAACGCCCAGCTGGAACGCCAGTACCAGGACCTGCTGAGGGAGCTGGAACAGAAGGAACACGATCACGTCTTGGAGACCAACGAGCTGAAGGAGGAGATGAACAAACTGAGAACCGAGATGGAGGGCATGCTGGTGGAGCTGCAGACACTGATGGACGCCAAGCTCTCCCTGGAGCTGGAGATCGCTGCCTACAGGAAGCTGCTGGAGGGTGAAGAGACCAGGTAAGTTGTGTGCCGACTCTTTGATTCCAGGACAGTTTCACAGTCCTAAACAAATTTTACTTTTACTTTTAATTATACTTTTAATTTTACTTCTGGAATTGTTCTTTGGCGAGTGGAAATGCGTATGAAGACTTAAGGGGAATAACAACAGATGTCCAGTTTTTAATATTTTTTTTTTAAATTATGGTCCATGGATTAAGGCCTGAGCTTTAGCTATCCCACCGAAAACGATCTGAAGGAACAGCTACTTTGGTCCAAGGATATGGTTTGAACAATAACATCAACAAAGAAAAAGCATAAGGCATACAAGTCTTCTGAACGAAATCTCAGTTACTCCCATGAATGAAAAATGGACATGTTTGAGTCTTCTCTTTTGATCTTCATTATCGTACTGAGCACTAGACTTGACGCATCTGCGTGATAACAGCTAAATTGTATCAGTGTCGGTATCAGTGACAGGTCTTAGGAAGGTACAATCGATGTAGCGCCCTGTTAATGGTTATGGAAGAACTAACAGACAGATTAATGGCTATCAAAAAACATAGGTCTGAGTCAGATGTTTGAAATGCTGTGGTATATCCTAACATATTTACAAGGTTCAGCTAACTATGTGCTGCCTATTTCCCGCTTTGTTCTATGAAAAGAATTGAAGTATACAAAAAACTTCCAAAGTCTAGTTTCATCGATACCAACACATAGAGAACGGAATAGAACACTCTGATCTTCTCACAGTTAAAAACCTGATCACCTAGTGCTGGTTTGCATTTCCACTCCTCATTTAACTCCACATTATTTCAAGTTTTAAAACATTCTCAGTTGAATGATATTCTTGTCCCGGATCCCGTATAATTTTTCATGATCTGGCAGTATTCTTATATCTGTCCTACGATACTTCTGATTCAAGATTTTGTGCCTGGTCCTGAAATACTATATGCCCTGCAGTATTTTTGGACTGAAACATATTAGATAATACGATATATTTGCCTTTAAATATTCTTAGCTCCACAGCGTTGCCAGAATTATTTGGTTTATGCCAAAATGTCTGCATACATACATGCCAGTGAAAACGAGGAGAGTCTTTTGTTTTCTAATGAGAGGCGCTTTGAATTCTTGAATTTTGTACTTGGAAGATTGCCTACACTTAGAAACAAAACAAGAAAAAAAAAAGGCGGGAAGGAGAAAGAGTAATCCACATGGATTTGAAAAATACATTTTTTATTGATAAGCCACTGCATCAGGACTTCAGACGGAGAATCGCATTGCTCTGTACTTCTAGCAGAGACAACAACAAAATTATCACCATTGGTTGGCAAAATGAATAGAATTAAAACAAACAGAAACACAGAAACACCTGTGACGTAGGCTGGATAGCTAGAAGTTTTGTTGATGGTAAGATGATACCAAAATAGAACACAAGCTTTGTGTGCAGATCTAAGACTTTTCACGTCTTGACAAAGTCCAAAAAGTAAGATTTTCCACGTCATGACAAAGTTCACTAAGTTATGATGACTTTATTTTCATGCCTTTATTGAATTTGCAATGTTGATTTTGTTCTTTGGGCGTAGGATGTTTGAGTATATTACTTTTTTTTATAGCAATTGTTTAAGTCTGTACACATAAAGAACGCACAGAATTCATTCTATTTATTCCTCTTACTTCATAATTTATTTGAAATTACTTATTGATTTTATAATTGAGTATTTTTGATTTTGTTCGATTTGAATCATTATCAGTTTTCTCCCCTGCAACTGGTTCTTTACTTTCCTTTATTCATTCACATGACTCTGAATCATTTGAGTTATTTAACGTAGGTTTCATTTTGTCCTGTTCTGTTGAGTTGTCAATATGCCAAGTCCTTCTGACTGGTTTTGATTTTCCGTTATTTTACTCTGATATTTTTAGGAGTACCCCAGCAGCAGATTCTAATTTGTATTTTTGTTTCAGAAATTATGGAAGGATTTCAACAACTGAAACCTCTCACGTATAACTTTATGCAGATAGTTATATTAGAATATTGCTTATTGAAAGCTATTTATTGTGAAGCGCATGAGGTTTGTACTTTTTCTCCTACGACCATGGTTCGATTTTTAAATTTTTTTTCAGTGCTTTAAAAAAGAAGACTCTTCATCTAATCCTTTTCGTATTTCAAGCGTTATTTTATTTGCCACGATTTAGTTATGTTCAGAGGCAATACCATTATGCGCTTTTAGTTTTATTTCGATCATCGCCGTTGTCATCAAACCATCACCTTGTTTATTATTATTTTGTTTCTTTTATTTTTTTTTCATTATTATGTTTGTTTGTACATAACTTATAAAAGGGCCCAAGATGAGAAAATCGAACCATGATTTTTTATTCTATTTCTTCTTGCTGTTTTTTTCCCTTCCGTTTCTGCACTGACTCTTATTCCGTCAACCTGTCCCCTTTCCTTCCCTCTGTACAGGATTCCTCTCCGCAACTCTTTCCGGCATTCCTATACTCCTTTCTCCACCTCAACTACTAAATCTGATACCCACGGCCTGCCATACGGCGCGGCTCCTTCTTCCAAATACAGTTACATTAGCAGCTCCAGCAGGGGGAGAGACATGCCCGTGGCGAGCACGAGCAAGATCAAGGCATCCACGCCTTCCACTCCGCCGGACAGCAAGCCGAAATCCGTAGCCGAAGGTGAGGTCTTCACTCGCGCTGCAGCGCCAACTCACGAGTCCGTGCCAAGAAAACTCTCGGCCGATGATGGCACTGCACCCGCTATAACCAAACAGACTGCAGTCGGCCTAGAGGCTGCCAAGGAAGACATCACCGATGCCACAGTGCAAGATGAAGAAAGTGTAGATGATAAAGTACAAGAAGACGAAAGTATAGACGATAAAGAACAAGAAGAAGAAGGTGGGGGCGAAACAGAGAAAACTGAAGATGAAGATGTCCAGGAGAAAGCAGATAGCCAAGTTTCTGAGACGGACATCCAGGAGGAGGTACCTCCCTCGCAAAGTGGCAAGACAGACAAAACTGCCGATGAAGAAGACAAAGAGGAAACAGAGACCAAATCTTCAGTGACTGAAGAACCTGTGGAGGAAATAGTCGTAAGGAGTGTAGCGGCTGAACCAACAGAAAGTCAAGTGTTAAGGGAAGTTGAGGCGACTATAATAACAAAGAAAGAGGAGCCAGTTCCAGCGGAAACTGGGCAAGAACCAGAGGCAGAAAAACACATTGAAGAAGAGAGCCATGAGCAAGCTGAGATACAGGAGGAAATCGCCAGGCATGAACAGACAGAGACTCAGGTAGAAGTTCAGAAAGACAGCCATGACCAGTCAGTGACACAGGAGGAAGTTGTCTCAGAAAGCCAGGAGGCAAGTGTCGAACAGGAAGACACAGCATCGGAAAGTAAGAAAGAAACAGACACCAAAGAGGACATTCAGAAGGAGGAACAAGTTGAAAAAGAAACAGAAAAAGGTATGGAAGAAGTAACTGGATTGCAGGATGACGTGCCTGAGGAAAGTGAACCTCAATTAACTACAGAGGAAAATGCTGTGGAAGAAACAGTGATACGGGAAGAAATAAAACAGGTAAGTATGGAACCAACAGAAGGTTCATCCATGGCGACAGCAGAAACTGAAACACTACAGGCGATGAAAAAGGATCCAAGTGACACAGATTTCCAAGCAGATATTCGGAAAGACAGTCAGCACACAAAACCGTCTGAAGATGTAGCAGTTGAAAGCAAAGTTTCTGGTCCTGCGCAAGAAGAGGAACTGGCGGTAGATCAAGAATCTACAGAAATAATTGAACAACTCATTCCAGACAAACGAGTTCAATTAGAATCAAAAATCGATATTGTGCAAGAGAGCGAAAAACAAGTCACCATCGAAGAAAAAGTCGCGGTAACAGGCCAGGAGCAGACAGATTCACTGGATGACCAACAGCAGCAAGATTCTCAAGGGTTAGCCCAAGAAGAGGCACAGGAACAAAAGGAATCTTCAGAAACGCAAAAACAAGTTACCCCCCAGCAAGAAATCGGCACAATGGAAGAAGAGCCAGCACAAGCAGTAGAAGAACTCGCACAAGAGCAACAAATGTCAAAAGAAAGCCAAGAGGCTGGTACCACTGGACAACATAAAGAGGAAGATCAAGCGAGTGAAATAAGTCAGAAAGAAGAGGAACGTCCTGACAAAACCCGGGCTGATGAGCAAGAAAAACAGCAAGAGCATCTAGAACCTGCAGAGAAGACATCAATGCAAGAGGAACAGGCCAACGATGTGCAAGCTAGAACTGAAGAGAAAGATCAGGCTCCAGCGCAAGAGAAAGAAAGTTTCCAAGATGAGAGCAAAGTCTGCGAGGACATTCCAAAGGAGAATGACGAGGAAGCTAAACCTGAAACCGGACTTAGCCAAGCAAGTGAAACCAATACTGCTGCTCAAGAAATGATCTCTGATAAGTATGAGAGTGAAGGAAAAGAAGCCGGGGACATCGTTACAGGAGCAACAGACCAAGCGCAAAGCCAAGAAGCAGTTGTAAAGGAAAACCAAGAAGAGACTACGTCACAAGTATCAACTACCATAGAACAACAAAAGCCAACGGAATCGTTGGAAAAGACTGCGTCGGGTCAAGACCAAACAGATGTGGCAGTTGAAGATGAGTCGGATGATGGTGGACAAACCAGAGATTCCGCAGATAAAAGCCAAGAGATTGGAGGAGAGACAGAAGAACAGCAGACTGTGACTGAAGATGGTGAGATGGAAACAGTGGGTGAAGGTGAAATGAAAGGTCAAAAACAGATCGATGGAGCTGGCGAAGAAGAAAGACAGGAGATAGAGGAAACGCAGAGGGAAATTTCACTGAATGGAGAAGAGCAGATAGCGATAAAAAGAGAAATTACCAAGATCATTGAAACAAGCAAAGACCATGTCATGGCCGAAACTAAAGAGAAGTTGGGTGACTCAATACAGAAAGAAGAGACTGCAGCTGGTATTGAGGTCAAGGAAGAAATCAGCGATATACAAGACAGTGCACAAATGGAGATTATTCCTACTACTAGCAAGGACGTGGAGGATGAGACACCAATAAAACCTTCCAGTTCAGAGAGCGATATGTTGATAGAAAAATCTGAAGTCATACAAGATGCTCACGAGCAAATTCCAGCTGAAGGAGGTATTGAAGTCACCCAGCAAGCTCATGTAAAAGAAGAAGTGAAAGCTTCTTTGGAAGAGGTTTCTGTGAGCGAAAAGAAATCCGACATTGTGGAAGCCTCAATGCCTGTGAAAACTGCTGATGAAGTAGATGATGAATCAGTCAGTGAGAAAGACAAGGAGCTGTCGACGGAAAATCAAGTAGACGAGACGGCAGAGAAAGTAGACAATGATACTGTATCCTTAAAAGTAACGGCAGTGTCAGAATCTCCGGTTTCTGGCTCGGCGGATAGCGTGGACAAAACGGTGGAACAGGAGGTGGTAGAGTCTTCACTGAGCCCGGTAGAGGATGAAGAAGAGAGAAAGATCAGTGAAGCTGTCACGCCTGTAATAAGCGAGAGGGCAGATCTTGTCAGTGACATCCCAGAGCCTCAGGAAAGGTCGCAAATTTTGGAACAACAAGACATTAGCACAGATAGTCAGGATGGAAAGCCAGAGCACATACAGCTGGATCAAACCCAGTCTTCTCTGACCGCTAGCCAGTCTGTCCAGGGCAAACCAGCTACATCTCCGACACCAGCGGTAGAAGAGATCATACAGAAACAAGATGTCAAAGACTTTAAGAAATCCCTGTCGTTTCCTGCGAGTGGAGTGGGTCTGAAGGACGAGGAGGAAGATGTGGTTGTTGATGTTGGGAGATTGCGAGAAGATATCGGAAAATCAGAAGAGCGGTCGAGTTCCACTGGTGGAACTGAAATGAGTAAAAGCGTTTCGGACAGTGAGATAAAGTCAGAAATGAAGAGTTCATCTTTCACTTCTGGTACTGAAGAAAATAAATCTAAGGAGATTTCTACTGAGTCCTCTCAAGAAACAGACAAAGTGGAAGCCACGGAATTGTCACCGACAGCAACAAGCCTTGTGGAAGAAAGTGAAAGAGTTAGCGGTACTGACACTGGGGCACACTTGGAAAAGAGAGATGATGAAGAACGCGCTGCCACTGGTGAGGTGTCAGTCAAAGAACAGGAATACTCTGATCAGGGACAAAGTGTTCTGCAATCAGATGTTGAAAAATCAAGTGTTTCTTTCGATGAAGCTGTCAAGACAATTCCTCAGTCTCCAGAGACTGTTGGAGAAAGTCAGCACGCGATAGAAACAGAGGACAAGCCCCCTGATGACTGCCTTTTGGTACAGCAAGACGAGAGTAAGACAGGAGAGGAAACACCAGCTCCAGAAGACATGGTGGCCACAAAGACCATGGAAGTTATATCCAAAGAGTCATGCACACTAGAACAGGGCTCAACTATTACTGAAACCTTAGTCTCCAGTAGGCAAAGTGTTCAGCACGCTGTGCAGCCTCAGACATTTGACAGTGACAAACCAGCAACTGGTAGTACTGCTGAGGAGGAGGCTGGGAAAAAAGTGGAGAGTAAGAAACCGGTCGATACATCAGTAGTAGACCAGTCGTTATCTGTTGGTCAAGAAGCTTCTGATGAGACCTCGAGTGATACGGGTTTAAAAGAGACACATATTGTTATTCAAAAAGCTACAGAAGAGAAACATGAAATCACACAACTAACAAATCAGGGGGGTACAGAACCTCAGGAAACGTCTTTGTCTCAGCACGATGCATCGGCGTCTTCAGCAAAAGCTCAGGGAACAGCAGAAGCGACGCTGAGCTTAGATGTCCAAGACGACCCAGTGTCTGGGGATGAAGATGACTCCTATCACCCTCAACAAAATGCTGATGATGACCACGATGACAGACTTGATGAAGATGGCGGCGAGGCTTTGGCAGATGGGGCGGTCACAAACAAAGACGGAGGGAAGGGGTCGGTTAGTGATCAACAAAAGTCCAAGCAAGCGCCGGAGGGAGACTTGGCCAGTGTTGTACCAGCCAGCACGGAGAAAGACAGTTCTAATATCGCCGACGTTAATCGGCAAACTCGTGTGCACGAAAAACACGAAGTTGTGACCAGTATACATACTGAAAAATATGCCGAAGTCAAGGGCAGTGAAATTTCTGCCAGTAGTGTTGTTCGCTCAGAATCTACTCAGGAGGACGTAATCATTTCTAAAACCTTTACACTCAGTGAAAGCAGTGCCAAGTTTCTAGCTGAGCCAGAAATAGTCGAAACAAAAACCCAGAGCATTGTTAGTCACTCTGCGTCAGAAGATAAGGAATCCAGTTCTTCGAGAGTAGAATATCAAATTGTAGAAGGCAACGTGGACGTCGTAAGTGAAAGGAGTAATGATGCGTCAGAGGTCTCCCAAACAACTGTTCAGAGTGAACGGGACAAAGTGCAAGACAAGGCACAGATGGAAACCAGTGGTCCGTCAGCGGAGCGTGCACAAGATAGTCCAGTTACACATGCCGAGGAGGTGAAAACCCAGCAAGACGTAATCGTTCCAGGAGAAAACGTAGAAGTTGCCAGTAGCGAGAGCTGCCCTCAGTCTCAGTCCCAACAGCATAGCCGTGTAGTTGTGATCGAGAGTGAAGCTGTGATGGCTCCACTGGCGGTCAAAGAACCGGACGACGAAGTAGAAGAGGAAAATCTGTTGGTCAACGGCGTAAAGGAGGACCTGCTGGAAGCGTCCAGTCCTGAAGTCAGCACATGTGATCAGGCCAGAACTGATGTGTCCATAGCCACCCCCATTCCTGGCCAGCAGAAAGGAGTCACTGACGATACGGACGATGATGCACTTAATGATGATGACATGGGTATCGGTGCTGATGATATTGCAGAGAAGGAAAGACCACAAATCGATGAAGGAGAAGACGCTTATTCAGATAGTGTCTTTACGTCCGGAGGAGATTTCGAAATTGAGCACCGTGTTGAAACTATGGAGACACCCGGACGTCAGCAAATTCACAGAGACCATCCTGAGATGGAGGGTACAGCAATACTGATAGCTGCTGAAGAAGCGTTTTCACAGGAGGCGTACCAAACAGTGACAACCCAGGGCGATGGCACAGGTGTCGGTTATGAAGAGGAAGAAGATAGAACAGAGGCAAGTCCAGCGAAAGCCCCTGGTGTTGCTGCATTAGTAAAAACTCCTTCTTTGGAAGTGAACTATGACTCCGACCAACCAGACCAGCTGCAAAGTTTCGAGAAAGGTGAGGAGTTCCCAGAACCAGAGGATGGAGTGTTGCCCTCTGCAGAAACTGCTCAACAGCCGGACATCGATGCTGCTGCTGGAGAAAAGGGTGATGTGGATGCAATAGAGACAACCGTCAGTCTCGATTGCACTTCGGTTGTACCCACCGAGGAGTCATCCGAAATATCCCTTGCCGGGGAGCTCAGTACTGCTGACAATGCGGCACAGAAGGCTCTCCCTAAGGATGTTGGCTCTAGTTCTGGCCCGGCAAAGACAACAGACACAGAAAAAGATACGGATATTCAGTCTTCCGACCAACACACGGGCATGACCGATGAATCTGAAAAGAAACTGTCCACTCAGGAGGAGCGCAAAGATGAACCACATCCTAGACCTGAAGACACAAGTGCCGGCAAGATTGAAACCCAGGAGGAGGCTTTACAAGTCCGGACAGATGCGACTCAGAATGGAGCCAAAGTACAGGAGCACGCCGGCGGTGACGAAATAAGGAACTCCGAAACAAACGGAGAAGAGAATAGCACACAATTGCAAGCTGCGGACAGTCTAGAAGAACTTTCAGAGCCCAGCCCTGCTCTTGCTGCTGTGGGTGACAAGGAGTCCCACAGTGCTGCCGATGATCATAGAGAACAACAGGTTGTGAGCCACGATGCCAAAGACAACTCTCAGGCAACTCAAATGTCCAAGGATGAAGTCGATACCGCAGATACTTTAAAAGAAGTCACTTCGTCAACGGATTCGTTTGACACTACAACTGCTGCGTCGTCTAAAGATCAGAGCATCATTGCTGAAGAGAAATCTGACTCTGTCAAATCAAAAGAGGACAAGCCGATGAAGGAAGTAAGCAAAACTCAGTCTCATGCCAGTGAGGCCGAGACAAAAGTCAATGGAGAACCACTCGACGGTAGTAGCCAGTCTGATGGCAAGGTGTAGAATTACCACATCATAGCTTATAGTTAACACATTTCTATAGTATTTATTCAAATATTTATTTTAAGTTAAGAACGAAATGAGTACGTCCTCCGACAACACTGTACCGAATATGTCATGATCTTTGTAGTAGATTCTTTTAGCATTACTATGATATGTTAACGGGTGAACTTCAAATATATTATGAAAGGCCTCTTTGGTGAATGTCCTAGGTGCATATTATAGTATATTTACAGAGTTGACTTGTTAGTTTTATATCATGGTATAATTCCTGCAGTCTCCACTACTAGATGGAAGCACTGTACGACGTCTACCATTTTGATTCTCCCTGAGTCGTGTCCACGAGAAAGTGCTCTCACTTATAATGGCTGACTTTGGCGTATTTGTTGTATCTGGATATGTATTTGCTATTGTTGCTGTAATTTCACCCACCACACGCTGTACTACCATTGATTCATCTTTTTTATCTCAGTCTTTCATATTTTCAGTGATCTTGTTCATCGTTTTTGAACACCAAAGCTGATTGTTACCAAATATTAATTGTGATCAGTAATCATGTTTTTCAATCCCGTACAACTTTCCACTTCTTATTGCCTGCCACCGTTGATAATTTTAGTGAATGACACCTTGTTCTGCCAACTGATACTCGAAACCTTTTTTCACCTTTGTATTGCAGTTTAAAACGAATGGACTTGAGATTTATCCAAACACAAAGTTATTCTTAATTATTATTTAGAGCTGTAGTTCTTATGATATCATATGTTTATTATTTGATCCTGGGTTTTACTGCAGAACGCAATCGATCGTTAACACTACCTGGTCCACGAGGTTCTGAATTTTAGATGATACCCTATGATGATCATACAAGATTTTTTATCTATCAAACTGCTGAGTTAAAAGTATAAATATATTCAAAATAGCATTTGTAGTTTATTATACAACATATTGGCTTTAGTCTTTACCTTAGGTGTTCACCAACCTAAAGATATATCGTGACACTGCAAAACATAATTGTCGTCCTTAGATCCAGGTCAAGCGGTAAACGGAATTTAAGCAAAGAGGCCACAAACGTTGAGGAAGATCCTACCCGAACAAAGAATAAAAATCATGTCCCGGAAGGTTCAAAATTTTATTTTTTCCGCATGACTCTAGATTTTTGGAGGAGGATTTTTTCAGGGAAACAGATCAGTTAGAGTAGACATGCCATATTTTTATGTGGTATACTTTATAATTTGCAGGTTGTGCAGGAAACCTTTTCCAGCGGGTCAGTGCAATAGAGGTTTTAGTTTCCCCCTAGTAATTTCATAAAAATCCAACTTTGGCTATTATGTTGTTCTTTCTTCCCATCCCACATCTGTTTTTCTTTCCTTCTTCTTTTTCTCTCTTCTTCTTCTTATTTTTTAAAATTTCCTAGTTTCCTCAACGCCCTCATTTTGCATTAGTTATTCCCCCTGACCACCTGTTTTTAAAAATAGTGTTTTTATTAAATTTCAACAAATCCCCTAATATTTAAAGAAAGAAAACAGTCATGATTACAAGTTAAATTTTCTTATCAGTTTAATTCACCAATACTGTATTAATTATTTCATGTATTCTTTTATTATTATTATTATTATTAATTTTGTACAACCCTGATTTGGTCATTTTTTTCCCCCCTCATATTTTCAGCACAGTATTGTTTCTGAAATTATTTCGGGAATCCGAAATCAAATTCCCTTTTCATTTTTACTTTGAAATCCCCCCTCCCCTCTCATTTTCTTCTCCCTAGCCCCCCCCCCTTGTTTTCTTTT
>JBCAUA010000003.1:964804-979537 GCA_038406235.1 Peronia verruculata | reverse complement strand
CTTTGGTTTTGTTTTAGTTTCTAGCTGCATCGTGTCCGAAGATGTTCTACAGGCGTGCTTCGCTTTCTCAGACCAGTTCTACTTTTCTCATTCTGAGCATCAACGTCCAAAGCAGATTAATTTGGGTTTATTTTTTTGCTTGGTTGATTTTTGCTTCTTGCGTGTAGATCCGCCGTGACTGAACAACCCCTGAAGAAAAGATAACTTTCTGATCTTCCCTTCTCATGGTATCTATCCTAGCTAAACTCTCCAGCTCTTCTTTTATTTCTGAAAATAAACGTACAATTTATATTTCGTTTCTTTGCTTGGTTTTGCCGTTTAGTTCTGCACTTTAACCTTTCCCCCCAACAGGGTCGGTCTGAGGCAAGTAGTGGAACAGACACTAGGCGTCAGACAGAGCGGCAGTGCTCGCTTGGCGGACATTATTAACGTCGCGGAGGGACAGTCGTATGAATCTGCCGGTGCGTATGAGGCCGAGAACGCCTCCGATCAAAAATAGTTCTCAAGTATAGCTTTAGTTAGGCCCTGTATTTCCATTTATTTATTTATTGTTTTCAAAAGAAATGAAAACCCTCTGTGATGTTGCTTATTTCAGTTTTTATTGTTGTTTTTAAATATTTTTCCTAGTTAAACTCCATTATTAACTATAATAATTTGTCTCTTCGCAAATAAGCACTTGACTTTCTTTCCCTGACACCTTTATTGGTTTGTGGTATTACATCTATTTTAAATCTCGAGTGCTATCCTTAAGAAATCACATGTACATACGAATTACAAAACTTTCCTCTAAGAGCTTATTTACTCGTCTCTGCTAATCTAACAAGACAACTGGGTGCCACACTAAAAAAAAAGAAAAAAAAAAGTCTAATCTTAACCGTACTAATCCAACACAGTCAACGACTAATATTATTTCTAATTATTTCTGATATTATCGTACCATAAGCACCTTAGTTTTACTGGCATAAATGTCTTCAATTTATTTCATTTTGCCAGGCATCTGCTTTATCTTTTATTATTATTATTATTATTATTTTTTGTAGGCTATGTATGATTATTATTTTTTGTTATCCATTGAAATAAAACACGTATATCTTTTCACAACTCCTTCCATTAAACCCTTCGCTTGGTCCTATGAGAAAAAGAAAGAAGACCT
Organism: Peronia verruculata; assembly: GCA_038406235.1. NCBI lineage: Eukaryota > Metazoa > Mollusca > Gastropoda > Systellommatophora > Onchidiidae > Peronia > Peronia verruculata. Next base: position 978,384 of record JBCAUA010000003.1, on the reverse strand, counting down.
TCCATAATAAGTTTTCTTTTTTGGTTGTTTTAAATCAAAAGAATTCTTGTAACCCTTAGCTTTTACAGGTCGAATTAATTGTGAGTACAAACTTGTCCTCTGATTATCTCCCTCAATCTCCGCATCGACATTGTAAGACTCTGTGCCCTCCAAAACTTCTTTTTTTAATTTTTATTTTATTTATTTTTATTATTATTATTATTATTATTATTATTATTTTGCCTATCTGAAAAATGTCAAGGAGGTATTAAAGATAGGATAAAATTGATGAAAACTATGTCCGTCTTGGATAGGATATTTCCTTCATATTTGATCGAATTGTGACATTTAACAGTACTAAAAGTTTTTCTACACTTAATGCATGTTTGGTGAAAACCAAGATAGAGACATTTTTTCTTTTTTTCTGGAGATGTTCAATTTATAGTCATGTCAGTGATCATTTTTTTTCTTTTATGTCTATCATTCTGTTGTATGGACCGGAGAAATGTTTAATATTGAAAGTGATCCTAGACTATGGGCACCAGCATTTTACAACACATATCAAATGTGACGCTCTTTTTGTTTTTTCTAATACTAGCCAAAGATCTTATTCATTGTCGATCTTTTTTTTTTTTTTTTCATTATTTGCTTATTTCTGCTGAGAGAGACATTGTTAAACTAGACTAGAAATGTGGTATAAATGCTGATCTTTGTCATTGTAAAACACATGCTCTTCTCTTTAACAATGAACAGATAACATTGTAAAGTATGTTAAATGAAAAATCATACTTCTACAATGGTGACTTCAACTGTCTGTTTTTTTGTTTTTTTTACCACAATTTTTTGGGGGCACTAATTTGGTTGCTAGTGTGCGCTAGATAGTAATATAGTATTGCTCAAACGTGCACATGACATTTGATACCTTTGTGATTCAAAATTTCCTCCCTCCTTAAACGCATGTTTAAACTGGACCACAGTAAGTTGCAGGATGAAATTATTCCATCATGAGTCCAAGTGAATATTTTACAATTTCTTTTTTTTGTTGTTGTTGTTGTTGTTGTTGATGAGAAAGAGAAAGTAGCATGATAGCGTGGTGCAATTTTAAAAGAACATTCATTAATAGTGTTGCAGTCCCATGAATGAAATTCAAACTTGGAGAAGCTTTTTTTTTTTAAATAATGCATAAGTGGCGTCTGAAGATACATGGTGCTGGTTTTGTAAGATTCAGTTTTAAAAAGTGAGTTAGTTTCTGGTAAGGCCTTGGTTTCCAACGCTCATTACCTATTAACCACTCTTTGATATTTGACATCTTAGCAGTTTAATTTATTGGACTGCAAACATAAATCCATCCACTTATATGAAGAACTGGTTTGGTGTCACGTCTACTCTCATGTTCTTGTTCAACTTTGCGAAAGAAAGTTTGTAGTTAAGATTGATTTTTTTTTTTCAGTAGCATATACATAATGCCTCCCACTCTAACTGACCTTTGGCACAAATCTCTTTGTTTTCTGTTCTGATTTACAAAGCAAGCATCATGTAAACTATGTCTCCTGAAATTACAAAGAAGTTAATCTATTGGAAGATGTTTCGTCCTTTTTTTTTTTTTTTAATTATCTTGTACATTGCGACAAATGTAGTGTTTAAAAAAATAGCAAATTTGTTGAGTTCGTTCAAGGAAAGTATCCTTCAGACGACTTTATGTTTAACTCTTTCGATGCTGCTGTCTCTCTTTGGAAAAGCACATTTGAAACAATATATAGAGAGAGATGCTTTTTTTTTTTTCTTCAAAAATAGTGTGAATATTTTTTAGTTCATTGAAAGTATATGCTATAAATTTATTCATTTTAACGATGAATCAAGAGCTGTCCTTCGTTTTCTCTCACTGATATCATCTCAATGTTGTACTGAAATTTTTCCGATTTTCCGATTGTCAGGGTTGTGGGCTGTATATTTGTGAAAGCCATGTATTACTTCTTTATTAAGCACTTTTGTGGATTTTCTTCTAAACAATAGATTCCATAGTGTAAAACTGTGCCCATTATAAACTTCACCATCGAAATGTTATAGGAGATTGATCTACTGTGGTGTATGAAATGATGTGTTTTTCTAACATAAAATGTGTAATTTCTGTATTATACTGTTTGTCTGCCGACACTGGAAACTGGGGTTTGAATATGTTATGAGACAAAGCAATGATGCTCAGTCTTTTTCTGCTCCTTTCCCACTGTTTTGACAATGATTTACTCGCTTGTCCTACACAGAGAGTAGTTTTCATGGACAAGAAGGTAACTTGTGCTAGAACGTAGGATGTGTTTTTTCGGGCAATGAAGGCTTTGCTATCCACTGCTATTATTCATTATTGTATTTATATAGCAGTCACGTGACAGTAAGGCAGTTGTCGTAAAGACTATCAGATATTAGAATGGGGCTACTCGGAGATAAATATTGTTTACGGAGAAAATGGAACACTGTTGAATGAATAATGAAAACCAGAGAAAAATTGAAGATCCTAAGGGGCTCAAGTCCATTTTGAGAAAACTTATTTCGAAAAAAAAGAAAAGGTTGCTTGTTTTTTTCCCCCGAATTCATATACTATTCTGACTACTCAGTTTCATTCATATTCATTTCCATTTTTATTTTATTTTACTTTTTATTTGGGCCTTTTTGACATTTCGCTCAAGATTCGTGAACAGTGACTTGGGTACTTTTCGTTTGGAGGACTTCAATTAAAACTTCAACACAACTGTAAATTCCCCTCCCCCTTCCCCCCAATGTTTTAGATAAAAGGGGGGGGGGAAGAAAGAGTTCTTAGAATGGCCCTGGTTATAAGCATATCCTATGAGCATGCATGGAAACGTTAATATGGCTTGAAACACTTCTATACTGTGTACTCTACAGCTGTGAGCAATGGATTAGCTGACAATGTTTCAAGCAGTGAAAATAGTTCGTTGGAACAGAATCAGAATGAACCCAGTAAAACAGATTATATCTGCACTTTTGTTATCCCCTTTTTGCTTTGTTTTATTTTCAAGAGGGTTTTGGGCGGGAGAATTCACTTTCTCCAGAAAAAAATAAATAAAGTAGAACTTTGTTGGATTTTTTACCCCACCACAGAATATTGTTACTTTTTTTTTTTTTTCATATTAGAACTTTTAAAGAGAATTTCGTTAAATTTTATTATCCTTTAAAAAAAATAGATCTAATTTTTCACTTTTTTTTAAATGAGTTTAAGTTTCGAAGGTGCTTCTTTGCGACGACTTTAAATGACACTACAGAATAAATAACGGCTTGAGCCTAGCACAGGCCAAGAGTCACATACAACCAATAGTCCAACTTTGGCTAATCTCAGAGAGCAGGGAAGAAAGACAGGCATAAGACGTACAAGCTATAACCTATACCTAAATCTTTCGTCTGACGCGGCGAGACGGAATTATGTATCTCTCTTAATGACGTCATCATACACTAATAATTATGTTGACATTTGCTTTCATATTACTATTTTTTTTTTTTTAACCAATTAATTCAAAGTCGCTTTCCATAATGGGCGATTTTCTGTGGCTGCGAAGTGAAACAGATTACTGGTCTGTCATTGGATGGAAATCCTGAAGAAAAGTTTCAGACACAAAAAAGAACCTCAGAAAATCGCCCGCAATGAAACACGGCATTAGACTCAATGCTTTTTAGACGCACTTTCTGTTAAAATCACGGTATATTCATATTATGTATATCTGTATACCAAGAGTGCTGCTTGGCTTGTTGCTAACATTGACGCTTATTATGTATGTCATTTATGATGTGTTCACATGAGACTCTTACTATATCATGTCCTCTCTTCCCCCTCTCCCCACCCATGATATCGCGAACTTCTTACTTTTGTACAAAAAGAAACAGTGTCTACTGTTGTTTAGAGTTGTGTTTTGATCATCTTTCGTCAATGCGATGTTCACAAGATGTTTTGACACTTAAAGCGGGGGCGGCAAGATACAAGTATCATTGCATTATCAATGAATTGTAAAGTTGACTTGAGAGATAATTTAACACTCCTTTTGGAAGACATGTTTAAAGGATCTGAAATTGGAAAATTCAGCCGTCTAGGTTATTTCCCTTTGCTAAGTACAGTTGGTATGATTTAAGCATGACAAAGAACTAGGGAAAAAAATCAATTTTGATCCGGTTTTCTGAAACTTATGAAAAAAATGTGGAAAATTATCACAATGAAAACAAAAAATATTTTGATTACAAGGTGAATTTTTCAGATTTTTCACAGATTGTTTGAAGAGAAAACGCGATTTTTTTATATATTTTTTTTCATTCTTCATAATGCTTGTTTTATACGTCTTGTACCCTCTTAAAGGGAGATAATCTGTCTGACGGTCAAAATGGCAGATTATGTTTTTGAATGACTAATGAACAATCAAACAATCTTGGGTCACCAAAACAGTGTTACAGTTGAGCCGTGTTTGAAGAACTTTCTGTCGTGATACGCCAAAAAAAAAACAAAAAACAAAAAAAAACTTTGCAGTCCCAATATGAACTGAATAAAGTGATGATTTTACTGTGCAAACAGCTGATTTAACCTGACATTATTTCAACAACAGTTCTTCCCATCCCCATCCTATTTTCACTGTGGCACAACTTGAGATGGGCGTTTTGAGAAAGAAATGAAAAAAATAATTGTCCATGTGACGAGTTGTAGAATCGAGGTATATTTTCCTCAGCTAAAATATGGGAAGTATCGCTGTCATTTTAGATCATACAATCTGACATTTGATTGCTCACCATCGTATAATTTTTGCATAGTTTTCTGAACTTTTTGTCAACTTTCCGAACTTGAGAGACGCTTGTCAGTGCTCGTCTCTGATCGTTAAGATGCGAGTAATTTATAATTGTTATTATTCTTTTTTTTTTTTTTAAATTTTTAATATAACTGAAAGTTAATTTTTTGAAATAAGAACAGCCTTTCCCGAAAATAGTTTAGATTATTATCACACCTGGTGTCTCTAGTTGGTCTTATTATTGAATACATTTTTTCAACGACAATGTGAGTCTTTCAGTGCCCCAGCTGAAAAGTTGACATTTTGAAACAATAATTGAGTGTTGAGAATAAATAAATTTTCGAGTTTTATTACGATTATCTACGTTGTGATCAATCTTGTCGACTATTACAATTTTATGTCCACACGTTAAAACATAATGATTCCTCTGATGAATGTGAAGCATTTTTTTGCTTTTTTTTTTTTTTTAACCGTAAAATTTAACACTGTTCTCATTTTTCTCATTTTCTTTGGTAATTTAAAGAACTGTCTATTTTAGTTTAGTGTGTCATACTATTTCATGTATTTTTAGCCGAGAAGGGTCACTTGAAATTCATCAACACCTGGGGGCTTCACTCCAATTATGACTATAATTCGTTTGTTGTTTGTTTTTGTTGTTTTTTTTTTCCCTCGGTATTGATATAGATTGCCTGCTCAGTTGTTTCATTTCTGGCTCTTTACTGTCCTTTTTGATCTTGTACTTCGACCGCCGAACCATTTCTTCAGTATTATGCCACTGCTGCTGTTGTGTTTGCCTTGTTGACACGAAGGCCAGCCTGCTTTGATTACAGACACACGTGACTGCTCGTGTACTGACCATTAATCCAAAACATGCTTTGCCTTCGAGGGTATTTGGATTTGAATGCCACGCTCAGTTTTTACATTCAGTTTCAACTTTGTTTTTTTTTTCTAAAGCAGTTTTGCTCCTATGTGGAGCGTTCATTTCACATTGCTTGTGGAAAATACATAAGAGGTCCTAAAAGAAATTTGATGTTTTGAGGACAATTTAAAACTTTCCTCACAGGAAAGGACAGACCACAGTAGACGCAATTAGAGAGGTTTTGACAATTGGATGTTTGAACTTTTTTTGATGGCATATATTCAGATTTTTTAAAATATGATACAACAGCACGCAGATCTTGAAATAACAAACAAACAAAGCAGTTGTTCGTGTGATAAATGATTGACCTGACAGGAGCAGCAACCTATAATGTAAAACTGCTCATGATGGCCTATATGCCTTTTTTTTTTTTTTTTGTCTTTGTAGTCTGCCAGAGTTATGTCATTTGAAGAACAATTTATATTTATGATGGAACAACGCGCTACTTCAAAATAATTTTCACAAGCTCTGCTCTGCTTTGAAGTCTATCCATTTATTCTCTGACCTACTGGGTGTGGCATTCTTGTTTCTATGCCTTAAATCTTCAAGATGAGCACAACTATTCCACGTCGTGAAATTATTTGGTCTTATATAATTCTATGGTTTACCGTAAATGCTTCCAGTCCGCAACCTTGTCACCGTATGCAAAATAAAGGTCTTTCTGTTCAGTAAAACGAAATGCCATCGTCCAAGTTTCTTCTGTACCATTGTATTCGTTCGCTGCCAGATGTTCATGTCTTCGTGTGATATATTGGGCAATTTCGGCAGCTACTCCTTGCTGTAGAAAGAATACCAGGAATACAAGAATAGTATTTTTTTTTTTTTAAAGTGTGTTCTAGGCCTAAATTTCTATATCTCTTTTCTGTCAAATTGCCCATGATACTTCGAAAGCGATGGGACATGTAATTTAAGATTGCAGAACCCAGGGTAAAAAGTAAGTTTTATTTATTTGATGTAGTTCAATGCATGGTTGATTTACAGTAAAGAGTGCATGGACACCGAAATTCTTATTTTTACTGTAGGAAAATGATGGCCAAATTAGACCGGTGACACGTTATTTTCATTGGCTTTATTAACTTCTTTGAAAACACCTTCGTGGTCATGTACCTTGCTAAATAGTGGACTTAGGCGTACTGAATAGAATTTTGCTTTCGCAGGCTGGTCATCCTACACGCAGACCAGAATCTTCGTGCAACTAATCCAATACCTAATGTTTTCTGAAAGAAACATAATTCGTCTGGAATAATAAAAGTAATAGAAGAAGACATTTCTATAGCGCTTTCTTGCGCGTCCTCAGTTTCCTCAGAGGCATACGAAAGCTGCTTATTGGGGGCTCAAACAACATGAGAACGAGATGATAATGATTTATAACATTGTTCTCCATTTCGATTGGTAGAATAGTGACAATCTTCTAGCTGCATGCCAGGGCTAAGGTTTTGTGCATTCTAGGTAAACCAGCCAAAATTAATTTCTGTATTAGATTTTACAAGATTCGATACCAACCTGAACTTTAGGAGAAGTGCTATGGTAATTTAGAGAGGCTCTACTGTCTGCTATTTCAACTATTTGGCAATATAATGAGAGATTTGGAATAATTTTGTTATGGTGTTTTGGCGCCATCCGTTACATCGGTTATATTTTTCCCTTTGGTGTAAATTGTGATAATTTATATGAAGTATAAGACAAAGCAGTTTGTCGATAAATGCTGTTTAAATGTGTATTGTGAACGTCTGTTTGCTTGCTTTGAGTTCTTTTTTATTTATGTGTTCACGTTGTTCTAGTACATTTTCCGTATAGTAACAATGTCTTAATCACAGTGTTATTTCAGCAAAGTGCAATTTTATTTCTTTAAACTTGCTTGACGTTGAGTATATTTTTTAAAGTTCAGTTATATCAGTTATCATTTTTTTTAGTTTTGATTTTGTAATTCTCTGCAAATGCAAATATCGTAATTTAGCTCCATATGATTCCTTCAACACAGCTGCATGTTATGGCTTAATAATTAGCAGAACTGCAAGTTCTTCTCAGTGCTTTTTGTTTCGGTCTATTGTTCATTAAGTGTCACGTCACAATTTTTTATTTCGTGTGTGATTTTCTCTCATAACGGTCGGTACTTTTTTTTTTTTTTTCAATTTGTTATTGATTATATATTGATAGACCAGAAGTCTTTGCTTCAAATCTCAATCATGCTTAACCCTGTTACTTCTTGTCTCAATAGGAAGTCCTTCGGTGAGAGAGTTATGCAAAAAAAAAAAAAAAATACACACATACACAGGAAAGAAAAATAATGAACAATTAGTAATATTTGTATGAGAGCAATATTGTTGTCAACCAACTGTTTGCAAAATTGTTTTCTTTTTCGCCCATTCGGAGTGAGTGAAATGTTAGTTCGTGAGTTCTTCCTGAGTCTCAAGGTTGAGACATAAGTAGTTCTAGGATGGACGAAAGAAAATAAAATAAGCATAAGCAAAACAAAACAAAACAAAACAAAAAAAAAAGAAAAAAATGAATACCATACTTTTCAAAAGCTGGCTCAAGTTCTAAAGAAAAGAAAAAGAAATGAAAAGAAAAGAAAAAAAAAGCACTTAATGAATGAGTAAATTTAATTGTAATTGGCTGCCTCAAATCTAAGGAAAACACAGAAATCTAAATGAATGAATATTGTTAAGTGTCTGTTTAAGCTCTGTGGAAGAATTATCAAGCGAGTGAGCATGTTAAAGTTCTCACACACAAAAAAAATAAAGAATCTTTACGAATTGATAATATTAAATGCCAGCCTTAGATGTGAGAGAAAAAAGTTTAAACGAATGGGGATATTAAAATGCAAGCAAAGAAAAAGCTAAGGCAGTGAGTAACAAAATACTGCATAATAATTTTAAATGTCGTGTGACCGGTAGTTCAGTCCCCATGCTCTCTTGTTATAAGAGGACTCTTTAGCTCCCGCCCCCCTCCTTTCTAGTTCATCCCTCCTAGACCATTGCCTTTCATTGACCGACATCTTATCATGTTGTCTGTAGCACAGTGTACATAGAGAGGTGACATGTCGCTGTAGTATTGTGTTTTTTTTGTAATTTTGCTTGAAGAATATACACCAGTGCGCATGCCATGCATTTGTCAATTGTTTTGGTCCTTTATCTTTATTTGTTATTATTTTTACTTTTTTCTGTCACTCTGTGTGCAAATCGAGAACATTATCTGCCTCTCTTGCTATCTTGTACCATAACTTTAGTTTGTTCTTTGAACATAGTCTTCAACCTTTCTTTTTTATTTTTTTATACTTCTTTTGTTTTAAATTCCCAGTCCTAATTGTTAAATGTTGTATCTCTCAATGTAGATGTAGATTTTCTTCCATGTATTTAACAACAACAAAAAGAAAAACTTCAGTTTTTCCTGTGGCCAAAATCTTTTAACAATTGGTGGCAATCCATGACAGACAGTCTCTTCTCTCTTAATCTTATCTTTTTCCTTCTCATTAATTTAAATTAAAACCACTCAGTGATCACCTTGTTTGCTTGTTAAACGAATTTCATGCAGTTCATTGACTGTTGGTGAAGAGGTCAAACTTCCAGTTATTGAATTAAAAAAAGAAGAGCCTTTATTTCACAGAAGACATGTACAGTAATTGTGATTCTACTACTATAGGCCATAACTTCTTTAAGACACAGCATGAGAATATAAAAAAAATGAGACAAGAAGCAAATGCAAATTCGATTTTATTATTATTATTTTCTTTTTTTTATATAAAGATTTTTGTTAGTTTAGTTGTCTGTTTTATAAAAATTGCATGCGAGTACAATGAAGCAATAATCATAGTTTTGAGGTGTCAGATTAGATGTCTCATATAACATAACATGTGTCACGTTATATATCTCTTATTCTTTCAAAACTATGGAGAATAGAAGAGAAAAGGCCCACAGGTATTCCGTTCAAATATCATTTCTCCAAATATTAGCAACTATTAAGTGGTGATTAATGACTGTTTTGTGCCACATAAAAATAACTGACTAATTTAACTATTATTTTTGTCCTTACATCGACTAAAATGAAATTCATTATATTTCATGGTATCTCTACTTCTCTAATTGCTATCAGTTTTTTTTCCCAGTATTTTATTTTATTGTATTACTATTATTATTATTATTATTTTTTCTGAATTTGTCGTCATCCTTTTTTTTTTTTTTTCTTTTCCTGCATATAACGATCTGTAGTCATTAACTTGAATTACAAAAATTAACCAACACTAACATTTTACAAAAAGCTTTAGTCTACTTGTACTGTCTTTTCAGAATGTTAATTTTATGCTAACGAACAAAATAAATATATGAAAATAAATTTTTAAAATCTGAGAAATTGCTCTTCCCATAACTGTATGACTCTTCAACGTAAGATTTGTTGAGAATCAGGTCGCTTATTATAAAAATCGTTCGTATTGTCATCTGTAGCGGACTCCCAGCTGTCTATGAAGATGATGCGGGGTGAGGTCTCTGCCAAGACGACCTACCAGCGGACAGCAAACGGACCTGTCAGCATTGCTGAGGCCAACCCCGACGGCAAATTCATTTTGCTGGAGAACAACCCATCCGGGGGTGTCAGAAAGGTGAGCATGGTCCAGATGGATGGATCTTTGATTTATTTAATTAGCCCTCGACAATCCATCGTCGCGAATACTATCCAGAACAACAATAAGCTCACGAAGACTTGCACATTAACAAAATTCTGAGTAGCTCCTAATTATGAAGAGATTATCACACAAAATACAAACGTTTACGTCTGACCAATATTCTCTCGGTATGAATAGACTGACTATAAGATGCGCTTATTTGATATGGCTTTGGAATGGATATCACATTCTTTTCAAACGCTGTCCTGAACCTTGGGGTATAAAGAGGTGAATGTTTCTAGCCTATAGCCAGCAGAAGATCACATAACACAATAGTGTTATGTTATTTTTTTACCACGGTTGTGGACAGCTGAGATAACCATCACTACAGGAGGTTGAAAAGCTTATAAAAACCATAACCTATAGCCAGCCTACTCTAAAAAGGATGGAGAGCCCATGTTTTGTTTTTCTCAATTAATCCAAAATGACAAAAGTAAATCGAATAATTTCAAATCCCAAATAGCGTTCTATAAGGACATTACACGGGCGTTTGGCAGCCTCTTTTCTAGAGTCATGATTAAGGTCAGCATTAAATTGGAGTAAGGTTCAGATTTCGCACAATATAAATTACGAAATCTAGATTTCATCCAGATTTTAAGTAACGTCGCATGATTCTAAATTTACTATTGAGACCATACTGTATCGAAGAGATTTAACTGTAAGTCTAGAATAATAGCTACGACATCGCTCTTTTATTTCTTATCTAAGCTATGGGCCACACTGAAGGAGTCATCTGAGTCTGGTCACGTGACCAGCCTGCGCATTAATCTTTTGCCACATAGCCAGTCCTTCATTTAATGGCACATCGGTACGAGGATGGCTACATTGCCTGAACATTGTATCAGTGACCTGCAAGAGTAGAAATAGGTCATAACCTTGAAATAAGAGGTATACGATCACATACAGTAAGTTAGGGAAAAACCGGGGAGGGGGGAAAGGGGGCAGACATTAGCCATCAAAATCACACATATTGTATAGCTAGTTGAATCCGCTTGTCCACAATTTTCAATCACCATGAGGTGCAAGATTTAAATTTTAATGTTGGGTTGGGTTGGGTTGGGTTAGGGTTTAACGACACATCAGCACGATTACGTCTATATTGTGTCAAACACAGTAAGATATGTTTACACGTCAAGAAGAAGAGAGGAAAGAAAGCTGGACAGAAGACAGGAGCTAGGAGTGAGAGAAAAGATGTCTCCCCTGGAATGTCGAGGGTGGCACTCCATGGGAGACACCACACCAATTGCGGGCTTTCACCGCCTGCTGATGGGAGCAGAGAACCTACTTAATATAAACCCGGGGCTCCCATGGGGGGTGGGGGGAGGGGAGGGGGGGTGGGGGTGGGGATTCTACTGTGCAAACCTAAAGATGGTTTATGGTGCTATGTTTGTACACACATATTATTTTTGAGAGAGCGACTATAGAAGTGAGTGGTCGGATGATGAATAAATTTCAATGTGGAAGTTGAAAATGAAACCTTACTGATATAGGGCCTGGAATGATTAGTCGATGTAAGGCCTGAATGAGTTCTTGGTAGAATCATTTGATTAATTGATTGTTTGTGTGATCAGCTGATTGACTGACACTGTGATTGATTGATTGATTGATTGATTGATTGATTGATTGATTGATTGATTGAATGGGAGGCAGACAGACGGATGTTTTTTGCGCTCATCAATGTGGTTGGTTGCTCACCCTATTGTGTTTTGTCCCCACAGGAGATCAACATGGACGGCTGGAAGCTGAGGCGTGTGGTAGACAACAATAGGACCAGAGCTCTCGAGTACACCTTCAGGAACTGCAGCCTCAAGCCAAGCAAGAGTCTCAAGGTACAGAGCTGGATGACTTATTAAGGGAGAATGTAGTGATTTACAGTGATTGTTTATTGGTTTACTGTTTGAGTGATTGGTTTATCTCTTGTGCATAGCCCTTATTCAATTCCAATTCCATTTCCATGTTCTTCATTGTATATCCATTGTAATATAGTGGCTTACAATGGTGTCGTGATGGGAGGAGGGGGGAGGATTGATTTATAATAAGGAAAATGCAGTGACCTACAATAGGGAGAAGGTACTGACTTGCAATTGGGAGAATATAGTGATCTGCAGTTTAAGGACTTATAATGGGTAGAATGTAGTGATTTACAGTGGGGCGAATGTAATGGACGGGAATGGGGGAGACGGGGAATGTAGTGATTTACAATTAGGGGAATATAGTGATTTGCAACCGGGTAGTGTAGTGACTTGTAATGGGGGAAATCATGTATTGTTTTGCAGAGGAATGGAGGTGTGGAAATGTGGTGATTTACAGTGGGGGGCTGGAAAGGTAATAAATAGAACAGGGAGAATGTAACAATTTACATTGGAAGCTATAGCCCATTTACCGAGAGAACTGTAGCCATTTACAGAGGGAGCTGTAGCCATTTACAGAGAGAGCAATGTAGTTTTTTGATGGATCTATCGGTTTTGATAAGGCATCGGAAATAGAAATGGAGGCTACAAATTTCTATACAATACTCCCTGCTAAGCTTAAAGAATTATAAAATATTAATTAGGGTCAAAGGGAAACGAAACAAACGTGATTTTTTATTTAGAAACTTGGAAACTATTTTATTCATTATGTTCATGAAACAGAAACTAAACGGGCGCTTTTATCTCTGTGAAATAGAAATAGGCTGTGACTCACATTTTATTCTCTTGTCGTGTGTTGAGCAAGTTGACTTTCCTGCTTCCCCAGATCTTCTCCCGCGCTTTCGCTAGCCAAGCTGGAGTCAACGATCTGGTTTTCCGTGACGCCGACACATGGGGAACTGGTGCCGAGGTGGTGACAACTCTTCTCAACGAGAAGGGAGAGGTAAGGCTTTCAGTACACTTTAACTCTAAAATCGCCACGAGAAAGTATACTGATTATCACGACTAATTGTTTGTTTTTGTTAAATGTTGGGGTTTAACGGCACATTAGCGCGATAACGCTATATTGTGCCAAACGCGATGGGTCCATTTACACGGTAATAACGGGCAACGATGTATGCATATTTCAGAATTAACAGTTTAAGCCTAAAGGCAATACAAGCCAAGTGCTTTCTTCTCGCGTTGCATATTATTAAATAAATTTTTAAAAGACCGTCTGCTGCAAAACACAGCGCCGAGTCTTTGAGTGCTTCAGCTTCTTGATACCTCTATGATCAATTGGGGGGGGGGGGGGGAGGGGGGGCTGTTTCTAACAAATGCTTTTACTTAGCTTTGCT
>JBCAUA010000003.1:947819-964704 GCA_038406235.1 Peronia verruculata | reverse complement strand
CGCCCTAAGGAAGGCAGAAAACCGAGAGGAGTGGAGGGGGATGGTGGCCAGATCAGCAGCGGTGCCCCGACGGTCAAGACTACGGGTGATGTGATGTGATGTGTGTATCTCAATTTTATCAACCATTTTTCCACACACTGATAGGGAAATTAATAATCTTTTCAATGATACCAATAACTCCATATGCTCAAAATTTGACGAGAGCCTGATTTCATCGTGTCGCATCTCATATGCATCAGTGTTTTGTGTGTGTGTGTGTGTGTCTGTGTGTGTCTGTGATATTTCCTGGTCTTTTTCAATCTATCGTGGTCATATCAATTTTTTGTCTTTTTGCAGATAAATTCTGTTATTTGTTGAAATGATTCGATTTCTATTAGGCCTTTCAGTCCTTTTATGGATAGGACTATATCAGCCGTTTTGTTCGAAAGTTCATCCAGTTCTCCTTTATTAGTTCTACGCCGCGCCGCGCATTAACAGCTTGTATGTCTTATCGTCCGTCCATCCTTCTTTCCATCATTGTTTTGTCCATCTATCCTATTTTTGCCCATCTATATGTCCATCTATGTCCGTCCGTCCGGCCACCCATCTTTGCATCCTTCCCTCTATCCTTCCTTCCATCCATCCATCCATCCATATATCCATCCATCCATCCATCCATCCATCCATTTACTTTCAGTATTTTTGTATTCAACAGGAATATTACAATAGATACGCCAATCCGGAGTTATTTCCCCAATTTCCGTGTGACGGATGACATTCGGAGCTCAGAGGCCACAATGAGAGATCTACTCTCTCATCGCATGGGTATACCCTCCTACTTTCTGCCTCTCATGGTGGGCCTCCCAACTGATCTGACCAGGGACAAGTTGGTCCAGTGAGTGTACAGATTTAGTGTCTTTGTATTTCTGTCAACGTTCACTTATCCATTCATCAGTTAACCCTCTATCCGACCTCCGGTTTGCAGGCCAGTTCGACTGTCCGTCCATCCATCCAGCCATCTATTCATTCATCCAGCCAGCCAGTCAGCCAGCCACTCACCCATCCACCCACTCACTAGCCCACTCACCCATCCATCCACTCACCCATTTAATTATTCACCCATCTACTACCTAGTCCATCCACTACCTAGCCCATCCATCCATCTATTCATCCATCCATTCATCTATTCATCTATCCATCCATCCATCTATCCATCCATCCATCCATCCATCCATCCATCCAGCCAACCAGCCAGCCGTTCAGCCACTCACCCACTCACCCATCCATCCACTCACCGATCCATCCACTCACCCATCCAACTATTCACCCATCCACTACCTAGCTCCGTTGATCCATCCATCCATCCATCCATCCATCCATCCATCCATCCATCCATCCATCCATCCATCCCTCCATCCCTCCTTCCTTCCTCCCTTCCTTCCTCCCTTCCTCACCCATCTATCCACCCCTGCTTTCCATACTTTTCTGAAACTGAGTTACCCTTTGATTCTCAACCCCGTTTTTTTTTTTTTTTACGTAAAATTTGCTCTTTTCTCCATAGACAAATGGCTTTCATGCCAGATGGCAGTCAGTCATTCCGAGACAAATATATATATAATAACTACATGTACGTGATGGCGGCTCATATCCTAGAGAAGTCTGAGGATCAAACCTGGGAAGAGATGATACAAGAGACACTTCTGACGCCACTTAACATGACCCGTACAGGCTTCATTGACACACTCCAAGATTTTTCAGACTTTGCATTGGCATGTGCGCTGATAAATGGTTCCCTTGTGGACCTTTCCCCGGATTTGTTTACGTAAGTTGATGCAATATATGCTTATGATTAATAATAATAATAATATAAATAATAATATAAAGTATGATAATAATATAATTAAATAATAATATTATTATAATGCTATAAAATAGTAATAATGATTAATATTTAATAATAAAATTACAATAAATTAAGAAATCACTAATAGCTAACTTCAACAATAATAGATTGTAAAGCGCCCAGAGCCTGTTATTACGGGGATAAGCGCTATATAAATGCTTTCTAGTATATTTGTTGCTATTCCTTTCTTTCTGTTAGTCTCTCTCTCTCTCCTCTCATTCTCGCTCTCAATTGTTCTGTGCCCGCATTAACAAACAGATCTGATTAGCCTAATGGCTACAGATAAAATGGCTACTAAATGCCATAGATCCGCAACAAAAACTGATTTTTAAGCAAAATAAGAAAATAAACAGATAATAAATGAAAACAATATTAAGACAGATCTCTTTACTAATACGATGTTTCGGGTCAAGGCACTTTTAATGACCGAACATTTCGTGTTCTTAACGAATTCAAATTTGACATAATATTCCAATGTTAAATTTGGATTTTACTGAAGTCAACTCGCCAAGTCATTAATTTTTTTCCTTTCCCTTTTCGAGAAGGGAGTTAATCCATATAATTCATCCTTTATTCTTTATTCACATTATAACCTCCCCTTTTCAGCACTGTTTCGCCATGCGGGCCTGCTGGCTCGCTCTATTCCAATGCTGAAGACATGGCCCGATGGATGATCTTTCAACTTGCCGAGGGAAAAGGGCCTCAAGGCCAGACGGTGGTTGACCCGGAAGTGGTCAAAATGACCCGCTCACCCAGCATGCTCCACGACTTGCCCTTTGACGAGTTGTTGTTACCCGGCAGTCCCGTGTCACACATCACCAAGAGCTACGACCTGGGCTGGCGGACGGGTTACTACAGAGGTGCTGTCCCTTTTCATTTTTAGATGTCGATCTTATAGAACGCTAACACTGGTCAAAAAAGATTTTGCCACGGGGCAACCAATCTGCTTACTTTGTTTTCCGGTTCGCTGATTTCAAATCTGAAAACCCGTTTCTCCTATCACGTCGTATTTTTTAGTAATTGGCGATTTTATGTCTTAAAAAAGAAAAAAAAATATGCAATATTGAATACACATTTTTATCCACAATGTCTCCAACTGTAAAATGAATATATATATATATATAGGAATGATGCAATAATCAAAATAAAGGTATGAAAAGATGCAATGAACTATTGTAGGACTGTGAATCCCGTACAATGGTGCAATCGAGCTGATGCAATCAAGGTGGTGTATTGCAATTCAATGGGCCACATTGTGGTAGGCGGATGTCAGCTCTCTAAGTTCTACTTCACTAATGTTGTTTACTCTTTGATAAGACAATGAGCACTGTATTGGGGGCTATGTAAACCACCCTGAAAATGTCTGTTATACATGTTGAAACCTACTCCACGAGATCAGCGCAGAAAGCTGACAAGTGAAACTTGCGCACAGACATTATTTTGGAAGTAAAATTGGTGATCAAGGCAAACACATGTGAGTTGCACGACTTGCTATTCTGCAATATTGAAATGGTTTAATGGCCAGAGACAGAAAATGTCATTTGCTGTACCCATGATCTGGAGTGAGCAAAAGAATTATCACACTGAATGCTATTTTTGCATGACGAAAATTGCTGGTTTCTCAAAACAAAAAAAAGTCAAATGTTATATACCAAAAACTGTCGATCAGCATTGAAACCAGGGCCCATTGATGAAGAGAATTCTGTACCTCTTCTCTTCCACCTGCAGGCTTGATTGATGATAGCATTAGCACTGATGATGAATGTTTCAATAGCGTTGCGGATGATGACAAATTTTAAGCAGAAATTGGTGAAAAGATGCCGCACTTGATTAATCAAGAAGAGCTTAATGACTTAGCGACTTAGCCAAAGAAAAGGCTGAGGTGCCCTCCTCTCGCTTACAGCAAATGGAATCTTTTACACAAGGGTACCAGAATAACTGTTTCGTAATCGCCACACAAATCTTACATCCTATTTTCAAATGGAGAATGCTGTTTGCTTAGCGCTTCTGTAATGACATCAGTCGTCTTATGCAGGAGCTTCGGCATGATAGTGTCCCAAATGAATGACAGCTTTTTATAGATTCAAGCAAGGCAAGTTAAAAAGCTGTACTGTTACACAATGGCAGTGGCATTCTGTAGGTTAAAGCTAAAGGAAACTTATGAATCAATGGGCCTTCTTCTTAGAGTGTGTCAGTATGCCAAACACAACTGGAACATCTGTGGCGATCTCAGAGTAATATCTTTACTTCTTGGACTGCATATGGAATAAATCAAGCACATGTTTCTTGTACCTTTGGAATAGTCGTAATGATGCCAATCATCACATTAGAAAACAATGGCCAGAAAGGAATGATAATGTAACAGGCAAATACAATGTTCAGCATATGTCTCTAGTAAATCCACCGAAAGTGTTCCTGCCCCCATTTCACATAAAACTGGTATTAATGGAGAACTTTGTCAAGGCTGCGGACTGAGATGGAGACGGCTTTTAACACCTTAGGGAGAAATTTGGAGGCGACAAAAAGTGAAGCAAAACTGAAAGCAGATATTTTTGTTGGGCCTGAAATTCGTGAATTGTAGGCTGATGACTTATTTAAAGCACAAACTAAATAAACTTGAACATGCAACCTGGGAAACCTTCCATTGGATAATTTTGGGGGAAATTACAGAGCGGACAACTATTCTTACTTGGTGGTAAACCTGCTGAAAACATACTCTTAGTAGGGAGCTCCAATGTCTCTTAAAATGCATTTTCTGCACTGGCATCTTGGCTTTTTTTTTTTTTTTTTGCAGTCTTGGACATTTCACGGTGAAATGTTCCACCAAGATATAAACGTGACGGAAAATAGGTATCGGGGCAAGTTTAACCCCAATATGATGGGGAATTACTGTTGGTTTCTTCAACGTGATACAGACTCGAAACAAGCGAATCAAGCACTTCTGATATATTCAAAGGATGCCGCTAATTTGTAAGTGGTAATATTGTATTGATTAACCCATAATAATCTGTAGACTCTTTATCGATTTTTATGAAATGCATTAAATAGTGATTAAAATGTATCTGTGGCTTATTTTTATTCTCAACGACATTTCTAATTCTTATGTTACCAAGTAAAAAATGGGAAACCTGCATATCATCAAATCCTGACGTGCTAGCTCAAATCGGACTTCACATCTGAAATCAGCGACCCAAAATTACCTTTAAACACACAGCTTTCCAAGTTGCAGATAAAAAGGTGAAATTTGTTGACCGGTGTTTCCATAGATAATAGACGTCCTGAAATTTCGTATTGTGGAAGCATTCGCTTCATGGTAACTGAGCTTGGTGTAAAACGAGTCTTCTCAGTTAAAGTGTAAGGAAATTGACTCAGTCGTTCTTCTAGTAAGTTCTAGCCCTCTTAGCTCTAGTTTACTTACATGCACAATAATGTATTGTTAATAAAGACAGAGTGTGTTATATAATGTAAATAAAAATAGTAGAACAAAAACTAAGGTGGAAGGAGACAAGAGGAAGTCTTCAGAGGAAGAGTGAGTTCTTTCATGAAATGTTTCGGCCATAGAGTACAACAAGCGGAAAACAATAGTTTAGGGCCATCGCTGCTTGGCATCTCACCGCGAGACCAAAAGCGAGAGCGGGTGGCACTGACGCTACAAATGTTTTGCAATGTGCTGCTTTCGTTTTCAGATTAGTATCGTCTGTTAGCACTAAGCAATGAAACTTTTTTTTTTTTAAAGCAGTATGTTGGCCTTTGCATTCTAGTCCAACTTATTATGCATGAGTATGCGTACATGGATCATATTGCAAGAGAGCTGGTGAGTGTGAGTGTGTGTGAGAGAGAGAGAGAGAGAGAGGGAGAGAGGTGTTCCAAACAATTCCACCTTTTACACGGTAAACATGATTTCCTGGAAGAAAGAATTAGTTACAACATGAAATCTACATTTTAGTTACCAACATATTTGATTCCGATTTCTCATTTCTATACAGTATAGTACCTTCAACCCTTTGCTAGGGAAAAAAATGAGACAATCAAAATATACGGTAACAACAAACTGCAACATAAGAGAGCAAGAAACAGGAAGGATGGAGGAGGAAGGGAAGAGATACTGAAGAATAAATGAACTGTAAACACTTCATCAGTGAAAACTGATTAAAAACATCTACTGGCAGTAAACAGAAGATAAAGACAGGACAGAGCAATCAATATCCATCAACAGCCTGCTTTGTTTCTTACCTTAGAATCTTAGCAGCCTCGGATAGTAGTGAATAAAAATTACTTAACAGGTCAGGTGGATTGGATGTAGATGACAACTTTGCAACTTTTCTTGGAGTCGTCCCATCAGTTTTTGATGCAATGGTGAGATAGTATCGTTTGAAGAAATGTTTGCCAAACACATGAATGGTTGTTCTCCTAGGACAATACTAAGTCCAAATATATCAGGGAATTGTTTCCAGATCTTCACAAGTCTGTTCCTGCACATGTTCTCTGGTGATTTGAAGAAGATGATGTAAGCTAGACATATATATAAAGTCAAGAAATAATGCAGAAGGATATTGAGGTCCACCTCTGAGACTTTCAAGATATGTTCTAACATAGTCTCTGACCTCACTAGCTTCTCCTCTGACTCCTTCATGCTTTAATGCAATATATCCACCGATGTATAGTGAACTGAGTCTCTCATCATAGGACTAACATGTCATCTATGAGAATGAACTCACTCAGTCAGGGGCTTCACACAATGATCACATTGACGCTTACAGACATTGATATCATGGTTTTCACAACACTGTAACATGAGCCTTGCTTTGTCGATGTTGTGTGTGGCAAATATCTCTTGTGTTGTGAGGAAGACATTTCCATCGGCTAACATCCTAAAGTTGATTCTGCCAACTTCATCTTTTGCAATCCCTGTAAATCTCCCCCCAGTAGGCAAACTTTGTCTCATTGTCATGAGAAATAGCCAGGGGTTTCAACGTTTCTGTTATCCAATTGTTCCTGATATTTTTGATGAGATGAAGTTGGTCGTAGCATAGGAACAATGGAGTGCTACCTGCTCCTGGTGAGTTGACAGTCCATGGCTGGAGTGTCCTGACATGGAGCTGTGAATTTAGTGAAACAGGACCGATCTACTCTGTTGTTATCTGTAATTTGACCTATCACAGTTGCACCATGGTTCTCTAATGTAAGAATCACATTTGAGATGGTCTGATAGGCAAAGCCAGCATTACGTGCATGGCACGAGATAAGTTTCGCCAAGAACTTTTCTTTGGTGAAAAGACATTTCACCATGATGCACAGCAATGTGTTCGCTAACTTTCCTTTCTGATCCTCTGCACTGCCAAACACTTCTCCTCCTCTTTTAAAGTTAAAATACATAAAACCATGATTTGTACATTTTCAGCTGTTTACAATTGCATGCTGAGACGGTCAGTTTTTGGTTAAATCTTTGGTTAAATTTTTTCACAAATCCTTTTCTTTGTATGAATTTAAACTTTATCTGTAGATGTATTTATGAAAAATAAATCAAATACCTAGATCTGTGTGGTTGGTGGATACTCTTTTTCTTTAAAGTCACACCGACGCTGGATTGGTCCAGTTTCTTTCATTATTTTGATCTCACATTTAACCCTGAGTTTGCTCACCATCATGAAACTGTAAGTGTAAGTGTTGCAAATGCAGAAAGAATAATTGTATCCTACCCTGGTCTATTGGTCATTGTGATTATTCATTTTCATAATTTCAATACTTGCTATAAATCTGACTTAAAGAAAAAGAACTCCACCTCTGCCTGCCAGAGATGTCTTGACATAAGCTTCATCTGCAATCAGCAGGCAGGCTCTAGTTCTTTATTCTTGACTGAAAGAGTGAAGTGAACAAAGAGGTATCGTGCATAGTTTTGGTTGCCCGAGTGACTCTTTGCAGCGTTGTAATGGATGGCAGCTGCAAAACATCCCTTAATTTTTTGTACAATTGCCGTGAGGGCGTACCACGAAAAGGCTTGACATAAGTCGTCTATGGCATAGATCCGTTTGTTTTAGGGCACATTCATAGATAGGCTTGTCTAAGATGAATTTGAATTTGTCATCTTTAAAGTCCTCTGCTTGTGAACAAACATAATTCATCAGTTGGTCAAACTGGGACCAACACTTTATCCCTTTACAAACTGCGGGGTGCTTGATTCTTTTCAGCCCATAATAAGCTTAATATGCTAATTCGTTTACGCATCTACAAACGTCCACACCTAACGATGTAAAGTAATTGAAAATTAGTTCACAGGTCCCTCTCTTCACTCGCTGATAATGCTTAAGTTTTTGTCTTTACCCCATATTTGAGTTCCTGAACACTTGGCAAGAATTTTATTCAACTCAGCAGTAAATATGTTCAATTGAAATTTGTGCTTTCCAAAAAAATTCTTTCATCTGTTGATCTTGATCAGGAGCCCTGGCAGCAGCTGTGCTTTTTATTGTTCTGCTCTTTGGATGGGACATGCCAGCATACGATGATGGAAGATCAGGGAAACAAGTAGGAGGGTTTGCTGGAACCATAAATTTTCCAGCTTTCTTCATCCTAGCATTTGGAAAATGTTTAGCACACAATCCCATAATATGCTTTTGTCACTTATTCCACTGAAAGCTTATATTAATATATCAGGCATAGCTTGCACCCATTTCAGTTTTCCGAAAGATCCAATGGGAAACTAAACACTGGGATTTTATCTGCAACACCAGCGTTACCACTTCTGCAACCATAAGTGCTGCACTTCTTCCCCATGATCACGAGTAGATCTTGACCTAGATCTAGATATAGATCTAGATTCTGGATCCAGTATCAAAATCTCAGCCAAATAGGTCTAGATCTAGATCTAGATATTAAGTGACAATTGCTAAACCAAAACCAAAATGCAAATTTCACACGGATTAATTCCTTAACAGAAGTTAAAATCCATAGGTCTTGCAACAACACACGAAATTTGGAAAGAACCATGTTCGTCTTTCCGCGATATCGGACAATATCGATATTGATATTGATAGGCTGAACGACGCGATTTGACATCCAAAGCATTCATTCGCATCAGAATAATAATTGCGTTATACTCTGTGTAGAGACAGCATCGTATAGGGTACATATTACTTCCGGCACGTTTAATGGAAAGTGCCCTCGATACGGCCCACTTCCGGATATAGTCTTAGGCTAAGGTTGATAGACTATGGCATGGCATTAACTTCCCCGTCGCAATACGTGTGTGACGCGGCCTGTCACTATAGTACGCTGAACCCCAGCCACATCAAGGTCATGGCTTTCGGTGTCCGTCACCGTCTTTTTGCTCAGGAGTCGAATTAGTACCCTTTAGTTTTCGGTCTAGATGTAGTTCACCTAAGTGTTCTAATGTTTATACATATATTAAGAATATCAATAAACAAGCCCAGTGCCTCCCATCCCTGCGAAATTTTTTTAAAAAAACACCCTATTTGGGCATTCAATTTTTTGGTTTTATAACCAATTCCTTTCTGATGGTGTTGTCTATGGTGTGAATCATCGAGCATTCACCAGTCATAGACTGTGATCACATAAACTCATAGCGGACCAGTTAACTCAATTTATCGCACGGAAATATACGTATATGGTGATACTGACACATATACTAATTATGGTTTAGACATATCTACTATCAACCACAAAGATCATCATAATTATACTGAACGTCAAACATTTTATATGTTTTCATTAATGCCACGACGAAGGGCTCGAAAATTTGGCAGAGATTTTAGCATCAAACTCAAGTTGTTAATATAAATTATGTTAGGTTTTTCCATTAGAACAGTTCTATTGTATTTATAAAATAATACTGAACGTCAATATTATATCATTTCAGGACATAGACATGGACATGACGTGATAACTCATTATCTTTGATGATAAACCTAAATAATCACAATAATCATATAATGGACATTTCTCTAAAGGGTGACAGCTCCTGGCCAAGGGAAATAAGTAGGTCTTATATTTATAGTATTAAATAGATTGCTTTGACTTTTCTTGACTCTCCGATGCCAGAAGATCATTAAATTTACGTATATTGCCTACCAAACTTTCCTTCTGGTCTCTCAAGAATACTAGACATTAAAATCCAGTCTGTCAATGTGTCATCATGCCTTATCTTCACTGTTTCTGGGGACAAACCATCACATTTCTGCCAGTTAACTGGAAAATGTCGGGACGCAGCAGTTTGCCGTGTGTTCACATACTAAAATTTTATATACAGGAGCAGAAATGTCCGAGCCAGGTGTCACACACAGGCATAATAAATATTGAATATACTGGGTTCCCATGGATTTCAAATAAAAGTCTGTGAATTAGTCAGATGTTGATGTCTCTGTCTTGTTCACAGGCTGTTTGCACCACTTTCGTATACTGCTAATTGTACTTGTGTACTAGTGACTGTTTTGATTATGTTACTTGAATTTTTTGGACCTCTCATTGAGTATAAGGCATGAATTTCATGCACATATGCCCATATGTTTGAGTGTATGAGTTTGAGACATATTTTTCACAGGTTTCAAGTAGAGCCTTATATGCGGTGGTTTGCTTGATACAATTTTGTATCACGGCTGGGAAGCTGATTTTCTTGGACCATTTCATTCTAGAAGAAGCAATTTTACTTGTATGTTATGAAGCTGTGATAATATTGTCACTTGAAACTTTCGATGTTCTCCGTAGGCTACAAGACGATCTTTCACACAGGCGGATTTATCACTCATTCGTCTCGACTGTGGCTGTTCCCTGATGTCAACGCTGGCATCTACGTCAACGTCAACGGACCTCAGACCAGAGACAACAAAAACAATTTATTGGAGTAAGTCAAGTACAACTCCATTATTTAGGGGAAGGGGGAGGGTTGGTTATGTTGGTTGTGTTAGAGTTTAAGGACACATTAGCACGATTACGGCTATATTGTGGCAACACGGTAAGATACGTTTACACGTCAAAAAGAGAGGAAAGAAAGCGGGACAGAGGACAGGAGCGAGAAAGAAAAGATGTCTCCCCTGGAATGTCGAGGATGGCACTCCACGTGGGAGCAGAGAACCTACTCATATACCCCGGGCCCCCATGGGGGGAGGGGGAGGGAGTGGAGGAAAAGGGGTGAGGGGAGGGGGGGGATTGAAGTCATAGACCATGAACACATCTGGTGGAGAAAATTAAGGGGTGGCATCGTCATGCTTGTTCATATTGTGTCAAGTGTTTTTGTTTGCCATTTAGCCTCAGGTGGTTTATTGTGAACCAGTTCGAAAATTCAGACGTGATTTATTATACTCTAAAACTTTAATTTTCATATGTTTAATGTGTATTATTTTAAGGAAGTATCAATTATCATTTCCGTCTAAATAAAACCCCACGTCAATTATAATTTGTTGTTGCCTTCATCACCGCCACAGCGAAAGTTGTTCTGAATGCCTTCATTGCCAAGAAATGCTTCGTACGTATACCTTATAATATACAACTGCTTTTCATTTTAACGCATTTCGATATCAAATCAGGTGAAAACATATCCTTCGAAAGACTCTTAGCTCGTAGTTTTAAGGTCTCGTCATGATAATCTTTTACAGAAAGAATCCACGCTTTTTTTTTTTTTTTTCAGATCCTTGATGTATTTTGCGTCGGATCATCTCCTGAGTGAAGAGCCATGGATGGAGAAAAATGCCGTTTGTCAAACTTTGCTAGATTTAGAAAATGGTCCTTCTACGACTGCTTCGACTGCTTCGCCAGAACCTACAAATCTTCCTCATAACTCCACTGATGAAGAGGAGGATGATCATGCAGTTTCTATTGTAGGCAATTATACCCATAAATGCTTCGACACTATTGAAATATCTATGCAGGAAAATAGCACCATACCGCGCTTGACCTACGGACAATACGGTGAAATGGATATGTATGCTGTGTCGTCTCTTGAATACAAGCTTCGTTATACTGGACTTCTGAGTTACCTGAGTCCACCTGAAAGTGAAAATGGCCCATCGTTAAAATTTTCTCTCAATGCAGACGGCCATGTGGAGAGTTTGTCCATAGAGTTGGATTCCAAAGCCGAGTTGGTCAAGTTTGACTTAAATACAGCGGGGAGTTCGAAGAAACATACAAACAGTGGCAGTACTATGCCGATATCGATCCTGCCCTACCTGATGGTTTTTGCCTCAGCGCTGAATTGTTCCATTCTGAGGTAGAGAGCTTGGAGTGGGCGTATTCGTTGTATGTTGTACTCATTTTCCACTGTTTGTATTTTTTACCGTGTAAATTTCATGCATTGCTCTGATTGTATGACAATTTTTACCGATGTTTATTTGTGTGATGGAGGGCTTACAGTTTTCATTGGAATTGAGGGTGAAAATCTGTTGTCATTCATTCATAACATAACATAATGCATATCAATTATTCGAGATTTTCTAATATATGTATGTTGTATTTCTCATTCTAAAATAGCAATTATTACATCTATTTATAAACAAGAAGGATTTGATGTGGTTTGTTTCAAGTCTGTAATACTGAATATGGCAGTTCAAATTTGAAGTACAGAGCTGAGGTTAGTATGAATGAGTTTCATTATGTCTATAATAAATCCATCGTTCTTCTGGCATCTTAAGTTTTGCGATTTTTCCTTTCAGACCAAAGTGACTAAAATAGGATACTTAAAAAGTAAAGTGATACGGGAACTGTATGATCATTTTTAAACACATGGTGTAACAAAATGCAGTTTTTAACTTTGTGCAGGAGTTGTGGGGTGACTCTTTGACCTCTGGTGGAACGAAATGCACCTCTTTAAGACTGGAGCGATGCAGTAGGTTGCCCATTAATTTAAAATTGTCGCAATATTTGAATGGGTAGGGAAATAATTAAAGAATATGAAGGCAGATCCAAGAAACCTTTGCTTCCTTCAGCTTCATAAGTTTTGAGAGAGCTTTTTTTAAAAAAAATATATATATATATTACCTGCTCTGTGTTTTTGTAGTACTATTAGTGTCGTAAAGGCTGCGATGGTACTTGTTAAAAAAAAAAAAAAGCTAAAGTACAACGAAGGAATCGTAGGCTAGGCTGGAGCTATAAATATGGCAGAAGCGGAAGAACAGCACAAACAAGAAGACGAAATGGGCACATAACACTATAGTGTTATGTTATTTTTTAACCACGGTTGTGGACAGCTGAGATAACCAACACTACAGGAGGTTGAAAAGTTTATAAAAACCATAACAGCACAAAACAGACACAAAAATAGAAAGAAAAAAGGGGGATGGGGTGGGCGGGGGGGGGGGGGGGTTGTTGGGGTAGGACCCACTTTTTGCTGTGTTATATCACGCCTCATTTCCCACGTTCAAATATTTTGATTTGTAAAATTGAGATTGTCTTCGAAAACGACTATATACGTATGGCTGACTTTTAATTTGAGAAGTGTATTCAGTCTCTGGGTGATGTGGCATTTCTGGCCGTTCAAAATTGTTTGTCATTCTTTGAATGCCTGTTTGAGGGAGGTGATGTTTTGCTATTTTTTCCCTTTTCAAATTGGAACACAGTGATTATTTAACCCTAAAATTGTCAGGGGCAGATCTACTGAAAGACTCCAAATGCCATTCAATACAGCAATGTAACAAACCATGTTCACACAAAGCACAGCAGTTAAGTGCAAGGGGTCATTTTTTTGAAGACTATGACCAGGAGCAGCTACTAGTATAGAACGAAATGATAGTAAGCATAATTTTATAACCTTGGTCACTATCCATTGTGTTGAAGGCTATTGGTCTGCCTATAGAAGACTGTGCTCTGACATTATTTTCTAATGCAAACACGCAATCTGTTCTCAGCTTTGTGCAATCACGTCATTGTGTGCTGCAGACAGTGAATATCATTATAGAAACCTGGGCACTACAGCGAAGTTCTACCGACAGTTTTAGGGTTGAAGATGATCACAGGGCTCCTTGTACTATCGATATCTTGAATGCTTGCTGGATACCCATGTTGTGTTATAGTTCACGTCCTGACAGATCGTTTCCTTTTTGTAACCAATCTATAAAAAACGAATGAGATATATATTTTATCTATTCAATGCTTCAGTTTTCAACTGTCCAAGCGCCAAATGATACAATCTTTAAAGTGTACAGACGGAGATAGTTGTAAAAAAAAATAAAATGTTTAATTATTGTATGACTAATTGTCTTTACCGATTTGCTTCACTGCAGTTAGGTTTACATCGACGTCTTTGAAGAATATTGAACTGGAGGTTTGATTTTATAAACATTACATTGAGATCTTTGAATTTGGCAATATGATACAAATCTAAGTTAATATTTGAAATGTATGAAATTGGATATTAACCATTCTTTTAAACATTACACTGTGAACTTTAGATTAACTAACTGAAATTTGATTCAAAACTAAAGTTGTTCAATTTGGTTTTTCCACAAAAAGCCAACAGTTTCTATAAAATAGACAACCAGATAATCTACTTCTGTACACTTCTGTACACTTCGATGACTGTTACTTGGGATTTGGCCCGCTCGATATGTTTGATGGTATAAATTTTAAAGGACAGGCACATTACATCTGTCTTCATCCAGTTTCAATCTCTCCCAGATCTGTCGAAAGTAAGCAATAATCTGTCTTCAATCCCCAGATTCAAACTATGACTTTGTTCTTTACAATGTCTGTGACACCGTGATAATGTTTCTGTGAGAAGCTTTACGTGTCAGCCTCACGAACAATGCAAAGTCTAGTGTTAATGCACTTTGGAGACGGGAGAAAGATCACTGGATACTTTTATTTAGGCCAGTGGTTCCCAATCATTTTGCACTCGCCACCCCTTGCCCCAAACGCTTAAAACACCGCGTGATCAGCGGCTTGTTACATTTTTCTTTGTGATTGCTCATGCGGACACACATGCACATACGCACAGGTGCATATACTCACAGGCATGCATACAGACACCCCAAATGTCATCTAATGACTTCAAACCAATTAACACTTTTTTTTTTCTGCGCTGAAAAAAAACATATGTAAGAGCTTAAAAAAAAAATGTAACTGAGTTGGAATTTTACCCCAAACCGCTTCTAGCAAAGGCTACGCGACCCCCTTGCCAAGGCTTTGCGACACCCCCCCCCCCCAAGGGGATCACAACCTACAGCGTACGGGTTGAAAACCCCTGCTTTTGTCGGAGCCGATACTGAAACGAACCGGAGAGAGATGCACTGTGGATGTGTCCTAAGACTGGCATGGAAAGAAATGTTCAACTGTTAAGTGTAAAAATTTCTGGACAGGTAGTAAGAGAGACTGTAATATCAGTTGCTGTTAAAGGTTATTCTTGATGGTTAGTTGTGGGTAGGGAGTAATTGCTTGCAATCAAGTAAAACGGTCTCTTGTGTCCACGAAATCAGCAGTTATCGAAGACTTAGTAAAAACGATTGATACAGTTTCCTTCCCGATTAGTCATGTAATCAAGAAAAACTTTATTCTAATAGTTCTCAATTGTTTGCTTTTTGTAATCTCGAATTTTACTCATATTTTAATGTAACAAGAAGTACATGTAGTAAGGTGTAACTGACTTAGCGGTTTATGTTTTGTGCGGTTCATTTCAATTATTTGACGGCAATATTAAAAAATAGTTACAATAAAAGGAGCAATTTAATGCAGTTACATTTGTGCGTATGAGTGTCGAAAATGGCCAGAAGTTTTGTGTACATTTTGAAAAATAAATTGAATTGTGGTAATGGTGCAAAATAAATATTAAATTATGTGTTGGTGATCTAAATATGTCGCTTTTTTTTTTTTTTTTGCTCTGTGTGCGTGCGTGTGTGTGAGTGTATGAGGTGTGTGCGTCTGACTTCCTATTTGTCTATGATTGTCTGTTCATCTATGTATGTATATAATATAGGAAAACCTATTACAACTCTGCACTCTTTATTCAGCTAACTAATATCATCAATCTCACACGAGACCTGGTTGAAATGAAACACATTCCGATATCCACACCTGGCGAAGTGGTTCTGGGACATGTAAGGTGGAGTTGCTGCTCCTGACCCGGTACACTTCAGATTCGCCGGCATGTTGCCCTCCCAGTTGCCATTGACAACGGCCTTCACCTCGAAGAAACCGTTTTCTGTCTTGGAACAATCCATTTCCACATCTACGATCCAATAATGGTCGCCATATCTGTGGGTGGTCCAAGTAAAAAGAAAAACAATGGATAATTTCGAGAGGAAAGCAGGAAGACAACAAGTGATACAGAAAGAGAAAGAAAAGCGCACATACTTCCTTGTTCTGCGACTAACTTTTACTTTATTGTCAGTCTGTTCTGAACGTTATCTTTCAGACACTTTTATTCTGGCATCGTTGGATGTATCTACAGTACTGCATCTGCCGAAATTACCTACTCTCTTCAACTGGAGTTTGTCAAAATTTTGTTCATATTATGACTTGAAACAGAGCGATCTATCATCACCCCCCCCCCCCCTCCCTCTCAAACCTTTCCTCTGCCCGCCCCCCCCCCTCCCCTAGCCCTCTCCTCTGCCCAGATAACAGTTTTTTTATTTTGAGATAATACTACCATTTCATCCAATAAATGAACAGCACTTCTTCATATATATCTATTTTCCAAACTTTTTTTTTTTTTTTTGAAAGACTAATCTTGTTCTTAAGTCTCTTCCTTTCTGGATACCAAATAGATCTTTTAGAATAATTCAGGCAACTTACAATAGCAATAACAACAACAGCAACAACAAAACTTTAGGGATACATGTATAAACTATGAATATCACTGCTAGATTGATAAGGCTTTTAGGAAGCTGAGAATAAGCATGTGTGTCTCCGTTGGATCAGTCGGGATAAAAATACGAGGGCAGGCTGGTAATTAAGTTCCGTTTGCTAATAACTCAGTCAATTTTCGTCTCATCGACCTAAAATTTCCAACATATACTCTCGAACCATTTTTCTAGGCTCACCTAGAACAACAAATTTGTGTAACGT
>JBCAUA010000003.1:934051-944622 GCA_038406235.1 Peronia verruculata | reverse complement strand
ATAAAACAGATTATCTTTAGATAAGGCTGTAAATTTAGGGAAAATTACAAACATTTGGGCCAGCGGCGCAGACAAGCCGTGGTCAGCGGGAGCTGCCAGTCAGGCCTTGATTTATGACCTCCCGTCACCGGTGGTGGTGGTCAGGCGGGTGTGAACTAAGTGCGTCGCTATGAGAATGGAGCAGAACAGCTGTGACAGGAAGCCAGGGGACCGTTGAGTCACTGAAAAAAATGTGGATTTTCGATCTTTGTGTCCTGTCATCCCCCAATGCAGAACCCGCGAGTCGATCCCGACCGTTCGATGAGCAGACACCATACCCATTAAGCCACTGCATCCCCGACCAACCAGTAGTCACTGTCAATAGACTTATATATCTTCCATTGAATTTTGCCTGACACTTTAAATTATGATAGGAATTTTTAATAGAAAGTTTATATCACTGAATCAAGAGTTGGGAAGAGGAAAGCTGATAGGTCATTAAAAAAAAATTGTGTGATGCATACCTGCCAACCTGACAGAAAAAATCGGTAGTCCACCGACTCTTTGCTTGAACTAAAGACCGACAGAATTTGCATTGTGAACTACCGATTTTCCCTTCCTCCCAATTTAAAAAAAAAAAAAAAAAGAAAGCAAAATCTGTAACCAGCGATCAGCTAGGCCCAAGGAGCTTGGCTAGGCCTAGTCTCCATTGTCACTGGCATTTGCGTAAAGGGCGATAACTTTCGTCGTAAGTCTCCGGTCACATAGAGGGTGCTTTAGGTGATGTTTGCAGACCTGCCTACCCCCATTTTGACTCAATATTCGGCCTTCTCATGCCGTGAATATATAAATTCCTGCATTCAGTTGAATTCGGAAAGTTTAAACCAGTTTTTCTGCATTTCATGCCTTGGCCTCATTTTGAATGGTGTTGGAGTATAAGTTTTTACTCACAGTCCAGCAAGAAAACTGTGTGTTCTCCCGTTTGTTGCTATGGGCAGTGGTCCTGTCTGTTGCTGTTGCCAAGGCCTCTGTCTGTAGGGCCAACAGTACATTATGTAGTCTAGCCTAGTCCAGACGTGTAGTGTTATGTGTTACACCCCGCCTGTCCCACCTTCATGCTAAATGGTCGTTCACATGCCCCTGTCATTGTGATCCGATCGTTAATTGGTCCACGATCGTTTGTGTAGTTCCTTTTTGAACCTAAATCTAACAGCGATGTTCCATCCCTCCCCTCATTTTATGTTTTCACTTTCAGTCCGCTTGTCGCCCACCACAATCAAAATGATATAGTTTCATCCTGGGATCTTTCTCTCAAAAGTCTGGGGGGGGGGGGTGCCAACGATGTGCTTAGCTTATGAATTCATGTTCCTACGCATATGCCATCAGACAGAAGAGGACGGTGTGCCCATAACGTGCATCATCATGTTAACCTATTGTCATGTCTGCTAATTTAATTCTCTCCGAGAATGGCTACTTCTTTTTGTGATAGCAAAGACATTTCAGACCCAGTGTGTTTTTAGAGATGCATGTACTTTTGCATTTGG
Source organism: Peronia verruculata (assembly GCA_038406235.1). Lineage (NCBI taxonomy): Eukaryota > Metazoa > Mollusca > Gastropoda > Systellommatophora > Onchidiidae > Peronia > Peronia verruculata. The sequence goes on along the minus strand of JBCAUA010000003.1, from coordinate 943,099 downwards.
GGGTTTAAATTGAAGGATGACATTAGAATATGTGACCTACAGATTTTTGACCTCACCTACAGGTTTTTTGTCAGTATTTTGGCCCAAACTACAGAATTTGATTTTAGCAATCTTGTCAGGTATGGTGATAGTTTAAGAAGTATTTCGTCAAGTGAAAATTACAACTATTTTTTCCTCTTCCCATATGACTCCTACAGCAACAGTGTCATGTCTTTGATGGCAAATAGCAGAAGTTTTCATCAAATTTAGAACTGTAGCAATTTTATTCTCTTTTTACACATCTGTCTCTTTCAGAAACATTGTCTGTTGCTTCAGAGGTGTCAAGCAGCATATTTCATGAAATTAGAATGGCAATTGTTTTTGAGCAGACATAATTTCCTTGTGTCAGTCACAAGCATGAAGCAAGCAGTGTAAAGAAGAAAAAAAAAATCACTGTTCCTCTCGTCATGTGAAAGATTGAGCACCAAAGAAAATGTTGAGAGGATTCTTGTGACAAGAAGATAACATTTTCCTTAGATTTTGAAGATTTAGATTTTTTTTTTTTTTATGAAGGACATTTTGAGTGAAGAACTTATAAAGTTCTTTTTTTCGTTTTTATAATTCTTATTCAACACCCTTGCGCTTGGCTAAAGGAAGTAATAGGGCTGGTCAAAAACAATCCCCACTGCAGCATTTTTATACTCTTCATACACCTCTATTTCAGGAACATTGTCACTTTTTTTTTTTTTTTTCCCAATAGACAGCAACAGAATTAGATTTCATCTAATAAGAATTATCATAATTTCTATCCTTGTCATATAAGCCTCTCATAGGGACACCGTTTATAAGGAATGATAGCTAATGGTATCGTATCAAATAAGAATTGCAGACATTTCATTTTCTCCATACATGACTATTTCAGGCACAGAGAGTCTTTGACAAAGAATGGTTGAAGATATCTTCATGTAAGGGTTGCAGCAGTATTAATGCTTTAACCTCTTTTTGCTTGTCTGTCTATCTTCCTAGGAACACTGTCATCTGTTTGGTGGGAAATGGTCCCAGGTAATGTCCACAGCTTCCAGTTCAGGAGCAGTGACATTAGTTCACACCTCTAGTACCAGAACTGACACAGTGTCACTATTGCATGAGAATCGGCAGCAGAATTTGTCCATCGCCCTGCCTAGGTTCCACTCCAGTGTATATCATGGCGGTGTCATTCGACAGAGCATCAAACTGCATTCAGGTGGAAGACTACTGTCAAAGGTGAGCTCACAAATACCTTGTTCACTGCACTCCTTTTTCGGTTAATAAAGGTTTTGTGACATATGGTGAAAGTGTTAAGCTTTGCATTTTATTTACATTAGAAGTGACAACATTGTTTTAATGTAGCATATATGCTTTTCTCAGTTGATTAATTCTTAAATATTGTTATAGATGGATTTTTTTTTTTTTAATGAAGAATTTGCATTTAGTCCTCGCTTTTAGGTTCATACAATATTTTAGCCACATCATGAAAAAAGAAATAAAAAAAAAAAAAAAAAACCCTAATGTTCAGATAACAAGTTAGTCCTGCAGTAGTTTTATTCAGAGAGGGAAACAGCCTGGAATATTTCATTTCTGGATTGTCAGCTATGACCTTACATGTGAACCCTAATATATGTACTGTTATTTGCCAGGCCTTGGTGACCAGAAACTGCCTGACCTTCATAGAGACTGTGTGGCTGTGCAGCAAAGAGCAGAGAGCAAACATCAAGGCAGAACCCATCAAGGCAGAGACTAAAGAGGAACCCATGGAGACAGATGAAACAAAGACATCTGTGAATGTAGGTGGTTGAATTTTTAACCCTTGAAACAGGCCCAAACATTACGTTGTTTATTAAGTCTTTAAACTTCCAGGGGTTGAGGTTATTAATGTCAAACACCTGGTCCCAGGAAAGTCAACTCAATCTCCCTTGATGCTCAGTGGCATGAGGAAGGCCCATTCCCTCGGCCCACTAATTGCTCATTACATTTTGCTGAATTTTTCCCTTAGAAATGTGAAAGAGGCAAATTCTCCCAAAAGATGCTTATAAGGTTCTTTACATTTTGCTGAATTTTTAACCTTACTAGCGTGAAAATGAAAGAAGCTAATTTCCCCCAAAACATGTTCTTTAGGCTCATTACATTTTGCATTATTTTAGTCCTAGAAATTTCAAATAGGCTGATTCTCTGAAGAGTGTGCCCTTCAGGCTCACCTTAGTTTGTTAGGGTTGTCAGATGCATGAGTTTCCTAGAACACATGTTCATTTTATCATGTAGGAGTTACTTAAGACCTAGCATACAGTTCAGTAGCAAGTTTCCTATGTTATGTATCCACTTGAGAAGTAGAAACTCAACATGGTACCAAGTGAATTTTTATTTTTCTATTTGTTTAGATATAGGACACCTAGCTAGCCTTGAATTGCCTACAAAAGGAATTAAAATGTAAACACATCACCTCGTTCAAAGTCCAGATTCATAGATTTCAAAACATACAATGAGCCAGTTGTATGATGTCCTTTTCACTGCTTCTTCCATTCTGCCCAGCCATCTTTTCCTTGAGATTTGCCTTCTGTCCTTATAAACTGAGTCACTATGACTATTACTGAAGCTTCTACAATAGAGTAGGAGTGCTAATTGAGTCATATTTACCAGTGCATTCTTGTTAGAAGTACTCATGTCGGTAATCCATTCCAGGTGCCCGTTCAGCCAATCAGTGAGAGCTCAGCCCGCACCTTGGGCTGTGTTATAGTGGACATTCTCACTCTAGACTCCCTGTACAATGATGTCCACTGGCAGGACCCAGACTTCCGCAAAGTGACCACAGAGAGGTAGGATGATCAAGCACCATTGATAAAATGGAATTTGTAATTGAATTGATCAACCTGGCTGTTGAAATTATAATTGTATATAAACAGTGGACTTCTTTCTACATATAATTAGCTAGCCTTTCTTAATCTGTTCCATCATCCATTGTAATGAATGGGATGTCAAAGGAGGCATTGTTGATAAAAATCAAATTTTACTGACAATGGCATCAAAAGGGTTAACTTTGAACATGAAGATCCCAGCACAGAAGAGTTGTAACTCATTGCTTTTTCATCAGAGTAAACTACTCTGCTTTTTCTTTTTTTTTTTTTTTCTTTCCAATGACAGCACTATGTTTATATATTTTCAAATATACCATCCAGTTTCATCTGATCACATGAAGTTGCAGGTTTTTTAAAAAAAATTTTTTTTATTTTTTATTTTTGGTTTGTCTTTGTTTTTTTAAACATGTTTTGCAAAAATCATCATCAGTATTAGTAATGGCTGACTTTTTAGAAAAATTTGTAACTTTCTTACAAATTGTGTTTCTGGATTTTGAAAAATTTTTTAAAATGCTTTAAGCATCCTCATCAACTTCAAATTGTGACAGAATAGTTTTGTCAGTGTTGTCTTTATTGCATTCACCCACGTGTGTCTGATGTAACCATTTATCATTGTCAGCCTCGAGACTTCCTCTTACGTGTTATTGATGGTTAAGTAAAGGTACAGCTTCACCGTGGTTGTCACATGTTCATTTTCAGAGATACCTTGGTTTGGAAGAGATTGGAGGAAGTTCCAGTGCTGTGGCAAGTTATTCAAGAGTTTAGCTCAAGTAAGTCTGCAGTTCTGAGCAGTCAGTCAGCAATGTGAAAAGCCATTTTATCCAGTATAAAATAACCTATGTGGATATGAAAACTCTGACTGCAAAATTCTTTGCTGTATGGAAGGTAATGCCAATTAAAAGTATGATGAGTGAGTCTTTGGCACTTTAAGAATAACAAAACTGAAGCACATTGACCATCAGGCAGTTCCAACCATGGATGGTTTCCCCGGATACCTGGCTCAGGGATGTCAATTTCTTTATTGTAAAACATAGGAAAGAGTTTGCTCTCTCTCGGACAGCATAAACTGCCCCAATCTCAAACCTGACAGAAATATTGACATTATTAGGGTCAGAGTATGCACACAACTGCAGCCATTATGTGGTCAGTTTTCAAGTGAAGACCTAAATGGCCATTTTTAAGGAATTTATTCCCCTTCTCCACCCCACCCCTCAACCTCCCCTTTTTGTTCCCTATTTATTTATTTTTTTTTTTGTTTGAGTTGATCATCTACTGTTCTAATAACCCCAGTTTGCAGAGCTGCCAAATGATATGGATGTTCCATAGTTTCTAGTGTAACAGTTGATTATAAGAACTGAAAGTCTGCAAAATCCGGCTGATCCAAACTATTTAGGCTATTAGATCCACTTGGTGAAATTGATGGCAATGTCAACGGTCGTACCTCACAGTCAGTAACCGTGTCAGGTGTGCCCCAGCCCTCTCTCCCAGATAGAGTATCTCCCATTTATTCTTTCATGTGGTGCTAAAAATGGATACATAGGAAAGTCTGCCTTATTTTGATTTATGTTTGATGGAGATTGGCCCATGCCTGCAATGCAGTGAATTTTGTAACAAGATGTTTCAGCTACGTACCAGAGATGTCAAACTTCTGACTTTGGTCTGAAATCATACTTTCTATTTGTCACCTACTTTATTTTTGGCTGTTCGGCTTGTTGCGGCCGACCTTTCAATTGGAACAAGTACTACATGACATTTGAAGACGGAAGTATGATAATCCTATGCATTGTTGTCAGGGGTCATATCAGGTTATCGCTTGGTAGCCTGATTAGATTTTCGAACTCGAAATTTGTTGTGCTCATTTCCTCAAACCCAACAATGCTCTTTCAAGTTATCATAGGAAAGCTATTGATTAAAAGCCAGCTTTATAAATCCTGCAGCAAAAACAATTGATTCAGATTATGGCAGTGGTCTGAGAAAAGACTCATAAGGGTAGATCTAGATCTAGCTTTTCTCTCTCTTAGTTAGATTTAGTAGGGATGTTTGATAGGCTTGAGCTGCTGATCCCAAGATCTAGGCAACCATCGAGGGTTCTCCTGAGCAAGATGATCTGAATTATAATTATTTATGTGTATCATCACATTACAGATTTCAGATGGCATCATTTGAGAGAACTGAAGAGTTGATGCTCAACAATAAATCAGTATTTTTATTAAGAACTGAATGTTGCCGCTTGTTTTGCATTGGGTAGCCAATGATAATGTTTTACATCGAACATCACCATACAGTCTGCCTAGCCTTATTATCAAAAGCATTTTTCTATACTAATGCTTTGTTTTGGGTCAAACAGATGAGTACTGAAAATAGAGCTAGACCATTGATAAAACTTCTGAGAGTCTGACATGTTACAATGTGTCGAAAACTGCATTTTAGCTATTGATTGTTATTTGCTTGATGGTTTTTCATTTTTCTGTTGTTTTTTTTTTAGGCTTCTTCGACTTTGGCTCAATATGTGTAAAATGTTACTTAGTACTTTTCATTCTAGGATCATCAATTTATATTTCTTATCTTCTCCACATAATATCATTACATGTTCATTTGGGTGGAACCCATCACTTTATAATATATTTCATTTGGTCATTAAGTTTGAGTCATTGAAATTTTTACCTTGCAAGTATTAAGTCACTCTATTTGAATACATTTTTATGTACTTCAGTTGATGGACTATACAGTCTTATAAGATTTAAAGGTGTGTTGATAGGTAACTTGAAGCGCAGATCATTGATCAGATTTGAAATGAATGTAGAAAAATCTATACATTTGTTGACATTGCGATCTTTCACTTTGTCTGGCATTGCCATGCAGGCTGTGTGTTCATATACTATGTGTCCCCTGTACTGCGGTCCCTGATGGCTGTCATTATGAACCACCTGGAGGTGTCCAGGGAAAATGGCATGAAGAACTGCCCCAAACAACATGAGGCAGCCATCAAATTAGTCTACTGTCTTACTCAGGTGAGAGTGAGAACTTAATAGGGCCTTGTTGTGATATATAAGGGTGAAACCTTGCAGCTCTGCTGAACAAAACAGACAACACTCAAGCTCTCCATTCTCTTATAGCCAAAACAAAAAATGAGAAACAAAAAAAGAAACAAACATATATTAAATTAATTTTTTTATTGATATGAATGTGATTTTGGTGTTGAGTGGTGTGAACACAAAGTAGGAAAGATGAATGATTGACAGTAGTATGAAAACATGTGGCTTACAGACTAAAATAAGATTGTTTTCAAAATGTAAAAAAATTTATGGTATGAGCAAGTGAGATAATGACTGAAGTACAGAAAGACTTCTTGCTTGACTCATCCATTGCATAACTGCTAGAAAATAATAGACAAAAGTATAACATCTTACAAGTATTGACCTATTACAAGTCTAACTTTCAGTATACAATTTTTATAAATATTCAGCATGAGCATTGAGCCACAGGGTGAAATCAAAGATGTGTGCCTGACATAGTGACAGATCTGTCATTTCATTCCTAGATTTTATCTAAGCTGTATGGACAATATTGGTGACATTTTGTGGTAAGCTAGTACTAAAATTGAAAAGTTGTTTCACGTGGCGGGGCATGGCTTGGAGCACATCATATCATATTAGGCTGTGAATGTTTACTGTCAATTATGCACGATTAAATGAACCTTCTTTTATCATAACCATTTTGTCGAGTATGACACCATGACCATAGTGACTGGTTATCATTACCAATTACGCATAGGTCTATTCCCAAGATCATAAATATTTCAAATTATGTTTCATTTATGTGCAAGTAATTAACCCCTTCAGTGCTTCACCCTGAGCCATTCAGGGCTAAATATGTGTGCTATGTGCCTATAGCCTGGAACTATTTTGGGCCTATGGTGACAACCAATTTCCGGGATATAATCAGGATATCTGAGGCTGTATATTTGTTCCCACCTTTGAATCGTGCTTAGGTCAAAATGGTGAATAAGAGGAGAGCATCATCAGTAGTGTTGACTGAGATTCTGAACGATCCTGATAGCACTGACAAACTAGATCTTTTTAATGAATCTGATGATGACAAAGGTAACTCAGTTAGATGTAGATCTAGAACTAGTATTCAATATGTTCATCATTCATTGTTTGTATTCAGTAATCTAAGTTCTAAAGACTAATAGAGACACATAGAAATACACGTGGGGTCCATTCCTTTGTTTTTCACACACATATATCAACAAATATAAACATAGAAGGTAGGAGATAGAGGAACATATTTAGAGAATAGCCATTCAAAATTAGCAAGATGCTATACATGTTAGGGAAGTTACAGAGAATTTGATGCAATCAGTCTGATAGTGGGCAAGGTAAAGAAGAATTCCCTGGCACAGGGTACACCTAGCTGAAAGCACCGAAGCGGTTAATCCCCTACAGTTTCTTTCTCAACAAATTTTAACTGCCGCAAAGTGTTCCTCAATTTTGGATTTTTTTTTTCTCTCTTTCTGCTCACTCAGGGGTCATTGGTCCCTCCTCCACTATCCCATGTGGCAGAATTGTTCCCCTTTGTGAGTCCATATGAAGGATATTTGTTGTTACTAGCAATCTGGAAGTACATCAAGGTGAGTTTATTGTCTTCTACCCTCATAAATTCACTGTGGCAGTCAGAAAGTATAAGAACATATAATGTTTGTGGCTATTCCTCCACGCATTGTTGCTGATAAAAACTGAAAAGCATTTGCGATACAAATTTTGTTTTATGCTGACATTGAATCCAACCCTCTGTCAAAGACTCTTTTTGCATATCAATGCAAATATTACTTAATTAATTTTCTGAGAAGCCGTCCATGTATAAAAAAAATAAACAAAAGTTTTGCATTTTGGTCCTTTGTCTGCAAGATTAGAACTGACAATGCTTTCTCTACTTGATCTATTTATTTATTTATTTATATATTTATTTTCTGTCTCCAGGACAATCCACCATCTGAATTTGAGCAAGAAGTCAAAAAACGAAGTGAGTATGTCTGGCTGAAGAATATAGAGCTGTTGAAAAGCTTTGAAAGTTATTGACATAATTGAAAAGAAAATTGAACTTCTGGTGCTGGAAGTTTGCATGGAAGTCCTTCACCAGTCAACATTTCACATCAAGATAACTCTTTGTTTCTTATTGCTGGTGTTGATGAAGTTGGTCGCTTTCCTTTCTCGTTTATTAATTTTGTTTTCAAGATCCCCCTTTAAAGCAATTTTGAACTTCTGATCAAACACTGTAATAAGTTTTTTTTCCCCACTGTTCAAGGAAGGTCTTTTGTGTCGTTAAAGCATTGATTTTAATAATTGTTTCTATCACAGTGAATAGTAATTTTGCTTATCTCAAGGAACGCTAGTGAAAAGCATTGTTTCAACTCTTTCATTGTAATGACATCAACTGTTCAGAGAAAGTGCTGAGTGCAGTGCTTTATTGGATTAGAGAACTATTTTGCATTTGTGCCAACAGTTAGGATGACTGATAATCATATATGCAGAATTTATAATTATTTTTTTTTAACTGCCTTTTTTGTTATCTTTGTCATCTCACCTTGATCTGATATGCAGCTTAGACAAAAATAGAGCTAAGTTAGCACACTTGAGATATGTCTTGTGACCAAGGCAAAGAAGTCAGAAGTCACGCCGGGCAATGAAGATATACAGCCATTTTTGGTTGTTTTTAACCATTTTCCGACTAAGATACTAAATTTTGTTTTTGTTTTTTTTTTTTCTTTGTTTTCACGAAATGACAGTTTAACCTTTTTTAATCTGAAAAAAAGAAATATTTTATCATAGTGGGAAAATTGTAAAAAAAAACAGCTGTGACTTGAACTCACCAGGTGCAACTTGCGACTCATTTGCCCTGGGCGCAAGACATATACACTGGGTGAAAGACATGTACACTGTTTCACATGATCTAGATCTAGTTTTTTCTTTTTGAACCTGAAATACATAATTTGGACTTTGAGGTTTTTTTTTTTTAAATTCTTTTTTTTTTTTAGTTTTGTTACCCCTTTTTTTTTTTTTAAATTTTTAATTTCTCATAACTTGGAAGAGCACCAACAGATCTTTAAGGCCAAGGTCGGCAGTGAAAATCGATGTTGTGGGTCAAATTTGTCGATTTTGCGTTCTAGCGATATTTTTAT
>JBCAUA010000003.1:891752-902261 GCA_038406235.1 Peronia verruculata | reverse complement strand
AACCATCAACAGAAAGAATCAAATAAATACAAAGAATTATGTCTGTCTGTTCAAACAGTCCACAAGAAAAGCTGAATGACTGACCTTTTTTTTTCCTATTCCTTCATTTTACAAATGCCAAAAACAACAGGAAAAAAAAAAAAGTTTTTTGCTTTTCTTCTCACATCAGTCAGACAAACAGTCAAAAACAATACAAACAATATATGAATGTGAAAACATGTCATCACATGTAACATAATTACAATCCAAAACCAACATATAACAATGTGGTACAATACATGGTTTTCCTGGATTTGATCCAAAGATAGAAGTGACGCATGAATCTGAAATGGTGACATGTATAAGCCGGTTTAGCACTTCAGCGTGTTTCCATTCTCAGAAACCATAAACAGCAAAGGATAGCTTAGCACTGCTGCATTGCCCAAAGATATTTCTTTTTGTCCTTGATCAAAGTTGGTATTTGACTAAACCTATACTGCCCAAGAGGACTCACACGTTTGCCCTTTTATGCAATGCATGTACAGTGTAAAGTATTCTCTCAGTTTAGGGTGGTTTCACTATTTGCAGCTTCACTGTGTCGCATTTCTTTTTTTTTTTTTTTTACATGTACATGTATACGTGTTTCTGTATAGCCAAATGTGCCCTTATAAATAAAATGGTGAGTACCCCATAAAGAATTAAAAATTATTTACATATCATTAAAATTTATAATTTTGTCATCGTAACAAATATATGTCAAGTTAGTGTGTAACACGAGAGGGTTGATAACGGTAAGGGGGAGGTTTATAAAGGTTTAAAATTTATGTAAATAACCAAATAAATATAGCATGCCTACTTCGCAGATTTTCACTTATCACGGACAGTCCTGGAACCTACCACCCGCCATAAACAAGGGAACAGTGCATATTGTTTATTCTTCAAACTCCTAACCCTTGTAACTTGTAATAACATATTACTGAAAGTTATAAACAGAACCATACATTAGTAAACAAGACAGCCTTTTGCAAACTCCATATAACTTGACATATGTACTACGTATGACACAAAAAAACGATATATTATTATGTGTAATTTCATGATCTAATCTGCTCATACCTTTCCATCTCAAATCTGTTATATTGCTAACAATAATTAAACAGTCTAAATAAGTAAAAAGCCATGTGAAGATAATAGACAGTGTGAGAAATATAAACTCTTTTGACGAAAGGAATAAAGAAGAAAATTAAGTCTCCTTACCCGTCTTCTCTCCAGCGTAGATGATAAACTACTCGGTGTCCTGAATGATAGATACAACAAAACTATTATTCATGACAGAAAAGATAAAATTGTCTGGGCAAATGATACTATTAATGTTGCACATAAATTCTATACAGATAAAAACAGCTTCTATATGTTAAAAGAGTCAAAATAGGAATGCCAAGGCAAAATATCACATATATTTGATAAATTCAAAACAAGTGCTAAGATATAAATTTTTGTTTACTACACTGATGATCTTGCTGTGATTTACTACAATGCTCACAGACGTGTTATGTTGTAATTAGCATTAAATGTGAATTCAGTGTCTAAATTCTTACCTTTTCTATGCATGTCATAAAAAAAGACACAATGCTATCAACTATACTTACACTATCCAATCTATCACAGAGGATAGTTACCAAATGCTATTTGGCCATAAAAATGGAAAAGACAAATACAGTTATTAAGCCACGAACACAAAATAAAAAAAACTAAAAGCTAGTTCTGTTCTATAACTAAAGCTAAGCGTACTTAAAATTCACAAAGTTGACATACAAGCAATCATTCATTACTTTCAAACAGAAGGCAATATCTACTAATTAATCAATTACTGCAGCTTTAATTAATAAGTAAATTTTTAAAATCCCCTTTCACGTTTTTCTTTGCAAATATCTGACCCAGAATTTTTGAACCATAATTAAGCAAAAATTCATCATATTTAAAACCATTAAGTACAGATTTATTTTGAATTAGCTGTAATAATCATCTGACCACAAACTAACATCTTCCTACAAAAGTACATCCAAACTTGCTGTGGTATTTTCTTTACATGTTTCTCTCAGTACAGAGGTTTCCACTACACAGCGAGTATGAAGTCTGTTCATTTTTTTCAGAGGGGTAGGAAAGTTAGGGGGGGGGGTTGTATGTGTGTGTGTGTGTTGGGAGGGGGGGGAGGGAAGGGGGGGTCAAAAAGGTGAGTGGAGGACCACACAGTCCCAAACTGACAGGGCACATGGGAGAAAAAAAAAAAATGAAACGACGAGGAGAACACGCACATACATACAAAAAAAAAATAATTACTGCATTATTATTCCACATATTATTTTCGTTTCTACACAATTATAGTATTACAACATGTACTACTACTGCGATAACTCCTTTTGTCTTTGCAAAATGTTCATGTTGGAAGGGTCTTGACTCTGTATTGGTTTCATGGTGGCAACTGCTGCAACTGGCTTTTCTCTCCTATTTCTGCAGCATCTTTTCAAACTGAATCCATCGATGCTAGTTATACAGTTTCATACAAAAGAGGGGCCCACAAATTGTAATTGGTAGTTATATCAGCAGTTCTGTATCGAAGAATTCTGAACTCTGATTGTCATCCTGAATGTCGGACATGATTCAATTCCTTACATAGACAGCTCACTGTATAAGTGACTGGTTAAGCCCATCATCGGTGGGATGTTTCCCATGGAGTGCCATCCTCGACATTCCAGGGGAGACATCTCCTCTCTCTCTCTCTTCCTTGCTTGCTCCTAGCTGTCTTCTGTCCCCCTTTCTTTCCTCTCTTCCTGATGTGTAAATGTATCTTACTGCGTTTAACACAATATAGCCATAATCGTCCTGATGTGTCATTCAACCCCAACACAAACAAACACAAACAAGTGACTGATATTATTGGAAAGACGGAGATCTAATGGGCTACATACTTTGTATACTGTCATCATTTTCAAGAATACAGTACATGCAATTACCACTACCTGAATATACTGTGTTTTTAAAAATGAGTCGGAATTTCTGACTCAGATACCAAAATTTATACCTAACTCTTTATTTATTTCAGGTCAGAAAAGGTTAAAGTTTCGTTTCGTGAAAAAAAAAAAAATATATATTATTTGGTACCTGGGTCGGATAATGGTTACAAATGGCCGTAGCTCGAAATCACCCTGCGCAACTTCTGATCAACTGCCCTATACGCAATACAAATCATGGCAGTATTGCCTACTACCTCTCTGTTATGATAAGGTGGCATTAGGTTGAGCCCTCTCTTTTGCCACTAAAAAGATCAGAGGGCATCAGGATAAAGCCACATGTTCATGTGTGTGTGACTGTATACGGCATATATATTGTATCTCATTAAATGTCAAAAAAATTTCCTATCAGGGACAAATCAAGTTTCATCTTCTTTTATTTCATCTTATTTTATCCTATCTTATTATGCAACAATCAAGTTGGCCTTGAATACATCATATGACTATATTTTTGAGTGTGAATTTGAAAGACAGAGGGCTGAGGAGGAGGACAAGAATGAATAACACAAGCAACTGGGAGGAATTTTCTTAATTTTTTTGTTTTCTTTCACTGTTTTTCCTTCTTTTTTTTTTTTCTTTCCGTTCTTAGTCCACATTCAATGCAAGGCTGGGAGAAAACAACAACAACAAACACAAAGGACATGTCACTGAATTATGACAGAATGCACTCTCTACTGTTGTTTTTTAAACAGAGTCAATGACTCTGTTTCCCTCAAACCCACTCCAGAAACTTTTCATGTAACTTGAAATATGGGACATAAATGAGTATGAAAAGGAACTGAACAATGGCAAGCTGTTAGCATGTACATCTAAGTATAACGGAAGATGATCCTAAACTGGACAGGCAAAGTGCCTGGACGCTGACAGTCAGACCATCACCCACAGATAGGCTCAACTACACCACTCATGAACCCGTGCAAAAACTACAACTACAGTCTGAACTGAATTATCAATATCCACAGCATTTAGCGAAAAAAAAAAAATAAAAGCAGCTTGGCAGCATAATGTACTGGACAAAGTCACGTAATGTAGTTTGGTCTACAAACAAAATCTGTACTTTGAGAAAGTGTATGGCAGGAAGGTTTTACTACTGATATTACTACTATACTACTACAGCCGCCTTGTATGCTTCCCAGGAAGCTGAGAATGTTTATGAGTGTCTTCTTAGGTCTGTTTGGGGTAATAATAGATTGTAAAAATATTCTCTATTATTATTATTATTATTATATTGCTGAAATTATATGAACAGCTCGTTTCTACTCCTCTGCTTTTTTATGGAGAACAAATAACTGAAAAACGACCTAAGGATAAAATGACTACAAATCTTTCCTGGCAGGAACTGTTGGCAGCAAATTTCCAAACCATTTCTTATCACTTTGGCCGCTGAGCTGCATTTTTTATGGGGCTAATAAACTGCTACTTGATCTATGGATCTGGAATATGTGCTTAAAATAGAGCTTTCTAGTAATCTAACTCTGGACATGTAAGGAAACTGTTTCCATGACGACACAAAAAACACCTCATCTACTTTGTCCACTGCGCAAATATGCAAGAAGATGACCCATTTTTAAATTGCCATGAGTTATAGTATTCAGAAAATCTGATTACTGGGCATTTATTTTAATGATCCGATGAAAACAGAAAAATCTTTAAGAAAATAAAAAAATGAAATAAAAAAAAGAAAAAGACAGAAAACCAACCAGAAATCCCAACTTGTAATTAATAAACAGAACATGAACAAAAAATTGAAATGAAAAAGAAAAAAAAAAAAGAACAATGAATATCCGTTCCCAACATCATGTAAAGAAATGTGAATATGAAATACAAGGAAACAAAAACGTATTTCACCAAAAACTGAGGAAGTTAATCCTCCTAATCCCAGTGTTCTATATAAAATACAATCTCATTCCAGAAATGGCTTGCAGTGGCATACAGTAAAAACTTCTATATACAAACAAAATTTTAAAAATTAAAGACCAAAGATGTCATAACTTTAGAATGTCTCCAAAATTTATTTTTGGCTCTTAGTTTTCAAATTCATGTTTGAGATTTAGCCTCTTATATCATATAGTTCTGGATAGTTCTTAACTTATACAAAGATTAAGCATGTATTCAAGATTTGCTGTATATCATAGCCTTTTTTCTTTTAGCCTTAAAATTCATGTTTGGGATTTAGACTGACACATCAAAAATCTGTAGATATCTCTCAGACTCTGTAGAATTAAAAATGTGGGTGAGACTATTTCCCCTAATTTGCTGTATAATAAAATTTTAGCACATCCCTAAAACCGTGTTTTCTTCTATTAGCGTTGAAATTCATGTTTGGGACACATGATTATACCTCTGATGGTTTTTGAACTCTGCTGAGTTAAGCATGTAATGGAGATTTTCCCTATGCTTTGCTGCACACATATCTACGAGTACCATGTGTTTAAAACTGTCTTTGCCTCTGAATTAAAAATTTGGAATTAAGACACATCTTATATCTCTAGGTATTTCTAAACACCATAATGTTACATATATGACTCAGATGTTCCACTTTTTCCCTGTAGTAGTGAGTATTACACCTGATCAGGTAAAAATCTTGTCAGCCGGGGTCAAAGGGCAGAGGAGGATAAACCGGAGTGAGTGAATGAGTGAGTGAGTAAGCAAGATGTTCCAGGGCAAACCCATGTGAAAACCGGGATGGAGAGAAGGAAGGAAAACCAAGGCAGGCACTGAGAAAAGCAACAGATATCACCTAGCATGACCAGGCACGAATTCACTATCAGTACTGGACTGACGACTGTGACTCAATGAACCATACCCAGAGCCACGGGAATGCTGGGATGCGTAGCTGGCACTGCGCGAGTGACCCAGGCCGTCTGGAGCTGCCTCCACGTCCATACCATCTGGAAAGTGGAATAGCAAAAAGATCTCAATTAATGCTGGATCAAAGCGCAAAGCTAGGGATCTTTACAGCTTACAAGACCTGCTGAAATCACACAGCAAGGAGACACACAGAAATTCATAATAAAATAAAAGAACGGAACAGTCCCTTGATTATCATCATCATTATCATCTTTTTACAAAAAAATATCTTAATATTAAGATGACTGTCCACCCGCAACAAATCGAATACTTTAAAAAATTGGAAAAACAATATGAAGAATATTGAATTGAGTTAATAAAAGAAACTAATAACGCTAGCCAAATTTTCGGGCCTGCTTGGCTCTTTGTTGGGGCAATATGTCATCCTTGCTTTATCAATGTCTTTAAAGACCACAAACACAGACAACTGATTACTTATGTTTAATAATAAATAAGATTTTTAAACAATTTTTTTTTTTTTTAAATCCCACAAAATATGAAGTGGATAAATAAATATAAATGAATTTTTTGAGAGAAGCCCTGCTGGTTCTTCATTATAACGGGAATTTTTTTTTTTTTAAAATCATTACCACCACCTTAGTCAGATCAAAGACACAGGCCTACTAGATCAAAGAGCTCACCTGACATTAGGGAGCCCATCTTGCCCCGCCTGGTTAGGCTACTGAAGCCGCTGCTGCTAGAGGCCAGGCTGTCCTCGCTGTGGTTGTCACAGGGTCGCAGGTCAATGGGGTCCACCGAACCCGTCAGTGAGGAACTCTGAGTCACAGAGTGATTTGAAGGCCTGCGGAAAAAATAACCGTATCCATGTTACTTCAAACATATCATGACAAGAAATATAAAAACAACCGAGAACTGAACCAAATCAAAACGTTGTCTACTGAGGCAAAAGAGTTAACAAGTTTCAAGGTGGAAAATTTGAAAAAAACAACAAAGAGAATTGACAAACACTCAAAATAAGCCAGTTAACTCTATATATTACAGGAATGTCAAATTATCTACATGAAAAAAATAGGAAAAATTCCTGCCATATTCTTTTAGCAACTGTGTGTGAATGGTAAATTAGGCCAATTTAGGACCAACAGAGAAATTCCTGACAGCCAAAAAGTCTATTTTCTTACTAAAGTGGGAAATTTGACATCCCTTACATTACCTGTAAAGGTCTTTCTTCTATTTTTCAATGGAATGAATTCCCTATCAACATAATTTCAACTGTAACAACCACTGGTGTGGATGTTATCTAGTGTACATGATGAATGGACTTACACTTTGAAAACTGGATCTCCCGAGACAAGAGACAACTCCACACTGATCTTAATGTTAGAGTTGTCCTGCCGGTGCTTGGTGTCGTAACCCTCCAGCAGGTAGCGCTTGGACACCTGACCCCCGCCAGCAAACTGAGCCAGATTGAGGTCCACATAGCCCAGCTTCTGGTGGGACCTGCCGCCCTTCAGCTCCTGGGTATGGTACAAACGATAACAGCATTAGCACAGGCAGTGATGATGATGATGATGATGATAATCATACTAATAATTACAGTGAGAGAGTTGAGGAGATACATGTAGTAGCAATAATATACAATGATGATGATGATGATGATGATTCTCTCTTTAACATAAAACAAATAATTTTATTAACATTTCCTTTCGTGTACAGCAATACCCTATTTACATTTTATATGTTTTCATTTTTGCCCTGAAGAAGAGTCAAGTTGACTCAAAAATTTGGCAGAGACCAATCACTATCAAGTTATACATTTCTGTGTTATTTATTTTTCTTGAATTGTTTTGCTAGTTGCCCGTCTGACAGTTCTATTATTTTTTTATAAAATGATGATGATGATGATGATGATAGTAATAACTGTAGGTGAGAGGGCTGAAGGAGATACATGTAGTAGGAATACATTGTATACCATGACAATAACAATAATGGTAATGATGACCTGAAGAAGAGCCCAAGTAGGCTAGAAAAACTGACATGCCATTAGTTGACTCAATTTTCAACTTGCTAATTCCCTAGAGTTTTTGTTTGTGTTTTTTAATTATCAAGTACCTCCAAGATCAATAAAACCAAAATGGGCAAGTCCTGAGATTCTGATAAAATTATGTTTAAGGACACCACACACTAACACCACCACATACCAACAAGAACAAATACAAATTACTAACCTCCTCAACCCAGAAAATATTGTGAAAAGCTGTCAAACTATGATTTATTTGACCCATTCTCCACAAAATCAATAGCACACTGGATCCCACCATTGATAACAGTCATGAGAAAAGTTAAAATTCTGGGATCTATTCCACAGACATGTTTCAAGAAATTGATTGTAATACCGTGAACTCCATTAGGTATCTCTCAATGATGCCCATACCTGCAAACAATGGGCTCTACAAGGTTAACAATAATACAAAAATGCAGAAGAAGATGGGGCATGTTCTGACCTTCCTGACTGAGATTCTGACATAGCAAGGGTCAAGGACACCGCTGGACATGCTGGCTGTCATCTTACAGGGAAAGTCAAAGTTGCTCTTCCACTTGACACAGTTGTTGTGTACCTCCTCCCTGGGAAAGAGACAGTTAGTGGACAGCATGAGGGAATCAGATATGAACCAACACACCACAGTTTACAAGACAGCAAATAATAAAGAAAATCCATGACAAATTTTTACCTCAATCTTGACTGAAATCATAGATGCCTTTTTTTCCTTTCCTTCATGTGTCTAAAGATGGGTTCTGAAATGTTTACTTTTATTTAAGTTTGCCTTTGAAACAAATATTCAGTTTTGGCACATGGTTGATTTCATAATGAAACAACAACTTGTATTTGAAATGAGAAAGTGTTGGATTTGGATAAATATGATTTGAGTGCTTAACGGGCATCCACTTTGTATGTTTTCCAGGAAAATGACATGAATATGTGTGTTTGTGGACATGTCTTGTGTCCTGGGCAAATGAGTCGCAAGTCATGCCAGGTGAGTTCAAGTCACAGCCGTTTTTTACTGTTTCTCACTATTTTCCGACTATGATACCATAATATTTCTTTTTTTTTTTTTTTCAGATTAAATTGACATTTTGTGAAAAAAAAATTTAGTATTGTAGTTGGAAAGTAGTTAAAAATGACCAAACACAGCCGTATATCTTCGTTGCCTGGCGCGACTTCCGGCTCATTTGCACAGGGCGCAAGACATATTTATCTTTTAAAGAAAGATATCAATCATGATAATGATAAAAAGGTGAAGTATTATTCATCCACCATGACTGCATAATTTCAGTGTATTCTCAATGATGTTTATGGTATGCATTGATAAGCTATGAGCTGATAACCTACTTTGCTAATACACTGCTTTAAGATTCATACACTTAGTGAAGGTCACAGACTTTATGGTCCCCACAATAATGTGGTAAACAACTCATGTAAATGTTACACTCTCTTTTCACTGATGGCTGTTAACCAGAATACAGACAACTGATTCAGTCCCTGGAGTCACTCACAGACACAAGTTGTCATGCGGAGACTATGGGGCAAGAATAACAGATTCAGTTGTAAGACATTCCCAAAATTACAGTCCGTGGGTTTTGTCCTGAGCTACCCCATATAAAAAGATCCATAGGAACCACAATTATTGTTTGAATCAGTAACGTCA
Organism: Peronia verruculata; assembly: GCA_038406235.1. NCBI lineage: Eukaryota > Metazoa > Mollusca > Gastropoda > Systellommatophora > Onchidiidae > Peronia > Peronia verruculata. Next base: position 892,696 of record JBCAUA010000003.1, on the reverse strand, counting down.
ACCAAAAAAAAAAATCAGAAAAGTTTTTTTTTTTTTTTTTAATTTGTTCCATTTTACATCCACTGTCAGGATCATTCTCAAAATGGAGCATTTATTGTGATTTTTCTTGTATGACATTTACAGAACATAGTATCAGTCTTCAAATTTAAATTACAAAAAAAAAAATGACTGTCACATGTTTTTTTCAACTATGAATGAGATGAATCACTGAACGGTTATATTACAGTACTGAACAATCTAGGTATTAAGGCTTTCAACATAGCATAAACCACTATTTCAAATCTAGGTAATCAAGCTCTGTCACTGACAAATGACTGTCATTAAGTTTCTTATGACAGAGGACCCACTTGTGATTCTACTAGTCATATGGGAGAAGATGAACTGTGGCTCTAGGTTTTAGACTCAGTCAGAAATGAGTCAAGGTAATCAATCGCCGTTACTAACAAATGATAATGATTAAGTTTCTTATAACAGAAGACTGCCATATGATTTTGATGGTCATATGGCAGAGAAAGAAAAAATGCCTGCAAATTTTATGTTGTGTTGAACTGTGAGGTAAATAAGTTACATAGCTGATACTACAAGCTGGTGCTGACCTGGCAGATTGGTCAGTGAAACTGCCACCATCATTGAGCCGGACTTTGGCAAAGAGAACTCCTGTTACAAAGGGCACAGAGGCCAGCTCATCCAGTCCAAGGTGTACCTGGGGATAGGACATCAAGAGTGGACACATCAGGCAGGTGTGGTGGCTATGGGGAAAGTCACTCAGCACCAGGATATCTCTGCTCTGTGAGGCTGTGATGGTAATAGTATGTTTTTTTTTTGTGTGATTTACCCTTGGTGCTTGTTCATTATAGTGAGCGAGTAAGAGAGTGAGAGAGTGAGTGAGTGAGTGAGTGAGTGAGTGAGTGAGTGAGTGAGTGAGTGAGTGAGTGAGTGAGTGA
>JBCAUA010000003.1:862991-873508 GCA_038406235.1 Peronia verruculata | reverse complement strand
ATAAACAGTACAAATGTAAATAATTTGGTTCATATTTACAAACTAACAAAAAGGATGTAAAGTAAAATATTTGTTTCTAAGAATCACTGTGGGGGAACAAAAATTGCAAAAAAAAAAAAAAACAAAAAAAAAAAAAAAAAAAAAAAAAAAACAAACAAACAAACAAACAAACAAAAAAAAAAAAAAAAAAAACAAAGAAGCATTTCAACATCCCAGGAAAACTGCATATGACGGGCATCACTGATCTCCACTTGACTCTTACATCTTCTCAAATTTCTGTGCTGTCTCTTGTTTTTCCAAGTGAGAAAATGAAATTTAAGGTCATTTAAACAGACTACAAAATAAGCACTATTATTATTATGATATGGAAGATTTTTTTTAACAATTGCATTCTTTCCAAGATCAAGGAAAAGAGAACTGAAAGCATTAAGACTGATGATTACCCTTGATGTCTTGTCATGATAGACCTGCTCAGATGTGATGTCTTCCACCTCCATCCTCAAACGCTGCAAGAGTCAAAATAGACAAAAAATTGTCATGCCAATAAATTTAGCAAAAGAATAATACATGAACAGACAAATTGGCCTGCAATGTCGAGGAATCTGATGGAGAAGAGGTGCAAAACAAACTGTTATAAAATAAATAAAAAAATATCAGAGAGCCTAGATCTAGTTCACATCATCATTAGATTCTAGAATTTTCAACCATCTCTACAATGTATGATTACCAGAAATTACTTTGATCATGATGCACCCACTAGGCCAAAGCCAAATTAAGCAAGGGATGTTTACAACTGCATAATCATAAATTTAAAATGAATAACATACATATTAACAAAGTTTCCAAAGCTCTCAAAAAAAGGAAGATAAAAGGTGGAAACTGTGCCCAAGATACTGCAAAGTTGTAAATAAGCATGGAGGTCCTACCTCTGCTTCATTGTTGCTACAGCGAAGCAATTCATTGATAATCAGGAGGGATCCATGCATCCAGTCATCACGGGTCATCTTTTTCTCACGTCCAACTGCTTCATCAAATGGTTTCAAGGCCTCATCAAAGCATTGCTGACAATGAAAAACAACAATAAAATATCTGAGATGAATCTGAGTAGTACTGATAAATTTATATAAGTTAAAATTATTATCTTTTTTTTTTTTTTTTGAGGGGAGGTCAAAAACAGACACATGATTTACCCTTATCAGAGATATACTTCGTTTGCTCCCCCCCCCCAATTTTCAAAAATGTGTTTGATTGATGTTCTCATAGAAATGCTAAACAAAACAAGGCACCTGGCCTAAACCATCACCATCCATCACTGTGATTGTAATATCCAGATCTCATGATCTCTTCACATTAACGAAAACAAAAAAACAAAAATGCACAATAGCTGGTTCTACACTCCCTAATCCATATCCTAAAATAGCAATAAACATTATACAATCTATTATCCTACCGCAAGAGTTGGGTTAAAATTAAAGACCTTAAACATCAGTCTTTCACTCTCTATTCTCCATTAACAAGACAGGCCTCTACCACAATCATACACTGATTTTCAAGCATGACTTCATTCACACCCTGGCTAATACTAACAGAGGAAAGCCCAAATTTCAACCCTTCACTTGCCAAAGGCAAGGCTATAAAATAAACAAGTTTTGTAAAATTTACAGAAGCCCAAAATCACTATTATATGTAGCTCCTTCAAACAGCTGACAACATTCCTATAGTCAAGATTAGTCTCATCCTCAATGGTTTCTGGTATGGGTTTGCAAATGTTGTGATCACTTTCTTGCTGGCCAGACAAATTGACAAGTTTTGCATTCCATGATAAATTTTTCAGTTTCCCCAGGAAGCCACAGATGTCTCATTACCTTATAGACAGATCTCTGCGATGCCTTCGTCTCTCTCTGAGAGGTTACAGCCAGGGCTGCTCTGAGTGCAGCCACCGCTCCCTCACGAATTGATGGCTGCCATGGATGAAAAAACATTATGTTTCAACATCACAAAATGAAAGCAATAATCACTTACTAGAAACGATGCTGTAAGCCAACAAGATGGGCAGACACAAAACAAAAAAAAAGAGCATAACAAAAAAAAAAAAAGGAAAGAAAACTAAAGACACTTTATCTCCTCAACCAGATTACAAAGCTATATGATCTGGCAACTGTTGTTCCTGGAAAATCCTGACTAGTAAGTGATATTTCATACTGACTTTATATGAGCCTAAATTTATCAGGACTCAAGACAGAAATAGGACCACCATCTTTAAATAACCAAAGTTAGCACAAAAATTCAATGTCACATTGTGATGCAAGGTTGTAGGCAATCTCATCTCCTGAAAAACAAATGTGTTCCAATGTAGTCGATAAATTAGTCATGGTTTGGAACTGAATATCTTACTACTAAACTTGTTATTAAGATCATCTCTGTATCTACTGTAACTCTAAAAAAATCAGATGCATGAAAGCTGTGGGGACATGCAAAGATGTTTGAAAAATCAACAGGAAAAATGTAAATGGAGAAAGTAGTTTTGAGATTCTGTCCAACCACCACCTTTTTACTAAAATGATTTTGAAAATTAACATGAATATGGCCAATTTTTTTTTTTTTTAGCTGTTGCTTTTTATTTTTTTGTTTGTCTTTGTAAAGAAAATAACATTCAGGTACTTCTGCATTCATCTTACCTTGGGATCCCGAACAGCAAAGAAAATGGAATCAAAGAATTGCTGGACTTGCTGATAGAAGAAGGTGGGAGTATTGACTGCCAGTTCTTTCAGTACAAGAACCTGGTAAGCAAAATGTAATCAATCATCTTTAGAATTGAGAAATGAAACTGTCCTTTCAGGTGAATTGGCACAACCATGGCCTTCATGGCTGAACCACATGGAATTTAAACTTTCAGTGTGAGTTCACAGTGTGGAAAAGCACTCAGGTTACAAATTTTGATAAAGGAAAAAAAAAAAAAAAACAGCAAATCTATTGGGTGACTCAGTGCAATTTTAAAGTGGTTCAAAAATCTTCAGTAGGTTTAAACCAATGTTTTTTATAACAATTTCAAAGGATATATTTTTCACAATACAACTGTATTTTGTGCTCTGATCATTTCCATGGATTTCCTGAATTTTAAAGAATCATGTTTTGCATCTATTCTTTTTTTTTAACTTACATTTCACATATATATGCCTCTTTAGCTCAGAAAATGAATCTTGTCTGTGATACAGTTCAAAGTCTGCATGACACATCATAAATACTTACAGCCGCTTGCCTCCTCCCTTCAATTCTGTCAGAGACCAGCCACTCCAGGGCTCTCCGCACTTCAAATTCCACATACTCTGCAGCATAGGTCCCCGATGAAAGGGCCAAAATGCCAACAGCCTTGGCTGCCATCTCCATGACCCCCAAATCATAAGAATTTGAGGGCAGCAAATTCATGAGATAGTTCGCAAAACGGCTCATGCGAGTCCCTATATTGCCAACATCCCCACCCAGGAGACTTACTGAAATTGATTAAAACAATGATATTTTTATTACACTTTTTTGTAACATTAAAAATCACAACAAGGACTATATATATCACTATCTTTCAATCCCTTATTTTCTGTCAGTAAATACAAGTAACTCACAAAATTTTCAAATTCTAAAAGGGGGAAACATAATAAGAATGGTGGCCATGGAAAAAATTCTCTATGGGCCAACTATACCATTTAAAACTGAAAAAGAGAACTTCAAAAAATTTTGAAATAATATTGAGAAAGAGTTGCAGCAAAATGGAATAACCATCAATAATTCTACTACATCTGTTTCATCTTGTGATTGCCATTTCAAAAGAAGAAAGTAATGGATGTCTAGCAAAAGTGATTACATTACCTATCGCCAAAACTCCTCCCTTTCTTTCATTCACATCTGAGCTGGACACCATTTCAAATATATGGTGGTTGAAATCATCCATAAAGGAGGCAACATCATCCTGTGGCATCTCACGGAGTTCAGTGACCACAAAATGATGAAGCTCCACAGCAGTCTTGAAACGCACATCTTCCTGGCGGTGCTTCAGGCCTGTAACAAAGCCCTGAAGCACTGCCTTCGTTGCCATACTGCTTTCTTTGATTCACACAGTGATGAAATCTTTCATTTCAGTCATGAACTGAGAATAACAACAGAGAAAATATTGATATTGACAGAGATAGCAAACCATTGATGCCAGGCTTATTTACAGTCAATTAACATCATTGATTGCCTGAGGCCAATCTATAGCTTATTAATTATCTATGGCTGCTCTTACAGGCCCAATTGGGCAAGCAAGCCGTCATCCTGTTGGTCCAAACAGCCAAATAAATAGATCTGTAAAGTTTATTTTTCCATTTTTTTTCCAAATAATTTAAGTGTAAAGCTTAATTTGCCTCCACAAATCTACAATTTGTTGTAAGTTATACAAATATTGGCCTCAATGGTCTGAATAGGGTAACGAAAGGCAGTACATGTGATTTGCTTGATAGTGATTTTCCCAAAAAGTCTGTTTCACTTTTAGAAGTTTTCAAGTGACACTTCAGTAGTTCTATAAGCGGAGGAAATGTCTGGATGGATAAGATCACAAATTAAAAGCTATTTTCAGTTTAAGGCAAATTTTCCAGAAATATATTTACAGTGGAACACATTTAAACCAGAAAGGGCTAAACCAAAAGGTCGGCTGAACTGAAAGAAAAATTACTCTGTTTTTTTTGGGTTTTTTGTCTTTTACTCTTTGTTTATGGACTAGCAATAAACCAAAGTCAACATTCATGGGAAAACGGCCGATTCGAAAACAATGACTTTGATTTTAGTGGAAACCTGCAACCTATTCTTAATCAAACACGCTTAGTACTGGTACAGCATTCCCTCATCATCAGGCCTGAAGCACCAGCCAGCAGGTGTCAAAGACAGACAGGGGTAGAGTATGGGGGAATTGCATCAGTGAATCAAGCACGCATTGTCTGTGTGCTGATGAGATGTCGGGCAACACGTCATAGAAGCATTGTGATGCACGCTGTCTGATGCAACATGATGTGAGTTTCAGATGACCACTGTGGTTAGTTAGTGAAATTTGACCTTACAGAGTTTGTTCCCTTCTTCTGACAACTTTCACCACACCAGTCTGGATAAACCAAATATGTTTAAACCGGAATAATATGTCTGGTCCCTAAAATTTTGGTTTAAGCATGTTCCACTGTATAAACATAGGTCTACATTTAATGCTTCATTATGGGGTTTTATCTTCTCATTCATAAGATTGGATTATTATTAAACAAATAAAGAAAAAATGCTCTTTTCTGACTTTCTTCCTTCATTTCCAGTGGAGGACCGAAGTGAGGGAACAAAAGCCTAGCCAGAATGTATTACTTTTAGGCATGAAGAAGAGAAAGTTGGTCAGGTAAGGGGGAAAAAAAAAAGAAAAGAAAATGATATTGACAATCAGATTTTGAACCAAAAAAAATGGTTCAGACATTCCTATGGAGTCTATAAAATGTAACAGTGACACCCCCACCCCCCCTACACTACTAGACTATACCAAAAATGTAGGACTACAGGCCTATAAACTGCCAGTGACAACATCCAGCTATCATACAAATGATCTGCGGCAAACAGAAGTTAATCAGATCTAGACATAAATCCAGTCTGTGCTTATAAAAATGTAAATATAAACACAACTGTCTACTCTGTAGGCCTCTAAAAATATTGATGTAAACTGTCAGAGAAATTAATAAATGTGCAAGCACTCTTCTGCAAATGTTGTCCTGACATGGAGTACCAATGTGAGGTTGAAATCAATTGTTTGCTCTACCATGAAGCTCTGAAAGAGTATGCCAACAGAAGATTAAAGATAAAAGCAGGCCAGAAGTTTGGAATTTCTCTCACACATTCAAGTTTGACCTGGTCTAGGTCTAGACATTGAATGTGAAATCAAACTTATGGGACAGTTCTGTCTTAGTCTTAAAACAGATTCTCAATTGGGGATTTCATTCAGTTCTATGACAGAACTATGGGGCTTATGATAGTTTTGTCTAGGAATGGTCATTAGCATGATGATACCCGTACGTGCTAGGTTTGGCTAGGTCTGAGACCGACAACCAGACAGTTTTGCGCATGATAAAATCTATTCAACTTCCAGAATTGGGACCCATATACCTAGAGTACCTAAAATTTAATGGCCCATTGGTACTTCGTTTATAATTTATTTGGTACCACAATTATTTTCTGGGCAATCCTGTGGTTTTATGGTCCCAGTCTGTTTGTACTGGGAGTCTCAAAAACGGCACACATAGATAACTGCATGATTACTGATAATTTAAGTCTATTAGAATGTATCCCCACTCTTCCCCTTGACCTTATCTGGCCCTAAATGTAAACAGCACAACACCAATAATAATTCGGACTATTTTCACCGTACAGTGCGTTAGGGAGGACTGTCACCTGCTCATCAGACCTACATGTCAGTGTTAGGGTGGACTTGCACTGGTCGAGGTTCTCATTGTTAGTGTTAGGGAGGACCGTCACCTGCTCGTCGGACCTACATGTTACCGTTAGGGTGGACTTGCGCTGGCTGAGGGTCCCAGCAGGTTAAGCTAGCGGGGTTGTTCTATTATTTGGTATTCATACGGTGAAAATAACCTAGCCAACTATTATCACCATGCGGTAAAAATAGCATCTTCCATAATATAATAATTCGGCTACCAAAAAAGGTAGTTTGTCATCAACAGCATGTTGTCTGTGCAAATAGACTTATATTAGCTTTCAATTGTTTCATAACCATGTCTCTATATAACTGGAATGCAGTAATCGATATGTCCCATTTTCACAATTTCCATAGTAGAAACAGACTGCAAAACCATGGGAGTGCTGTAGATCTAGATGTCTCGACCTCTAGTTGAAATTACTTTCAAGGCATTCAAGCACAATCCAATTAGATCTAGATCTAGATCTACATGTAACGCCAAATCTTGGAAAATCATTACACTTCAACTGGTCCAGACAAAAGAAAACGATCTAGATCTAGACTAGATCTATCTAGATCTAGATTCTAGATCTAGATCTAGCTGATCTAAAATCTAGTCTTGATAAATGTATACAAAAGCAAAGCAAAATTGTAAAATGATATCTAGATCTAGAAATCTAATCTAGATCTAGAAGATCCTAGATATTTAATTTCATATTGCTGTGCTGCGATCTAGCTCTAGATCTAGATCTAGATCTGGACTAGATCTAGGCCTCCTAGACTAGATCTAGCTAGACTTGAAATCCTATACTTCATATTGCTTTGCAGCAATCGAAAGCCCACTGCACAACCATGCCTCCAGCCCGATTTTCAGCCTAGCACACTGGTGATCTTGATTAGCGAAAGACGACAAAACACAGCTCACTGGCTAGATCCAGATCTAGAAATCTAACATCAGAGTATCCTAGACCCTCCTCTTACTAGACGTCTAGACGACTAGAGAGTAGAGTCTAGACTACAATCTCTCGACATATTCATAAGTACCGATTCAAGAGTAGATTATTTCTGATCGTTGCACGTAACAACAAAACGGGGAAAACAAATCCAGCAACAGCTTTTCACTGTAACTTCTAAAAATATTAGATAATCGCAACAAACAAATTTGAACGGCACTGTGAAATAACATTATCGCATTGCCTACCATTTTGACAAGCGGAAGTAGTCGTAATAACACAAGGTCAATGTCTATCGAGCTGGAGATGGATGATATGAACCAAGGTCCCTGATATGTGCCACTGTGCTCTTGCTTCAGTATGGGGTTTTGTCTTCTCATTCGTAAGATTCGATTATTTTAAAGCACATAAAGAACAAAAAAACGCTTCTGATTTTTTTTCTTTATTTCCAGTGGAGGATCGAAGTGAGGGAACACAATCCTAGCAGGAATGCATTACTTTTAGTTATAGGCATCGAAGAAGAGAAACTTGAAAGGAGAAAAGATAAAAAAAAAAAGAGAGAGAAGAAAATGATGACGAAGCAACAAAGAAATAAAAGAAATAAAAGCAAAAAGAAAAAGAAAAGAAAACGGCAGACATTTAAGTTATGTGGTAAATCAGAGCATCCTTTACACTCAGTGCAAACTAACAAAGACGGATCCTTGCAACAAAAATGACATGCTACAGAGAAATTTTTGGCATAAGTTACTAAGACCATAACATAACAAATGAAGAGGTTCGTCAAAGATTCCAGGACACCCCCCCCCCCTCCCTTAAAAAAAAACCTCCTCATTAAGTAAAAAGCGACAAAAATTCGATGGATGGAAAAAAAAGGGGGGGGGGGGGTCATGTGTCCCGATTATCAGTTGTTGCAAATATTTGTGTATATTATATTATTTATATGGTGGGCATCTTCCGGTCTGGAAGACCAAAGAGTTGCACTCTAGGCGTTTTTTCGAGTACAGCGTCTGGTGTAGCTGGCCAGTCTGGTGACAATCTATGTAGCAGAAGTCACAGGTGAAGTCTGACGTTGCCTGGGCTGCAGTTTTTTTTTTTTTTTTAATCATCCTCTTTGTCTCGTGCTTCTTAGCAAGTGTCTCTTCAAAACTGAAGAGACCTTTCTGCGCAGTCTGTCTCCGGGCTGACCTTTCGAGGAATGTTGCTTCCCAGTTGATTTGATAGGTCTTTCTTGCATACGTCTTTGAATCCTGGCTGTGGTCTGCCCGTGGGATTTTTTCCCTGGGCATGTTCTCCACATATGAGGTCTCCGTCCGTCATCCATGTGCACGAAATGGCCGAGCCAATGCATGCCTCTCTTTTTCAGCAGCGTTTACATGCCGGTGCATCCAGCTCTTTCCAGGACAGTGCTGTTTTGGACCTTGTCCTGCCTTCTTCTTCTTTATGTTTTGCTCCCTTTCGGCGTGCTCCGGAGGCCGGTGCCATATCGGGATATCCGACCAGTACATTTTGTCGCGGGTTAGACTTCGCGTTTTGGCTTTAACGTTCGCATTCTGGCCTTTTGTGCTATCCGCTTCCCGCTCTCCGAGTTCTTGCTCTATCAGGGATGAGTACCTGTTGCCGAGCATCGCATCCCCGCCCCGCATGACAGGAGTAGTGTTTCCGACTGTCACAGCTAGTCCGGAGCGCGGCTTCCCCAGCGGAGAAGGAGGATCACCTAGGGTACCCTCTGCCACCGCTTACCGATCGTGACTAGCTTCCACCCTGTAAACGGTTGCCAAGGATGTGGAGTTAGGATGTGGGAGACCGCCGCTTCAGGCTCCCCAGGTGTCACATCCTGTCAGGTGATGTTTATATATATAGACAGATCCAGCAGCAGACGAAGAAGACAAAAGAAGAGAGAGAAAGACGACATCCAAGAATAAAAAGGAGTAACATACATGTAATTTGCTCAAAGAGCAGTAGGAGACACAGCGGGATGAGGTTGTCTTCAAAGACGTCTCTGCGACATTGCCAAAAATAAAGGATAGGTAAGGTGAGGCGAGGTAGGGTAGGGTAAGGTGGAGTGAGACGAGGTGTGCATACATTAATAATAGGATCTGAGATAACAATTTTCCTGAAAAAGGATTATAATATCCTTAATCAAGTTCTGAGTCTGGAGAGTCTCTTCTAACTGTGGGTTCCGTATTCTCCGTTCCATATTTCCTGGTCAATAAATATGTTGGGTAAGATGAGCCGAGATGGAAATCAGGAAAAAACGGCTGGAAAGTGGGATATGAAAATAAAAAGAGAGGAAGGGGGGGGGGGGGAAGCATCGACAGAAAGTGTTTGGAGTATTGGAGTCATATGGTGAGAAGCAGATTGTTGCTGAAGTGAGGTCAGTTCATCAACAGGCTTAGATTGGGAATTTTGATGTAAAGTATATTGAAATGAAAATGAAATATTATGTTGACTTTCAGCCAGATTACTTCCCTTTGCCGAGTGTAAGAGGCACATGTACATCTATATTATAAAATTGCAAGAAAAAACACATCTCTGCATTATGAAATTGCAGGAAAACCCACAATAGGCTTAAGGACTCGAAAACTGCGGAATGGATCTATCTGACATTGGGCACACAACATTGTTGCATATTTATCTGTGTTTCTATGGACATAAACTCGAAAACAGCGAATTATCTTTGACGTTATTCGACAAATGCGGTAATAATTGAAAAATAAAGTCGCAAGACTGTTTGTTCAATAGCATGACGCGTTCAAAATGCGTTATCTTTGGGTAACATTCAGTTTAATCAACTAAAATATCAGCATCGATATGCACATGCTTGCCATATACATGTACTTTAAATCGCAGGGTTATATAATATATATACTTAGCGTTGAATTTAGTCTTCTATTGACGATTACAAAGAACCAGGATACTTGCAAAAATGCGGTTTTCACCAAAAATTGTGGAAAAAATATAGAGAATGTCATACCGTAAAAATTCTTCCTTTATTTTTATTGATTCATTTCTAGGGCTGCAAAATATGTGTCAAATGTTATCATATTATCGTCGGGCGTATTTTTATTCTAACCGATACAGTTTGACACGGTGAGCACAGA
>JBCAUA010000003.1:845034-862891 GCA_038406235.1 Peronia verruculata | reverse complement strand
TATATATATATAGAGAGAGAGAGAGAGAGAGAGAGAGAGAGAGAGAGAACCAAACTGTTGCTGTCAATGCTGATGCAGCTGTTTATGTTGCAGCTGTTGTACTGAATAACATTAACAGAAAACAAACTCAGGATGGTGATGGCAGATCTGATCGTCGAGATGCCGGTGTCAGTTTCAGGCGCATTTAATTTGAGAAAAAACATGCACAGTAGTGTATATGAAAAATGAGAACGTAAACGCTTGTTCTATAATACACACGATATGCAGAAGGGAAAGAAAACGCAAACAGTTACTAAGTAACAAGATTCAAATTTTGAGAAAACTGGAGCTTTTGATTACACCCCCCTCCCCGTGTTTTTGGTATAGATGAACTTTTTTTTATTTTTTGGTTGTATTTTTGTTCTCCTTCTAGCAGAATTTGGCTGGCCATCTAAGTATAGCAAGACGCATAGGATAGATGGAAAAGAAAAGAAAAGAAGAAGAAAAAAAATTACGGTGGTCTCCCTCTAAGAACCCCATCGTCGGGAGACAACAACAACAACAACAACAACAAAAGCGGGCTCTTAGGTTTCGTTCTATATGCGTCTTTCAACCTCCTAGTCCTCGTGGAGATTTTCTCGATGCTCTTACGGACGGGTTCTCGGAGACAACTATATCATATTATGTATTTTCATCCCTCATCTGTGCGCCGAGAGGCGGATATACTATACTGGTGTTTGGCGAGGAAAACATATATACAGTATATTTATTAGGCTTATCTAGTACTAACGGTTCTGTAAATGTCTGACTGGCCTTCGGAGTCAACCAACTTCATTCATTTAAGATTCTTTCTCATCCGCTGATCTCCTTCCATCCCTCCTACATTTGTCTTTCACAGACTGGTAAGAGGATTATATTGTAAGAGATTTCTTAGTAAACAGGATAATCATGGTTTATTATCCACGAAAGCATGATATTTCCCCAAGGTTAGTGATCTATTGTGGCATTAATGATTATGTTACTTACATAACGAGAGAGAGAGAGAGAGAGAGAGAAAGGGAGGGGGGAGGGAGGAGAGAGAAAACGTAAAAGTACAAAGAAGCCTTTGTGTTGAAAAACTTCATTACAGTTCACTTTGCGACAGAACCAATAACATGCCCTATGGTAATTGTTTTCACAAAACTTTCTAATTACATGTATATCCTTATAGTTAAAGAAACCTTTATTTTTCAGGAGTTTCTCATGAAGACTTTAGAGTTAAAAGTCTACACTTCTTTGTGTCCCATTCCCATTCACTACTTTTTTTCCGCTGCCGATTTATGATTTCTAACAAGATTGAGGACAACGAGGTCACATTGGGTATTAGCTCTGTGGTTAAGTTCTATTCATCTCTCAACCTCCTGGCGATGGTTACCTCGATTAGTTCTGTGGTCTTTAAATATTCTGATGAACAGATCTACATAAACTCAGTCCACGAGAGCTTATGGCGTACATAATATACCGTACTTATTACTGTGACTGTGAATTAAATGAATGCATTCGCCCATATTCATACAGGAACTTCATGGAACTGATCAATGTCGTGACGGTTCTTTAATAGGCAGAACAGATTAACACCAAACATGACTGTCATATGGATCGATCTGGAAGCACACATGCGCCAAATATGAAGTGACATTAAACAATCTTTCAGACTATTTTTTAGTAGGCTACAGTTATGACATGCAAAAGTGTGCATTAACTTCTAGGCTGACATATTATTTCTTAAAAATAAATAAACTAATTAAATGATTTGATGCCACACCATAAAAATCCCTACAGTTTTCCTTTTCTTTTCGCCGTGTTCTTCTTCTCTCTCTCTCTCTCTTTTTTTTTTTTTTCATGCTGGTGGGGTTACGTCATGTAAATTTAAATGTAAAAAAAAAAAAAAAAATCCCTTGAAGATTTCAGAATGTCAATATTTGTCTTGAAATTACCTTCTATTGACCACATCAATTCCTTGCTCAATCCAAACACAGATGTAGTTCAGTAACATTTTGTTTGACACCTGTCTCGGTAAATGCCTTATCAGTACGAAAAAAAGCGAGCGAGCTCTTGTAAAGTCTACAGTATTGATATGGTCAATAGAAACTTCGTTGCCGTTTATTATTATACTGTGTTCTATAATATGACGTTAGTTTGTGCCTCATCAAACATGATACAGGCCTATTATTTCCATGGAGATTTTTGTGCAGTCCTTGATTCTATCCTGGGATTTCGCTTCGAAAGACAGTATTATTCATTTTTGACCGAAATCGACCTGTAGAAGGTTTAAATTGTCTCTTTAAGTTTTTCTGGCCAGTCAAGATATCGATACCATAATACTTTGTATTATCATAAGGATTGTACAATGAAAGTTGATAAGATCCCGTAGAAAGAGCATATTGAGCTCGCAAACTCTGATTTTTTTTGTGCGTTTTTGTACAGCTGAGATAACCACCATCATAGGAGGTTGAAAAGCTTAACAAATCCGTAATCGAAGATACCGCTAATTCAATTGACTTTGCAGCAACAACAACAATGACAAAAAATGGCATAGGTTTTTACAGTAAAACTTCGGACTGCAAAATAAAACCAGAGACCCAATAATATATCAGAAAATAAAAATAATGACAATAAATAATGCAAATACTGCCTTTCACTGTACGACGTCAGAGCTCATATAAATACACGTAGGCCTACACCCAGTCAGGTCCTTACCAGTGTTTGCATTTCTCATCACGTAAAGCTTTGAAATATTGAGGAATTGAAGATTATGCAATTACAAGCACTGAATTACCCAGACGCAAGGAATTTTAAAAAAAAAAAAATAGATTAAAAAATCTCCGACTTACGCAACTCACTGTTTTATTTACACATGATGCAAGGATGCCCAGAATCTAATGGAAGTGACACTGGATCCTTTTTTCTGCTATTCATTTTTTCAAAAAAAAAAAAAAAAAATGCTTCCCTCCTCCATTTTTCTTCTTTTTCTTTTTTATTTTATCTGTTCATTTTGTCCTCTTCTGTAATGCTGCTGCATTCTGGAAAGGGACACTGTCGAGATAACCTCCATCAGGAAGTTGATAGACGTACAAAGAAGGTAACGTGGGGCGGGACAGATAATCAATGGGTCGCAGTCTGACCACACTCGCCTCCTGCCTAACAGGGAATGTCCCCCCCTCCCACATTTCTTCTTTCCCTCCCTCTTTGAAACGCAATCTTAGCGCTTTCCGTCTGTGTTAATGCTGCACAATCTCCATCTGAATATTCATGAGGCAAATTAAACTCTCTCTCTATCTCTCTCTCTCTCTCTCTCTCTATATATATATATATATTTCAAAAATTACATCATATCATTCAAATCTACTATATTATGCATGCAAATGTAAAATTATAGCATTCTGACTCCTGGAGAAGCAGAAGGTATAAATCATTCTGAGCATCTCCTATAGTATAAAAGCAACAGCAAATACATGCAGAATTATACTGAACTGTATTGATGTGACACTTGATGGAATATTCAGCATCACCAATTCCACTCTTGTTTAGGATTTCAAATTTTTGGTTTCAATGAGGACCAAAATTGTTGTTTGTTAATTTTTTTCAGCACACCTTTTAGTGATTCCATTTGAATTAAAATAATAATAGTGACACATAAATTACATCCTAGAAATTAATGGAAGGGAAGTTGCTAATTGTTAATTACAGAAGGGAAAGGACTGAAAACAGATACATTGTATAAGACAACAGGAACTGCTCCTAAATTATATATAGAAAATAGGAGAACAGCATTTATTTTTGTGTGTTTTGTTTATGCTACAGAGTAATATATACATCTACTTCAGAAATGAATGATAAAAAAAACTCTTTCATGGATGAAAAAAAACACCACAGTAATGTAATGAAATTTTAGTGCAAGAACTATCCTTATTTGTATTCCAATGTTTAAAATGTGTGCATGTGTTTTCAATGGGATTGAATAATTTTTGGTTTCACATTTTTTTTGGTCAGTTTTCTTCTTCAAAGTGACTGGGAAATTACTAATAACACAATACAACCTGAAACCCCCAGATATGTTACAAACATTCAACAACTACTTACAATTTCTGGGAACTGTTGTTTACTTTATGAACACTGTATAGTAACTGTATAAATACAAATGTTAACACAAGCTGTATTTGATCAGGCTTGGTACACGTACACTCAGTTCATGTCTAACAGAGAACAGGTGTGTTGGTTCCCACATTATCATCCTGCAATCTGTTTCACTCTCTACTTTCTTGTATGACCGAGATAATTTCACGCTGGCCCTTCCTTCATGTCACGACTAGGATATAGGCAGTCATATAAAAATTTTGCACGTTTGTAAAATTCAAAAGCAGTGAAGTCATTCATTATGTTCCAAAATAATACATGTGTCCAGTCTTTCTCTATGTCTGATCTCTCTCTCTCTCTTTCTTTTTAAGATAATGCATCTTCCATTCCCCTTTTCTTCCTTTCTCTTGTTTTTTAATACTACTGGCATTTGTTACATTAGAGAGAAGCTGATGTTAATATTATAAAAAATTACTGACTTCAAACATGCGCATGCAGCATCCACATGGTCTTTCTTTTTCTTTTTTTTTTTTTTTATGAAAAAATCAGTTGTTTTTTTTTTTTAAAGGCAATTTTTAGGTTGTTCTGAGAATACATTACGTAATGCTGTTGATTCTCTGTCCTAGCAGATGAGTAATATATTGGGGGGTAATTTCTTGATTTAAAAAAACGCACACACAAAAGCGTCAACAACATTCTTTCAAAATACGTTAAGATAGATCTAGTTTGGCTAATATTATAAATTCATCTGACTTCAAATAATAGTGAGGAGAAAATCCTTATGAGGCCCCAAATTGCTGGATTTTGATCTAAACTGACTCGTCTTTCAGCTCGGATAGATCTAGTTTTGTTTAATTCGAGCCTAGATGGTCTAACTTAGTTATTGTTTATAGATCTACTCGTTTATAATTCATGCATGTACAAGATGTTGCCATGTGCTCGTGGATGAAATTATTTCCATGATTCATTAATTAAAAAAAAAAATAATTTAAAAAAAATGTGTTTGTGTTGTTTTCAGCATCAAGTAGGGATAGAATCAGGAGAGGTGCTATTTCGTTGGCCCTAGAGACAACTCACGGGCAGAGCTGATGCCAGTAATCGTGTGCTCACTGGCAGCCCATAATGCTAGCAGACGAGATATCCCACCCGGACCGAGTAAAGCACAGGGGCTAAAACAAAAACAGACACTTACCTGGAGGGTATTCGACTGAAGCAGAAATAAGGATCCTATTGTTTGGTACCACCAGAAGAAGAGCCACTAGAAGATATTTCCAGTACATGTTTGAAAATGCCAGGATGCGCCTATGACAGGGGGGTTTTGTTTATGTCGCCATCCCCCACTGAATCTGTCTCGCTGGCATAATCATTCTCGTCAATTCTCGGTATCGTCGAAATGTTATGCGAGAGAGGTCGTGCTAAACTTGCCAGAATGGATTTTCGTTTCAAACTATGGGTTAAACATCCATTTTGTATTACAACGTGACTGTTTCGCATGTCGAATAATAAGATTATAAATACTTCCCCCTTCTAATATTAGCTTTTGGGGATAATGAAAATAGAAGAGAATTGAGAATAAGTCAATAGCGGTTTAATTACAAAAAATACGCATTACCGGTATGCAGTTTTTAATCTGGTGAGTACTTGGCATGATAACTTGAACGGTACCTATTGGAAACAGAAAAGGATAGAACGGCCTTAGGTAGTCTTAGGCATTATGTGGCACAATATCTTCTCTTAGCCATAAATGAAATTTATATAAGGTATATCACCCTATCTCCAGCCTTCACACCCCACTCTATTTCCATCTGACGTTTTTCTTCATATTATTTTACTATATTTCACACTTTTTGCTCTTCACAACACATAAAATGTTCCGTTAAAATGTTGTTGGTTGTTTAGGGGGTGGGGAAGGGAAGGCAAAAATTTGAAATGTAAATATAAATTACTGCTAAATGTAGATATTTAAAGGATTAATCTATAATGTGTTATTTCAATACACTCTACATTGTGAAAAATCTAACTACAATGTATTTGAAAATTAAACTGTTTTTCTTGAAATATCTTTATCTATTAATTCACCCAATCGTTAAATATGTTTATTGTCTGGATGCCCATTAAATTGTCAGCAGTTGACAATACAGGGAACGCTCAGTTTAACTGGGGAGAAAGGTAGGGACATAAGGGAAAAACATGTCGAGCTGAAGAAAGGTAGGACAAATCATATGTTTTTGTTGTTGTTATTGTTTTGTTATTTTTGTTCAAGTTAGGTCTAAATGTTTCGCTGAATAGCAAGGAAATCCATTGCAGCCTTGAGTAGCCTATTACTGAGAATAAATTTGGCTTGTTGTTTAGCGAACACGGCAGATGCCCCAGTCTGGTAAAAGTCTGGCACATTTTGTCACTATTGACGTCACAACACGGAAATGAAAACAATATGGGGGACGACGATGATATTGTTTATCAGGTGACAAATTTATCATTAATATACGGCTTTCACGTGAAGGATCGTAGATATTCAGAGATCATGTAACATGTATTAATAGAGTTTCAGATAGGGAACATATTTTTTCGTCCGTTATTAGACTTTCAGGAACTTTTACTCCCTGGAAATAACTTTAGAGAGTGAAGAAAACTTTCAGAATGTTTGGTTACGACAGGTAAACAGGTGTGCCGGTGCTTTCGCTGCACTTTCATAGCAGTTAATAGCACGTGCGTTCGTCATCAAGGGATTGGCATGCATTTTGCATATGCGCCTATGACTTTTCATATTTGTTTCCATCATGAAAAAGATTCGTGAAGCTATGATAAACTGTGGATATATTATTTTCAATGGATTTTTCAGGATCACCATCCTGAAGACACTATAGGAAAGATGGATCTCGATTTAGATTCTGTACTGTAACATAGACTCAGGTTACGTAGAATCGAGATCTAGATTTTATGTAGGTTTAATTGACCCTCTTTCCATAAGAATTGTAAGCTGCATTTGAAACTTGATATAATCAAATGATTGTTCTGCACTTTTAGAACTGAATGGAGAGAAAGAAGAAGAGGTCAACAAGTGTTACAAACTGTCATTCTTCTATTGGCTGAAAATAAACATTGCAGGATATAACTTAGTAGTATTGATGCTCATTATAAAATCTTATATTTGGATAGTGTCATCATGCCTACAGTTCTAGACTCAGTAACAAATTTCAGATGAAATGAATAACAATACAGTTTCATCACATAGTTTTTCATTATTTATTCAAAATTTTTATAAACATGAGCTGGTTATAGGTCAGATTTACGTTGCAAGATTTTTGTGTTTTTAATTTATATTTTTTTTTTAAATCAGTGGTTGCGGTTAATTCTCTTGAACTTTTTTTTTGTTCTCACAATACAGGGAGAACTTTTTAAACTGAGTGAGAGCAGGAAAAGATTAATTGGATCAAAGTCAGATACTTGGAAACCCAAGTATGTAATATTTCGAATCAAAGGGGAGAAACCTGTTTTGGAGTATCACAAGAAGAAACCGAAGACAGGGAAGAAGTCTGAGCGAACCGTCACAGGTAACTTGTTACTTTACCTGATCCAGATTTTGCATTGCTTTACATCTTTTATATTCTTTATTCTTTCCTGATAAATTGAAAAAACTGACAACATATATACTGAAATCTTCTTTATAGAACACTATTGTCAATAAAAGCATAATTAATTATATTTATTTCACTGTTTAAATTTATGACATGCTACTTACCTGGTATTCATTCATTGTTGATGCTGAATGAGGAGTTTAAAATTGTAATAACATATTGAGATGTTGAAACACTGTGATTTATAGTCTGTGTTATCATAAAAAAAAAATAAAGTTAAACAAAAAATGAGTCATTTGTATGAAAATGAAGACATTTTCTTTTATTATTTCTTTTATTGTATTTGCCTCCAGATACCTTTGAACTGTGGCCAACCTATAAAGTAGAAAAATTGAAAAATGCAAGAGGACGCACTTTCGTATGTGAAATTACTGCAGCTGATTTCCATATCTTTCTCTCTGCGGATGAAGAAAAAGAAATCGATGTACTAGTGTTTCTTTTGCAAGCTCAGATCAGATTGAAAGACAACATAAGAAGTAAGAATGGATGACTTTTTTTTTTTTAGTTTGGATACTGTTTTTGTGATTTTGCTTTAAGCATCACTTTTTATGAACTGAAAGTGGAGCACAGTATGTAGATATGAGCCACTGACATTCTGTTTCAGTCAGTATTATCAGCATAAAAAAAAAAAAATCATTTCTGAAAAAGACCAAAGTATGGAAACTCTATGACAGATTGCTGGTGGAGTTAGTTTACTCTATATATATATTTATGTACATGCTGAGGAGATGTCTGGGGTTCACTACTGAAAAGATTTTTATGAAAACATTCATGTGTTTTGATGATGAAAACATTCAGGTGTTTTGATGAGTTTCTTTCACAATTTGTTCAACAGCCGTTCTTATTTGTCTCAGTAGTGAAAGGGTTCAACAGAGTTTCAATAAATTTGAATAATCAAAACTGCTTGTACTATTTTACTGTATAATTATTTTGTTATTGCTGTAAGTGTTCACTCATAATTTTGATCTGTGGAGTAAAGGAATGAGCCTAGATGACACGATCTTGAACTTGTATTTTCACAGAGGACATAATCAGTGTCCTGCCCATTGACTCAGAATGTCAACAGAAGATTGGAGCTCAGGGCAGCAAGTGTGTGCTACATGCATCACCATGGGGATTGACACTGGCGTTAGAGGTAAGTGAAGTCATGAGACCTAAACATACTACTGCTGAGTATAAAGCATCAGATGCAGAAAGACCATTTCAAGAAGACATTACAGAACAGGTTTTGGGTCGTGAAAGAAGTTCATTTTGGTCAAGATGTTTGTGGTCCTTAGCTTTTTTCTGTTAGTTGGAAGAAAATTAATGTGGACAAGAAATGATGAAGTTAATAATGAGTAACTGAAAATTTCAAACCTTCCACATCTCAAAAAAGGATAGAATTGTATTGAATGTCTTGTTTACTTGTCTTTACAGGAGAACAGATTCTGCTAAGATGAAAGACTTATTGATATGATAGTTTCATGCTTTCATGTATCATGTTTTGCAGTGATCTTTGTGATGACCCAATTTACTTGTTTTTTTCATTCTGTTTGTTATTATGTAATAGTAATTACATCTGAGATGACATTAAAAAAATAAAATAAAAGAGAATAAAGCAAAATATATGTATAAGTAGCTAAACAAAATAAGAATAAGTCAATACAGTAAAAGACTTTGTTGCATTTTTATGATATAGTGATATAATAGTTGCAATCAAATCTGTTCCTCAGCAAACAAGATCTTTGTTAGCTCAATGGCCCTTGAAGAGCATCCGTTATTACGAAGCCTCAGGAACTGGCAACTTCAATATCGAAGCTGGTCGGGTAGCCCCTATGGGAGAAGGCGTGTTCAAGTTCAAGACCCAGGGAGGAGATGATGACTTTATGTACGATCTGGTCGACAGTTACATCGTCAACACCTTGGACAGGGTCAAGGTAGGGTAGATAATCTGCAGATTTTATTAAGATAAGACTGTTTTGTTATGAGAACTGGAGAAGAAAGTCACTTGACCTGTCAGTCTTGTTTCAGATTTCTCCTTTTCTACTCTTTCCCAGAATTGAAAAAATGCTTATTATTATTTGTTATATATCCTAGGGACAATGGCATATCACTATGATTTTCACAATGGACATTACCATTGTCCTGCTCAGTGATGTATATAATGTCCTGCTCATCGATGGGAATTAAAAATGTAGTGGAAACTTTGCTGCTGGTGGGTTGTAAGACAAAATTGAACAATTGTAATGATATATGAGAAATCTGATGTTATGTTTATCATTTGAATGATTTTGCAACTTTTGTTGTTTTAAACTATCATTATAACTAACTGGTGTATTCTAAGGGAGTTATTTATTGATTATTTCCATATTTATAAAAAAAAAAAAAAAAAAAGAATTATCATAACGTTAACATGATAAACAAGGTCACTTGTAGCAGTGTCCAGACATATTCATTGCTTTAAGTTAATGGATAAAAGTGACCATCATAAAATGTAAATTAGTCTTGTTAACCAATGCTTGATTATGTTGTTCTGTCTAACAGCCCACACAGAAAGGGACACGTGAGGAAATTGAGGATTACATACGGGAGCATGACCACCTTCATTCCCTGACAACTGTCAGTGTTTGCTCAAGGAAAACTCCTGAAATCCACCGTGTTCTCAGGAAAAACTGGAACATCACAGAATCTAAATCAGGTAAAGAAGAGATATTTGATTTGTTTTAATATCAGTCATGATGAAAGATTTAGAGTATCATTGTTGATAAGCGCTGAAGTTCCTCTACTGTGAAATGCAATCCGAAAAGTATAAGTTTGAATAGATTTTGACTTACTTGTATGAGGACCTAGCATAAAGTTTCATCTTTAATTTTGTTCCAAAATATTAGCCTTTTTGTTCTTAAATTAAAAAAATCAACATTATTTTTGTTTACATTGTTTATTTTTGATAATTTAAGATTCTTAAAGCTCTCAGTTTTGAAACTGTCATAAGGAAGATCAGGAAATTCTGGATCCCATTACTTGTTTTTGAAACATTGCTTAAGTTTTAGGAACATTATTAATTCTCGACTTTGGCTTTTCCAGATACCTCTCTTTCCACACCTAGTCCCGGTAATCAGTCAAGATCCCCAGGTAGCAGAGGCAGGAGGTGAGACCATTTATCCGAACTTCCTTGTATTTTGTGACTGAAAATTGAAGGATATCTAGTGTTGGAATGTGAATTATGTCAGATATATCTGCTGTCATCATTGTCTTTTTCGCCCTTTATCAGGGTATAGGCCACGAACAACAGACTTCCAGTTTCTTCTGTCGTGGGCACTTCTCACTGCATCTTTCCACGGTAGCCCTCCCCTCTTCAAAACATCCTCCATGAGTCTTCTCCAGGTTGTTCGTGGTCTACCCCTATTTCTCTGTCCCTGTGGGTTTTATTGAAGTGCATGCCTGTTAATGCTGCTACATGGCCTCCAAAGGATGTGCCCTATCCACCTCTATCTTCATTGACCTATCTCTTTGTCTTGTGGTTTCTGTCCTGTCCTTTCCCAGAGAACTACATTGCGAATGGTATCTGGCCATCTCATGCACAGGATCTTTCTCAAGCAGCCGTTTATTAAACTTTGTAACTTGTTGGTCCAAGTCTGAGTTAAGCTCCAAGTTTCACTTCCTTACAGTAGGGCTGACTCAACATTAACTGCTATCAAACTTATAAAAAAGGACTATTTCCCTTTTCTTTTTTTTCCCATCTCTTTTGTGCATATAGTCATGAAGCTAGGTAGTTTGCAAGACTTCCTGATCTTTTCATATCATTGATGCATATAAAATTAAGAATTTTATACTTATGGTTTTTATAAGCTTTTCAACCTCCTGTAGTGGTGGTTATCTCAGCTGTCCACAATTGTGGTAAAAAAATAACATATCACTCTTGTGTTATGTGATCATATGTCCTTCGAATTTTATACTTCTCCTAATTATTCATTTATATACTACATTCAGGGAGTTGTTCATTATCACTCATTCATTCATTTATGGATGCATTCCTTCATTCATTAGAGAATCAGTCCATCAATCAGTTACTCATTCTTTAATGTTACAAAAGAGTAAGGAAAACAAATGGAATTTTTTATTTGCCACAAAAACTTTTTTAATAGAAATAGCATAAGCATAAGAATTTAGAATAAAATTGTCTTTATCACTGAGGACATTTTTCTTGTTTCTGTGTTTCCTGACAGATCTCAGACCTCCACATCATCTAATGCCACTGATCGGTCAGTAACAGTATCATCACAGTCTTCTAGCCTGGTCATAAACTTGGACAGGCCTGGCGATGCTCATGACAGCGGCAGAAATAGCATTGACACCGGTAGATCGGGCCATCGCTCTAGCACAGATGAGGGCCGTGTCACTGATCGACCTCCTCATTTACCTTCCCGATCAGGAGCCTCTGGGTCAGGCGTACCAAGACGCAGTCGGAGAAGAGAACACAGTATTCCAAGGAAGATTGATTTTACAGGCACACCACCAGAAGGTGAAACAATGTCCATCTCATCCGAGGGAAGTCTGTCCAGCCCAGCGACAATGCCGAGACGCCACTCAAACCCTTCGAATGTTGTCCACAGCGTGAATTCCGATAAAGTCACACCATTATCTCTAAACATAAATCTGGCCCAGAATGCATCACAGCAGCACACAGAGTTCTACAAACTGAGCTCACCCAACATGAAGGTTCGAGTGTCGAAATCTCCTGTTATCACCAAGAACCCAAATAAAGTTGGACGTGCCGAGTACTTACTGAATCAACAGCAGAGCGGAGTGAAATCGCCTGCGACAACTCCAGAAGAAGAACAGCAAGACACGCTAGAGTATCTTGATGCTGTTGCCAAGGCAAGTCAGCAGAAATACGGTGGGCATAATTCCATTGATCGCCGTTGGGTCAAACTGCAAAGGGAGTTAAGCAACACTGACAGCACAAGTGGAATGAGTGCTGGTGGTAGCCCAAGGGTCTCGGCAAATATGAATTCTCATGGTGGATATGTCAATTTGCCACCAAGTCCGCAAACCAGAGAGATCCATCACAGCCGACAAAGATCAGCTCCTGATACTGTGCTAGATTTGTCAGGATCTCAGTTTTCTCGACAAAGCTCTAAAGATAGCATTGCGAACAGCCTAAGTTCAGAACATACCTTGTCTCCCACATCCAGTCATCATCAGAGGCAAAAATCAGCTGATGGAATCGGTGACACATCTTTTGGAAGTATTGACCCACGTCCTTCATCCCGACCCCGCTCAGCTGGAAGTAGGCAAAGTGGAGATGGACCTCATTACAGCCATCAGAATTCAGTTCACAGTTCCAGGAGCCACCATAGAGGTTCGGAAGATGAGGGAGAGAAAATGTCTAGGCAGCTCAGTGGTTTCTCAGGTGTAGATAGCATTGATGGACAGGTGGGAGAGTGGCTAATGTCCGCCAGCTGTGAGGATCTCAGCGATCACATGAGAACAGTGATTTATGATGACAATAACAATGATCATCACGAAGGGGTCAATGCATATGATGAAATTGATGATAGCAAAGTAGAAGGTGGCCAGCTGACCGTAGGATCGGCACCATCTAGTGATAAGCCCCCACTTCCTTTTACTGGTTTGAAAAAGTTTCATGATAACACCGACATCGGTGGATACAGTCGGGACAGAAGCAAGTCATTTGGATACATGAACATCCCAGGGTCAGAAATCCCTGCTCCATCCAAGCCCCAGTCCTCAGCACCAAGTGCACATCTGATTCGTAAGATGGTCAATGCTCGAGCCAAACAGGAAACCTTGAGGAAATCTTTGTCAAACCCAAACTTCCTCAATTTGGGAAGCAAAGAACACTTGTGTAACCTAAAAACAAGCAGTGCTACAGGTGGCTCCTCAGGGAAACTGGCACCTCAGCAAAGACAGAAAAGCAGGTCTTTCGGAAGTTTGTTTCCAGCCATCAAGAAGGCTCTCAGCAGAGAAAGTCTAGGTCACAGTCGCAGTACGACACCAGAGCGACGTGGGAGCCGCAGTACAACTCCTGAAAGAAGATCCAGTTTTATCTTCCGGAGACGTAGCAGTGATGCGGATGCCAATTTCAAGCGACAGAACAGTTTCCATTCCTATGGTGAGATGACCATCAAAGGAATCAGAATGACAGAAAGAAGCAGGTCCTTTAGACGAGTTCGTGGGGCCAAATCTGTGGAGGTTTTGTCTAAGAGTAACGAGGGTACAGAGTCCAACAGAAATAGCTCAGCAACGACTGTGTCCTCCCCAGCAGCTCCAGATCTGAACACACAAAGCTCAGTGGGTGATACAGACAGGATCAGAACAGAGAGCACAATCCAGAGCTCAGCCGCAGAGTCCAGCAAGACATCAGGTGACACTGGTATTTACTCTGATATGAAGCCTGGAGTGTTGAATCCCAGCTATATCACCACAGCGCATATAGCACTGACAACACCAGAACTTCCACCACTCCCTCCTCTCGGGCAAGCTCCACCGCTGCCTGCTCCAAGAAAAAAATCCTCCGACGATGTCATCCCAACAGCCCAGCTTCGAAATAAAGACAGAAGCAGTAACTCTTCACGCCTGAATTCTTCGGAAAGCTCACACTATCAAAATGCTACAGCAATTTTAGCAGACCCAGATCCAGCCAAAAAATTGCAAAAATCAAAACGGCCAACGGTCAGTAAATTGGTGGCCAAATTGGAAGAAGGTGCCAGCCAGGCAGAGAAAAATGTCACAAACAGGCAATCAAAATCACAGAACAGACACTCAGCAACGAAAAATAAACCTGGTGAATCATCAACCAATCAAAAGCCACCAACAGCTGGTCCTGCTAGAGGCAATAGTCAGAAGGATGCCTCTGAAAATCGTCGAGTTAGTTCAGGTTCAAACTCTCATAGATCAAGTGTAAATAATGAAAAAGGTGTCTCCCGTCAGGTATCAGAGGCCAAAAATAAGGGATCTGAAGGTATTAGCCAGTCAGGAGAGGTTAGGAACTCTCGCTCAAGTGAAGTTAGTCATCAACCCCCTACAGTCCCTCACCGAACCAACTTGGGACGCATGGGCCAGTCGAGAACATCTCGGACTTCTCAGTCCAGTTCTAGCAGTCAGGAATCTAGTGCCCGTCATAAACAGTCCGCCTCATCAGACAACACAGCAGCCACTTCAGCCTCTGGTCCCCGGTCAGAGGAAACCAAACCGAAAGTGACCACAGCAAAACCGTTCCAGCCTATTCCCTTCAAGCGGCAGCAGAATGGGGTCCGGCCAGTGCAAGCCCCATCAGGTCCTGCAAAACCAGATGCTCGGTAGCCCAGATTTCAAGTTCATTCAGAAATGTGTCAGCGTTTCTTGGTATCTGAGAAAAGTTTGCATCACAAATAGTGTTGAAAATGGTGATATGTTATTTGTTTTTGTTTTTTGTTGTTTTGTTTTTATACATGTTAGTGGTATAAGAAACAGTGTGCAGCAAATATTGGGATTCAGTAAATTATTGGATAAATCTATCAGTGTTGAATCAGCATCTACCATAGCTCATATCAAAACATCTGTCAATGAAACTCGTGTTACTTTTAGAGCAGCATTTTATACCAACTTTTTCCTCTGAGAATCAAAATAGAAGTACATGTATAAATGTATTTTAGATAAATATACTTATAATGGTCCATCGATTAAGTACTTAAATTTCATACATCAAAAGATCAACTTAACATAATGTGCTCGTTTTCAGAATATTTTCATAATATATTAATAAATCTCCCAGTACTTATGTTTCTTTCGGATAAAATGTCCCATGGATTTTTAGTGGCATTTTATAGGAAATTTTTAATTTTTAAAAGTTTTCAAAAAGATGCTTGTTCCCGGTCACAGGGTAAATAATTTATAGCCTGTACTTAATTCATGTCTTCATCAGTGTTGAGGCAAGATATTAAGCTATATCTTACTTTAGCATATAAGAGCTTTTGAACAAGCAGTGTAAAGAAGAACAACGACAAAAAAACTTCAATTTTTTTATTTTTTTTTTGTCACTTGAAAGATTAATCGCAAACAAACAAAAACATTTGCTAATATTACTGCAATTGTGAGAAAGCATTTTTCTTGCATAGCGAATTTTTCTGAATTTTACATGATGTTTTAAGCAAGAACAAAATTGATTTTGTCGGTTTCTTTAAAAATATATTTTTTTTAAAAATCTAAAACAGTCATATCTGGAGGATATAAAAAAAACGATGGCCCATAATAGTAGCCTCCTAGGTTTTTGAGCCAGAGATACAAGTTGATAATTTGTTAATACAAATAACTACACAAATCAGCGATGCATTTATTTTATGATGGTTCAGATATATGCAAAATAGGTTAGAGAATTATGTTATGAACAGCTACGTAAATATGTGTTCATTTCAAGTTAACAATATCACTGAAATTTTGCAGGTTGTGTTACCTTTTTGTCGTAGAATGATTTATATATATATTATAATTAGGTCTTAACATAAATATGAATCAGATTCATTTTATAGCAAAACATGTATTTGTGAGAATGTGCCACAAAGTTGCATGTAATAAAAACTTGAGCTAGGTTGAATGTTTCGTATTTTGTTATGCAATTTTGTGCCTGTGAACAAACTTCAACGACAGATTTTTTACAGAAATCTCTTTCATATAATTATATGTCAACAGATAATATTTATTTTGATAAAAATTGATTTTGTTTAATTTATTGTTTTGAACATGCCTTTTGTAATGTAAAAATAATTTTTTTACTGTCTTTACTTTTCAAAAATTTATAAATTTTGCAACATGTCAAATTAATATTACATAATTTAATTCTAATATTAATTCCATATGTCCCTTGCCTGTTTTTTTTTTTTTTAGGGTATTTATATTGATATCACTTAAGGGAGATTTGCTTTTAATATATTGCACAGCAACTGACCTATTATTTTTTTTAAAATGTTAGAAGTACGTTTGACACAATGTGAGGAAAATGTAAGCATCAAAATTTGAGACTACATTGATACATATCTCGATCGAGGTACACAAACAACAGAATAGATTGTAAAGCACTTAGAGCCTGTAATTACGGGAATAGGTGCTATATAAATACTCTCTATTATTATTATTATTAATTAACTGCATTAATTTAGACTGGTGCAGGTATGGGTTATACCTGGGACAGTATAACATCAGACCAGTTTATGAAGTTTGGTTTTGTTAACTTTATTTGACATAATTTTAGTACTTTTGGAGAATCTCAGATTTAAGAAAATCCACAATATCCTGAGGATTTTTAGTCTTGGAATAGATTTCGTCTCAGGCTGTCTGTTGCTTTTCTTTGTGACTGCGTCATATTAAATGACTGTGTCATATTAGAAATATGATTCTTCTCTACTGACAACAAAAATTAATTGTCAATCATTATGGAGTTTTATTTTAAGAAGCTGCTAATCCATATTTGATGGAAATTGAGATAATGATTATGAAGCATGAAGTTTTACACCATTTGCTGCCTACAGTGATTCTGTGGTGTAGGATACAGATTGTCCGTTGCTGTATGTTTCACACTATAAGTTGAGGTCACTTAACGATCTGAATCACGAAAATGAGTTTTCTCGTTCAGCTCATAAAACTCGTATCTCTATTGTTTTTATATGTGACTGAAATGGCAAACTTGTGGTGGTCAGACTTCATCGTGGCCTTGTTCCGAATCCCATAGTGCTCATTAATTTGGTGGTGGTCATACAAACATTCATTGGATTGTCTTAATGTAAATCAAAATATTGTGGTTGATGATCTTCACATAACTTGTGTATCAAAGCAAGTAATTGTTTGTGACATATTTTATCTAAGGCAAAAAATTTTATTTCTTTGCTGCAAATTTACAAACCCAACAGGTTGTGGAAATGATCATTGATTTTAATCAAACGTCAGATTATTGTTCTTTAATTTCATCCACCATGTTGTGATTGTATGTTTTTATATCAAAGGTTTGATATTACCTGTTACCCAACAAGAAACACGCACAGTGCCTTTGTCAAAATGATTACCTTAATATTTCAGTGATGATAATTTTCCGCCAATTGGCGGAAATCCTCTTTTTTTCCTTCAGCCAGTTAGTTTCCTCTTTTTCTCCT
>JBCAUA010000003.1:799641-815120 GCA_038406235.1 Peronia verruculata | reverse complement strand
CCCCCCCCCCCCCCCCCCCCCCCCCCCCCCCCCCCCCCCCCCCCCCCCCCCCCCCCCCCCCCCCTCCAAAAACTACTAAAGAAAAAGAAGAAACAGCTGATTCACTTTCCTGTTGATCTGTACATGCTGGTTTTTTGTTTATGTTTTTTAACCCTAAGGGCTAGAGCAATATCAGTTCCAATTAAGTACTTCAATAGACAGCTCTGTCCTTTTACACTTGTTTCAAGTTATTCTTCTCTTTGTTGATTTTATGCTTTAACTGTGTTAAAATCCATAAACAGACTATTTGCAAAAGACTTTTAACAACAAATGTTATTTTAACAGGCCAGTGCTCAATTGAGGGAGTGGTGTAATTAATGACAACAGCAGATTCACTTATTTACAAAATACAGCTCACAAAATTCAATGAAATGAAACAAGAATTGAAAAAAAAAAAAAAAAATCTCAGTAAACTGTAAACATGAAAAACAATAATAACTTTGAAATTATGTTCAGTTATAAAAATGGCAACTGAGACTCACTATCCCTCTTTGCCATATGTGTTATGAAATGTCATATCCGTGCATGCCTGAATCCAACCAACTTTCCAGGCCTCATTATCAGAGAATGGTGAGATTTCCACAGTAGCACTTGCCCTAATCATATCACATATCATGAAATGTGGAAGTGGTTGTGAAATAAACATTTATCCAGGTATACTATTCAGTCCTCTGTGAAATTCCACAGCCAAACACAAGACTCTGTGCTTGAGGACCATTCAGCATAACCATTAACTGATTTTTCTAAAAATCTATTTGTCAGTATAAAGTAGCTGGACAACATTTTTTTTTTTTTCTGTGATATTGTTTACAAGACAATGAAACTGCTGTGTGTGGTAATGCAGTAATGAAGGTTTTGGATGGCCTTTGTCCATGACCTGAAATTAGGCTCATCTGGGTGAATAACAATGTTGATTTTAGTATTACTATCACTATTGATCTATCGAATCTATGTTGAAATACAATCTGATCAAAGACAACATGGACAATTATTGCTCAGTTGTCAGAGGTCTGACACTGTGCCTAAAATATTTCATCACCAAACAAGTAGATTTCATTTTGAAAAATCTTGAAAGGGGAAACGGAGGTAAGTCTGACAAATCTACTGTCACTGTATGGATGGATTTATGATTTGATGTGAAATATTTTATAAAACTGCTCTAAGCTACAATAAACACTGAGCTGATGTATAGATCTAGCTCTATTCTCTGGACCGAATCCACATACAGGGATAAAGCATAAAATAGAAAAGAAAATGTTACTGGCATACAAAACACGTGTGCTAACATAAAATACAGCAAAGATCTCCCAGAATGATGAATATGTTCATATGCCCAAAGCTAAAGTCACAAGAAATCTCCAGCTTTCATTTAAAAAAAAAAAGGTTCAAAATATGACGACTGATTTGATTTGTAATGAGCTGGTTGATCTAGATACTAAATGTATTCAAAGTAAACTAGATCTAGATCTCGCCTACGTTCTGGATCTAGATTTATGTGCTAGATCTAGACACAAATATCAATACCATGAGTTCGATTCTGTCGTTCAACCATGCACGGTGTCTCTATAACTCTATATTGCATTGGGATACAATGTTAGTCCATTTATTTATTTGTTAAGACAGCAATTATAAGACAACAATGCCTTTTGACTTATATAAACCTACCTGAAATTGGGCGTTCTGTATTTTAATACTGCAGAAGAGCTTTCGTCTATCTGAGTTGGTTCCTTGTCAATCTTGGCCTCGATTTCTAGAATTCTAATGACCGGTCCAACATTATCGTTGCTGGTCGAGATATTTTCATTGCTATTGTTATTTTCCTTATTTAAAGCCCCGTTCCAAACCACTGAGGATCCGTGTCCCATTCCATCCGAAGAGTGAACGGAACGGTCCATTTGAAACCAGTGAAGGCCTCCGTGATTTTTATTTTAAGCTATTGCAGCATCTACTTCCAGAATCTTTACACGAAGGCCTTAGAGATTCTGTTACCATGTGCTTTTGTTTACGTCAGTGCACTCTCTAACCCAAATGTACACAAAAAATGCACCCAGAAAATTTTTCACAGAATAATTAGACCTAATTTCAGACGTATCTTGAAGAATTTTACACTGAAAGTTGGCACTTACAATGAAAGTACAAGAAAAATTAAAGTTCATTGATGTTTCAGAAACTTGCACGCTAGTTTTGCGTCTGTTCTGCAAATATTTACTCTATTTAATGTCCCTCACAGTAGAGTAAAATCTCCACGCACGAATACCCTTCTCCGGAAACAACTGCTGTCTGCTGGACGCGATGTTTACATTCACCACTCTATCGGTGACAGGTAACATTAGATCTACTTCCTGAGGTTGTATTTCCTAGAGCTACTGATCTATGCATGCAGTAAGTACCACGGCTGTAGGTAATTTAAAGCTTAGCTATCGAAAGACCACGAGAGAATAATGATCTAGAAGTGGTGAATTTGTTCCAGCGTGTATTGTTGTGCTTAAACATGAGCCTAAAATAGAATATCTAGGCCAAACGCAGTGTCCAAATCTGTATGCCTAATCGCCATGTCCCATTCTGAAACTCCTCGAGTCTATTGTTTTAAATTTATTGAGGTGCTCGTCAGCACACAAGGCGGTGCTAAATAATTTAAATAGGTCGAACCTTAACAGTTTCTATCTTAGGTTCATCAAGACCTAGATAGATCATAGATCTAGTCTAGATCTACAGATCTAGATCTCTCTAGATCAAGATATCTGGATGTAGATCTAGATCTAGATCTAGTATAGATTATCTAGATTCTAGATTTAGATCTAATTTCAGCCAGTTAGCTTTCTCTTGCTTGATCAAAAAAGATCTATATCTAGGCTATCATGTCCCCATTAAATATAGGTTGATTGCTGTTATTATATTATTAAAAAGATTTAAGAAGATAAAATGGGTAGGCCTATATAATAGTACACCAAGTTCTTCCAGTGGTCTGGGGATTGTTATTATGAACTTTAATGATCATGCCACAAGTGAACCCCATGAGTGATCATTGCAGTTTTCTGTACTAGAACTGGGAGGCAGTGCAGCCCAGTTTTTTTTTTCTCAGGCTAGTGTTGAAAATGTATATATAGATCTATGTTTCAATTTCATTGATAATTCATTTTTTTAAAAATATAGATCTAGATCTAGATATATGTAACTTAGTAGGCCTATTGTCACACTTTACCACAGTGGTGTTTAAGATGAAATAGAAAACAGATCATGAAAATGAATAGATTTCTACATATATGTCATGCATCAACACACAACTTGATCTACTTATTCTACTGTAACTAGTAACACTGCAAAATGCATATAATTTTGTCATTCTCTGGTATCATCTATTTGTCAAGGCCTTTTCTGCAGAATGGGGATGAAATAAACTTGATATCCTGGCTAGAGAAATATTTTTCTTTGATTTGTTCCATTGAATGGGTTAGATTAGAGAAAATTATATGTACGTAACCCTTTTGTAACAGTTGAAATTGTTGAAATTGCGCCTTTATTTCATATAGAAAACAATGTTATGTGTTATAAAGCTACTTAATTTTACTGATGACATAGCTGAACTGGCTAAAATCATCTGTCATAAAGAGAGTCCATCATATGCAGATTTCTTTATATTTTAATGTGGAACTGTTTTTTTTTTTTTAATATATATATAAGGCCTTGATCCATACGCTGAATGCGCCATGAGGAAACGACCTATTGTACAGAAGGTGGAAGAAACTGACGCTCAGGAAGTGGATAGTGCAGCTCAAGTATGCAGATCAGCTGTTCTAACACTGTGGGACTCATTAGTGACTCTCGATCACAAGTTCACCTCTCACTTAGCACTGTGTGCAACTCGGGAGTCTCCACTAGGTCGATTCCGACCGCTCATGAAAATCCTGGAGATCAGCTGTCATGGTGTGCCATGGATACTTGGAACTGTGATTTTCTTTCTTTGCTCACATAAAGCTCGGGATATTGAAGTATCTGTCAATTTGTTCTTTGGTAAGTTCAGAGATTACAAATTCACTATCATATAGAGATGGTGATTCCGATCATCATGGTCTTAAAAATCAAATTGATCATTTGTTCATTCAATTAAAGAAGAAAAGGGTTTACAAGATTTTGATGAAGGTTTGAGAAAATGCATAGTGTAGGTTTCAGAAAATGCATGCTGTCTCTGCAACAGAGGGTTTAATTGAGAATGAGATAATCCAAGCATATGTTTACATAGTGACACGCTTTAAGATATCAAAGTTAAGGAAAATTACTGCAGTTATCCTGTTTCAGACACCATCATTGATATTCAGTGTGATTTTTGTACTGTGGTATTGGGCACTGATCACTGAAAATATATATCAATCGTCCCATCTTTTGACAAACCGTTCTCTGTTTCAAGGGCTTGAGTGGGATCAAATGGCTACTGTATACCATGTAACAGGACTGCTTTTTTCATGAAAAGCAGGAATCAGCCTGCAGAGAGGAAACAAATGCCCCTCTAAACATCATCACTGCCATAGTTTGCTATCCACATACAGAGCATTTGAGTACACTTTAGTCAGAGCGACAAAAAAAGGTTTTACAGATTTGCCTGTCGCATATGATGATAAAAATTAGGAGGAGGCTATTGGTACCACATGGTTAAAATAGTCTCAAGGGTCTCTTGCTACCGGGTGGTGTTAACATTGTAACTAAATGTTCCAAGATAGCCTCCATGAATTAACCCTGTATATTACTCTAAGTCTTACCCTTACACTAGCTCTAACCCTAGTCTAACACTAAACTTAAATCTAACCCAGACTTTAAATCTAACCTTAACTCTAACTCTAAATCTAACCCCAACACTGAATCCTAAAGCGATCTGGCCTGGTGTAGAATCTCTGCCTTCTAGATCCAGATCTAGAATCTCTGAGTTCTAATTCAATGTCTTGATCAAATCAAAGAATCCAATTTGATTGGTCAAGGAGGGAAAACCTGATTGCAGTAGACCAATGAGTCTGTATTGACCACCTTGTCGCAATAGTCACTGTGTAAAAATTTTCAGTGTTAATCTTGGATCTGTTAAGATATATTATTATATCCTCAAATAATACAGGTTTGCCAAATTTGGGTTTATATGCTGACCACAAATGATGACAGCTATGTTCAGATTTACTGTCGCAGTGTAGATTTGGTGGCAGTTGTTAGCAATACATTTAATTTTTGCACTTTTCTCTTTTAAGAATCTTTACCATACAACATATATTTGTGAGAAAACTTGTGTCATTTTAGTAGTTGCAAATTATTTTTCAATGTTATTTTTTCCACAGCCCTATTGTTTGATTTGGTTGTGGTGGGTCTCCTGAAACTGACCTTTCGACGCACACGGCCAAGCCACAATGTTATGGATATGTTTGCAGCACCATCCGTTGACAAGTTCTCATTTCCCTCTGGCCATTCTACACGGGCAGCGATGATGTGTTTGTTCATGTGCTACCATGTGTTCTCCAGCTATCTGTACATCCTGCTTGTGAGCATTTGGTCAGTCAGTGTAGGCTTGTCCCGAATTCTGCTCGGACGCCATCACATATTTGATGTTTTCAGTGGTTTTCTCATTGGGGTAATGGCATACTATGCATATTTGAATCTGTGGATCCCTCAAGAGACATGTTTGACATATCTGGAGACATATTTTGGACATGTTCATCTATAGTGTATACTTTATTCTTTAAAAGGTAAAGAGAAATATCACATCTCATTTTCTCGTTCATGGAAATTTATATGGGTATTACTCCTTGACTTTTGAACATTCACGCCTACAAAGTCGATTTATTAGAAGAATAATTCTTCATTCACTGCATTTTTTCTGTTTTGTCCATCTTTAATCCTTTGAACTCAGATCTCCATTGACTGAAGACCTCTCTTTCTCAATATCTTGACACTCATTCTCCATGATTCAGAACATATTTTGTTTTCCTTACTCTCTCACACACAAGAATCACCATATATCACTCACTTTCACTTATCTCCACTATCTCCCAATAATATGTCAACTTTCAGAATGACAATTCTCCATTTTGCTCCATACTTGGTTTATTAAGTACGCATCCAGGGCCAGGGCATCTCTAGGCTGCAATAGTGGTCATTGAGTCTATAGCTTTGAATGCTAGCAGATATGCTTCTGCCAAATTAAAGCAACCCCTTCTATTTCAGAGTTTCATCCCATTTCTTTTGTTAGACTTTCAAGAAGAAATGGTCATGACTAATCATAGAAGAATAATCTACATGTACAGCCTGAAAAAGATACTAGAAACTATGCGTGGCCATGTGATAAATTTATCGGAAATTCATCAAGACAGGATGTGTATGTTCCTGTGATTGAGTAGCTTATCTCACATCATATTTAGATAGACTTCCAATAATTGAATTACTGCAATGAAAGATTGATACATTGTTTTATTTTGAACTTTATATGAAAACTAGCTCATCCAGTACATGTATTTCATTCTGATTCTAATATACTGCCCACAAATTTGGATGCAGCAAGCAATTGGTGAAAAGTATGTTGTCCTCATTAGTTTAGAATGTTCATTTGATCACCTAGTCAGTATCAATTATGATTCTGTCTGAGTGGCAGCCAGTTGTAAGAAAGACAATGCAAGCACACTTTGTGCCTTTTACATGTACTTCAACCTTTGATGTTTTGATTCTTTTCATTATCTGTATAATGCAAACAGTTTATTATCTGCATGTTTTTGTTTTTGTTAATTTTTTTTTGTTTTTCAGTATACCAGTCTTTATTGAAGCCATGGTCATGTACAGAGTATGATATGATGCCAAAGTTAAGCATTTATTTTCTCTTTACTTTGTGACAAGTACATGTATTTTGTTTAGAAGTTTTTATGGCACGTAATAGCATTACAATTTTCTGAAATGTTTGAATGTTTTACTTAATATAGGCAGGTGAGTTGTAACTGATTGCAGATAGATCTGTGATGTATTTTTTTATTTTATTTTTTTTTTTTTTTATTGTGTTTCTTTGCTTTTGTAGTTGTTTTTGCATTGCATGACAAGTAGATGGGTAAGTGACAGAGCATGTGGAATAAATATTTGAACATTCCTTTTAAGAAGAGCAGTTTCACTTGTGGAATGAAATGATAGCCTTTATGTATGATTGGATGGAAGTGAGGAGCTTGTTTGTTCCTTTTTTTTTTTTTTTCCTAGTTCACACATCTGTTTAGTTTCAAATGTGATTTTTAGAAAAATGTGACAAGGAGATTTAAATACGTGTTTTTTAATCAGGACAAAAAACACACATACATTTGATGTCAAAGATAAAACAGAAGCATGATGTTGCTGCTTCTTGAGTCTCAAACAGCAATTTCTAACACCGAATTAAATACATTGTCACCATCAGTTTATAAGCATTGCATTTTTTTTTTCTTTGCAGTTACAGAAAATTTATAATAAAAGCCAAAAGTCAAAATATTTTGACAGATCAAATTGCATTGCATAGTACACCAAATACTTTTTCTAATTTGCAGTCCTATGTATTTCTTGTAAAACAGTGTCATTGGTAGTTTTGCAGATTTGCTTGAAACACCAACAGCCTAAAAGGCACCTTATAGAGATTTATTGCAGAAAATTTTGAGTCTGATAACAATGCATCATGAAGATAATCAATTCAGAGTGAAACAAATGGTAAAGCTATTGAATTTCTAGTAAGTAATGTAGTTAAATGGAGCACAAAAGAGCATAGATTTTTAAAATTTTTTTTTTAAATGGCAGTGAAGATCTTTTTGTATTGAATGTCTGTTTTTATTATATACATATATGTATAGATAGCTTTGTAAAAAGAAAGGAAGGAAAAAATAACAATTGTGTGACTTCAGTTTTTTGGCAATGGAAACTGTTGTGAAAAAAATAAAATTAATTGGTCTTTGTCACTAATATTACTCTCGTAGATGTCCCTTCTCATCTCAAAATGAGAACTTCTTGAATTATACAGGTTAATTCAAGAGTATTAGAGGTGATTATCAGGATATTTTTTGGTTGTGAAGTCTTTGTTGTTAAGTTTTGCCAAAGAAGATATAGAATTACAACATCAAGTTACAATACTACAGTCTGTAAATATTTCTTTCTTTGTATATAACTATATTCTGTTGAGTAAACCGATGGATATGGTCAGATAACTTTGTTCAAGAATATAATGACTTTGAAACCATGGACATGTATTTGTAGTACCAACAGCAAATTGAGTCCAATGCCCAATTTCCATGGACAGAATCATTGATTGTGTATGATAAAAGAGGTAGAAAAACTGCTTAGTGACCCATCATCAGTGCCAAGATATTCACAGTCAAAGTTATCTCCCATGACCCTGAGGTCAGTGAAATCCCATTTTTCAGTGCAACACTTTGTGACCTATTTCACCTGTTCATGTGACATCTAGTGTCACCACATACATTGGTGTGATCATTGGTAAGTTTAATGAATGTAGTAATAGCTAGATCTGGGACTGTCGGTGTGTTATATGTATAAATATGTCATGATAATTAAATTAGTTTGTGTGAATGAATCAAGGTTTATGATCTATGGATCTATTGATTTTTCTGTATTTATCTGCAAATATGAAAACCCTGGCCTGTCCAGGAGTGATGATGTCAGTTTGTTTCTAACACCCAGTTAAGACGTGACTGATGCGGGTTTGAATCATTTCTCTCAGAACTTTGAAACATGTATAATTTTGTTATTTCTATACAGAGGCATTGTCTTTTGATATTTTAGGCAGGCTTAGTGAGATGGAACATTGTCTGTGTTCAGTGTGGAAGCAGTCCTCTTTTTTTCCTTTTTTTGCAAGTCATCTGTGTTGTTTGAATGTTCAGGAATAGGATATGGTTTTGGAGGCTTAGATTGATTGTAAATTTAAATATAACTGGTAATGCAGTGATCTCTGCCTAAAGGACACGATCATCAGGAGACAAAAAAAAAAGCTGTTAGGCGGACGGGTTCTCAGGCAAATTGAAAAGTTATGCAACACATCTGACCACAGATTGTCTTCACCAGTATGATTAATTGATCGCTAACGTTAGTTAAAATGTGAATAAGGGCAGCTTTCTCCCATATCTGTGTATTGTAATTAGATCTAACAGCTCCTGATCTTTCTTATCTTTTAATTAATTACATCAATAGTGCCTGGCGTTTAAATGTTGAATGAGTTTTCACATAACGGTGTCATTGTCGAATGAAAGCATAATATTGCTTTGTTACCCTGTGAATAATTGCACGAGTGATTCAAGTGTTTACATTTAGCAGACTGACTGAAGTAACACAACAACTGACCATTCAGGAGGCTAAACTTACACCTCCTTATCCACAGAGCCATCACAAGTGCTGTCCCACGTGTGGTCAAAGAAATGCTCAAGGGTTAGTCCACTATATGACCTAATTATGCAGTCATACATCAACCATCACCTCCACTCCTTTGTCTACCTGTTCCCTCTATCCCGTCCCCATTTTTCTACACATCTATCACTGTGGACATTAAGATGTGAAATCACACCATAACTACTCACGTGTCTTGGCCCGACACCGGGCTCTCAGGTGGATTTTCTACTTGGGAGCAGGTTCTTACAGGGATATTCCCATCATTTCTACAATGTGACTAAATACAATGAAAAATCCTTTGGATTCATCACCAGCAGTTTCTAATGACAATTTCAAGGTTAAATAACTGAGTAGCTGACCATCAGTTTAGTGTCTTGGTGGAAGTGAGTTTGAAAAAAAAAAAAAACGTTCAGTATATGATGCCATGCAGTTGTGAGGAAATTCGGTTTATTCCATGTCTGTGTATGGCTGGATGTTTTGGCCTTGAGAAAGCCAAGAATAAATCAATTTGTAAGTAAACTGTGACCCCAGGGTACTCAGGGTTTATAAGTAGGTTCTCTGCTCCCATCTGCAGGTGGTGTAAGCCTGCCATCAGTGGGGTGTCTCCCATGGACTGCCATCTTCAACATTCCAGGGGAGACATCTCTTCTCTCTCTCCTTGCTCCTTTCTTCTGTCCCACTTTCTTTTCTCTCTTCTTCTTGATGTGCAAACATATTTACCGTGTTTGACACAATATAGCCGTAATTGTGCTGATGTATTGTTAAACCCCAACACAAACAGACAAATGCAGAATATCACAGGTCACAATTGGCTGTACACTATTGACTCAGAATTTATTATCGTTCACAAGTCAATGTGTTTCACAAAGAATTTGAGTGTCTCCCATCACGAAACAAGTCACAATGTCAGACAAATTTTATAGAGTGTTCATGACAGCCATGCAATCACTGAGATACATATACAGTGGTCTCCGCCTAAGAACCCAGTCATCAGGAGACAAAAAAAAGCGGGCTCTTAGGCGGACGCGTTCTTAGGCGAATTGAAAAGTTAGGCAACCTATCTGACCACAGAATGTCTTCACTATTATGATTAGTTGATCGTTACTGTTAGTTAAAGATTTTATCTATGCATGTATATACGAACAGCCTTCTTCCCTGTTTGTATGTTGTAATTAGATCTAGCAATTCCTGATCTTTTTAGCTGTATACATGTGTTAGATCAATACTGCCCAGTGCTTAAACGCCGTATAAGTTTTCACATAAAGGCATCATTGTTGAAAACATGATATATTGTTATTTACCTCACGGGTAATCGCACGAGTGACTCAAGTGTTTACAGACCAACCGAAGTACCGAAACAACTGACCAGTCAGGAGGCTAAACTTGCACCTCCTTATCCACAGGGCCAATCACAGGTGCTGTCCCATGTGTTGTCAAACAAAGAAATGGTTACGGGTTAGTCAACAACATGGCCTGATTACGCAGTCATACATCAGCCATCTCTTCCACTCCTTTGTCTACCTGTTCCCTCCACCCCCGCCCACATTTTACTGCATATCTAGCACTGTGCATTTCTCTCAAGTGGACAGTATGACATGGAATTACACCATAAGTACTCGGGTATCTTGGTCCGACACTGGGCTCTCAAACAGATGTTTTTTATTTGGAAGCGCCCAGAGTGGGTTCTTAGAGGGGTAAATTATAGAGGAAAAATTCCATTTCGCAGCAGAGATGGGTTTTTAGCCGGACCGGGCTCTTAGACGGAGGGTTCTTAGATGGAGACCACTGTACAGTGTATTTGGTGTTCAGCTGGATTCAGAAGAAGAGAACAGTCTATGTTGCTTGTAAATGGAGTCCACGTATTGTACATGTGCATACCTGAACAGTAGTCGTTTGTAGTTTCTAGTGTGTCACCGGCATAAGTCACATTTGAAGACAAATTTATAATACTGTGTGTGTATATATATATATTAATTAAAAATGTGACAGAATATAGTAATCAATTCTAGGCGTATTTGTGATTCTTAAAGACCATCAACTACTCTCAATAAAAGATTGCATTAGCCATGTATCAGGTATGTATTTACATCTACTCAGTCAGCATTGGATTGCTCTTCATGAAATTTTTTAAACCATTCATAAATCACTTTTATTCATTTTTTTTTTTTTTTTTTTGCATTTGCTTGTTTATATTTATAGTAAATTTGAATTGCAGCCTCATTTCGTTGATGTATTTTTTTTTACTTATGATGGAAATCAACTATGCTTCATATTGTTACTCCTCTATGCTTTCAGTATACATGTATGAAGTGATCTTCAGCATTGTGATTTTATTGAGGAACAAACATGTACATAGCATAAGCTGTTTGATAAGTTCGGCCATTATGATTCTATCAAATGAATACCTAATTCTATGGGCCCATTTTTTGTTTTAGTAGCATTATTTGATAACTTTCATGTTCAGAAATGCCATTAGATATCAGTTGCATTTTGACATAAATCTGACTTGCGAGATAACTGTTTCTAAGGCTGATACAAGGTGTATGATATGTAAATGAAATCTGATTTGGAAGAGTAGTACCAGGAACACTGTTCTGTCATCATGTGAACAGTGTCAGTGAACTTTATGAAAGTGGAGGTCATACTATGTCATTGTCTCTCTTTCCCTCTTGTTTCTCATTCAGAAGGTTATATGTCTTGCGCTCAGGGCAATGATTCGGAAGTTGTGCTGGATGATTTTGAGCTACAGCCGTTTCTAACTACATGTATTTTCGGACTCAGGTACCAAATTTCTTTCTTTTTTCCAAAAACAAAACAAAATTTTTTTTATTTGAAAAAAAAAAAAAAAAATTTTTTTTTGTATCTGAGTCTGAAAAGAGTTTGAAATGGCCATTACATGAGATCGCCCCGAGCAGCTTCTAACTCATTTATCTTTGGCTCAAGACATGTATAGTCACAATGAACCATTATTATTATTTTTTTTCAATTCAGCCTTTTTTTTTTTTTCTTGATTTAGCCTCTTATGTTCATTAGTGTTTATCTGTATACAATCAAAAGCCTTTACTCGGATATATACAATTTACTACCTAGATGTATTTCCATCAGTTTAAGCAGACAGCTAACTTCATAATTTCATAGCTTTTTTTGTTTTGGGTCATGTTTGGTTTTTATCAAATATGTTGAGATCCTATATGACAAGCTCTCCCATATTTTGCACTTCTAACTATGCCAGTTTTTTATGCAACTGCAGTGCAAATTTATATTTGAAATCTTTAAATTTAATTAGATTTGATGATTAGACCTAATCTATAGTTACGAAAGAAGAGAACAAAAAGAAGGATATAATTGTCATGGCTTGTGCATAATTCAGAGTTGAGGCGCTGGTCTCTTGAGGAAACTCCAGGTCGCTATCTATACAGGGGGTATATGTAATCTGGAAAGGGCAAGTGCTGAAATGACCTTATTCAGTGAAAACATAGACAACAAAGTACATAATGTGTTACACAAATAGTCAAAAATGTCTTCTTTATCTACAGTATTGAAAACCGTTTTCAAAACTATTCCATGTGTTCACTGAGGTAGTTTCAGTAAAATTTGGTAGGTCTTGCGTAATATTATTGATTAGCGTGATGTAAGAGGCCAAGGATTCTAAAGTTTTTTCCATTTTAGCCTGGGAGATTCCAAAAGATAAATATGCTTTAAACACGTCAGCTGGCACAATGATGATCTAGTTAATGTAATAGATGTTTTTATTTTTTATGATGTTATTGTGATGAGGGAAAGTGTTTTTCTGTCAAAATCTTGCCAAAGAACAGATCTTGGGTGCTTTATCACTTTTTTTCCAGGCTTTATGTTCTTTTATTTGGGAGTCTAAGAAAGTGAGAGTTCCTTAGTAATCCTTAAAATGTCTGTAGGAATTAGTGGACAGTTCAGGTTTGTATAAAATAATGATTCAGTGGTTCATGTTCATATTCAAGAAAATTATTTTTTACTGCTAAAGACTGTGCAAAAAATAATACCTCATTTGCTGTATTGTATGTTACATGTATTTGGAATTGATTTAGTAATGCTATGTGTTACAAGGGTGTCTTGGACCATACGAGATGCGACACGATAACATCAGGCTCTCGTCAAATTTAATACGGAGTTTATTGGTACCAATGTTTAGCTTATTCATTTCCCTTTCTGTGTGTGAAAGAAGTTTTGTTCTACCTTAAGTAAAAGTTGAGCTATTGGCAAGTAAAGACGATGAGGATGACCTGTTGCTGCAGCTGAATTTATCGAGTGGCCGATCACTTTTGTAAATCCTTATTAATCTTTGTTAGCCTACGCCACTAAACTTAGCCTACGCCACTAAACTACAGTTTTTGGGCTTTTAAGTAATCTGTTTCAGCAAAATTGACTCTGAAATGCATTTTTACATTGATAAGAAGAGTTCTGTGAAGAAAAGAAAATTGCCCTAAAATTATTCATTCACTGTTGAAAAACACGTGAATGGTCGCTTTAGTTTGATGAGCACCTGATTTCATCACATCGGGTCTCATATTTATTCCTGTGACAGTGCTGGGAATAGAATAGAAACATTTGAATTCTTGTACTTTGATTTTCATACATTTTTGTTTGAAATTTTTTTTTTAGGTTTGTAAATATTTTCCTGATCGAGAATTTGTTCATTCCTTAGTACATATGTTTGTTTTTACTAACTTTAGCAAATAATTAGCACTATGTGCAGGTGTCCATTGTTTTTTTGTCCATGCAATCATATTGTGATATAAAAGTGTGTGGGTTTTTTGGTTTTGAATATTAAAACAGTGAAAGCATATTTTGAAAGTTATTGATTGGTGGTAATACAAAAAAAACAAAACAAACTGAGTTATACAAAAATTGACAGAACAAAAATTAAGTTATATCCTTATTAATTGTTTGTGAAGCAGGTTGTTATTTGTGGGGCCT
Organism: Peronia verruculata; assembly: GCA_038406235.1. Classification (NCBI taxonomy): domain Eukaryota; kingdom Metazoa; phylum Mollusca; class Gastropoda; order Systellommatophora; family Onchidiidae; genus Peronia; species Peronia verruculata. The sequence continues at coordinate 800,756 of JBCAUA010000003.1, read as the reverse complement.
CTGGGAATAAGTCACATTATTATGGAAGTTTTAAGTTGAGCTTTTGCTATGTTTTTTGTTTTTTTTTTCAATCAGCTAGATTACTTTCGTTTGCAAGGTTCACGAGATTTTTTATGATAACATGAATCCTGTGAAGAAGAGTAAAGTCAGTTTTTGTTCTGTTTATTCGGTGACATCAGTCATCTCCACAAATGTTAAAGCGCTAACTTCATACATGAAAGAGCGTACAAATGGAACTGAAGTGGGTCAGAGAAAGGTGGGCGTATGCCTTTATTGTGTTAGGTTATATTTTTTGGAGGTCGAAGTGACATTTTGTTGGATGGTTTAGACAGAGCCGTGGACTGAGACGGCGTACACTGTGTGTGCGAGTGTGTGTGTGTGTGCTCACTTGTGGTGTGAAATAAAAAGGAGAGTTTGTTTCGGTGATGCATTGTTTGTCTTTTATTTTGCTGAATTATGTAACATATTCGCCCTACCAAATGTAGTACCTCATGTATCTACGATAATGTAGCCTTTTCGTCTTGTTTTGTTTTGTTTTTCCTTTTGATTGATTACATGGTCATCGAATTACATGTATATTTAAACGAAATGTATATTTCGAAATCAGATTTAGTACATGAAAATCAGGATGTCAGAGTAATAAATTTTGGTCTATTTCTAATCATGTGATCAGTTTGTGAATCTTTGTTGTTTTGTTATTGAAGTTGTTGAATTTGTCACTTCCTTACTGTGTGTACTTGGAGACAAAACAAGGATGTTCTTCCTTGTAGTTAAAGTCTGTCACGATTTATCACTTCCTGTAAGCTTATATGTATCAGGGGCAAAACAAGGATATTCTTCTTTGTAGTTTGAAATCTCACACCATTTCTCACTTAAACGGGGGCCCGGGGTATATAAGTAGGTTCTCTGCACTTACCTGCAGGCGGCCGGGGGACGCAGTGGCTCAGTGGGTATAGCGTCTGCTCATGGAATGGTTGGGATCGACTCGCGGGTTCTGCATCGGGGGATGACAGGACACGAAGATCGAAAACCCGAATTTTTTTTCAGTGACTCAACGGTCCCCTGGCTTCCTGTGGGTAGGGAAGTCCGACGTCTAGCCTTCTCGGATAAGGGCG
>JBCAUA010000003.1:775122-799541 GCA_038406235.1 Peronia verruculata | reverse complement strand
AAGGACCCATAGATTGACTCATCATTACTATGAATTATTTCCCCTGATAAGCATCCCATTATAAAGCCTGTGCATGCATTTTGCATAGAAAAAGGGGGAGTGCAGTGGCTCTGTGGTTTGGCATGGAGAAAAGCAGGCCAGGATTGACTCACAGGTCCTGCAATGAGGGATGGATGGACACGAAGATAAAAACCAGCAATTTTTCGATGACTCAATGGCCCCCTTGCTTCCTGTGGGTAGGGAAGCCCGATTTGTAACCTTCTAGGATAAGGGCAAATATATTTCAGAGGTCCCATGTATATGTTACGCACGTTAAAGAACCCTTGGCAGTTCACAATCAGTGGAAGAGTAGGCTGAGTGCCAGTGTCCAGGCAAAAATTCCAAATTTCTACACAGAAAATTTCCCAGCAAAAATTGGTAACTTCTAAAAAGCTGAGATAACCCTACTTTCTTAGGATTGAAAGGTTTAAGAAAAACACACAATAAAAACAGAAAAATGTCTAACAATAACCATTTTCATATACTATGAAATACATGTACTGAAACTGGCAGGCTACTGAACAATACCTTTTACTCTGCACTGAAAGCTAGAATAATGTGCTGTAGTGTGTAAGCTAAGCAATAAATGGGGTTTAATTGATGGCCACTCCCAGACCATCATCTGCACATGTTAGATCTAGATCTGATATCACATAACGTTCCTTAACACGGTCAAAATTATTCCTCATCTCCCCCACCCCATACGCCATGCCCAAACTGTTTACTTCCATATGCATGGACAAAGAAACACCGCCCCCATTCCTGGTTGTTTTGTCTGGGCCTAGCCTATTGCATAAGTATCACGCAAACATTATCCCGCTTTAACTATCACTGCGTAATCAGAGCCGGCAGGCATTGTTAGGAATGGATGAACAAACAAAAAGCTGGTCACGCTCACTGTTAAATCGTCTTCGGCATGCTGCCGTGTGGTTTTACTCATCACTTCTGGGAAATTTTTTCCTTATAAGCGAGATTGAAATGATTAGCATTTTGCAAATTCTGAGATATTTTTAGAAAACAGAATAAAGGGGACTGCATATTCTCTTCTTTTTTACTGAAATTTCGCAACATCCAATTTTCTAATATCAGTGTTCACTGTATATTATGGGCATATTGAAGTGATTGGAGCTTAATTGTTGAATCCCATTGATTTCAGTGGGTAGCTTAATGAGGCACAGAGGGATTAAGATGTCAACAACATTCATTATGATTCGAGATACCAGTGTATGAAATTCCATCCCAGTGCCTGTTCCTTAGATGTCAACTCATATCAATCATGAGAAGAGCCTATGTGTGTGTTTCTGGAGGAAGCTAAAGTGATAATTATCACTTGTATGAAAATTAAAGAACAATTGAACATTTAGAAAGGGTTGCTGTAAAAATAAATCAGTATTTTCTCCCATGGGGATCCATCTAGACATGGAGGCTAGGTAGACCCCCATTTGGTCAATATATTGACCGCTTAATTATAAGTTGGCTAAAGGCTAGATGTGCCAACCAGCACACAGCTGTGTATTTTATTTATTTATTTACTTTGCACAAAAATATCCAAAAATATGAGACGCAAAGTACACATGTATATGTCAAACCAGTAAGGTATCGGCAAAACAAATATTATTAGATTGAACTCTTTTTTTTTTTTTTGCAAGTTTGGACTGAACCTTTCCATTTCTTATCGAATGGAGCTTTTTATCGATGGCTGACTTTAACTAGCACAATTGAGCATTGTTTGACATTAATGTAATTCCATAGATCCACAATTTTCGTTCATAGGCTATGTTAAATATGTATCGAAAAATATTCAGGGTTTATTGTCAGGTTGTGATGTTTACACAATCACTTTGTCAAGGAACGGATTTTGAAATCTAGATCTAATTGAATGTCGAGAAGTCCTTCATGCTTCACAGTGGTGGGGTTAACATTTGGAAACAAAATACAAACAATGTTCATGTATTCTACATATCACTGCTCATCCGTAATTATCGTGAAAAAGATGAATTGTGGGGCTGAAGCAGTAGGCCTAATAGACCCGTCTTACTTCTGACATGTCTGCTGATATAGATCAAGATCTAAGGGAAACTGCCTCTACTTGCTGAACCTGTTGTGAATGCGACAGAGCCGTCGGATGTTTTAAAAAAAAATAAATCTAACATACATATGATGCTTTATCAATAACCTATGACGTATGTCTAGATTTAGCCTAATTGAAATCGTTTTGCAGGCGTCTCTTTTTATGACGAAGATTCGGGATTGCAAAGTACATGTACATGTACAAACGTCATAAGTTGGGGGCGGTGGGGTGGGAGGTGTGTTCTACTTGGGGGTCTGTCTAGACACCACAGCTAGATTGACCCTTGTGGGGGTCTAGACACTTCCAACTTTGTCTACGTAGACACTTCCTATTATTAATGAGGCATTCATAGCATAAAGTCTGTGTCAGGACAGAGTTGAAAACATCAAAAACTATTGTAGAGAGATCAGTTTGGCACCCATTTTACTGTAAAATGCTGTCGAAGGCCAGGAAACAATGAAATGATGTCAATTGTCTCAGTGCAAAGTATTGTAGTAGTAGTTTCAATGTGATGACAATGGGAGATTGTTTTGCAGAATATCTGCCCCTTCAAGAAAAAAGATGTGTGAGGGGAGATCATAATGACTAGTCCTATTACTTCCCTTTGTCAGACAAAATCGGTGTTGAGCAAGCTGTGTAAAGAGGAAAAAATCCCTTTTCTTCTTATCATTCGAAAGACTGATCAACAAAAATTTTTATAAAATTATAACAATAAGAGGAAAACATTCTCTTTACATCATATAGATCTATAATTTTGCTGGAACTTTTCATGGGGTATATTTCAAGTAAAGGGTGCAAAAGTGATTTTTTTCTCTTTGCACTGCTTGTCCAGTCCCTGTTTTGTCTGGTTAAGGGAAGTAATAGGGCTGGGCACTATGATCTTCCATTGGTTAGCCATGCTTCCTTTTTTTCTTTTCTACACATCAAACTAGTCTGATACTCATTCAAGAAGTACGTATATAGAGTACCTCTTCTCCCATTTGAGTATCACATACTGACTTTCATAGAAAAAAAAATAAATTTTTATTTATCGTCAAAGATCTTCAGCTTTATCATTTTATTGCTATTTGAGTTTGTTCCTTCACGAGACAAATAAAATTTATATGTATCTTTCAGAGGGATATTTTCATAAATGATATACATACATATAATTAGGCAAGAATACAAAGGGTGTCCTGAATTTGAGGTTTTGAGATGAAATGATCAAAATCCAGGTTTTGCTATTTTTTTAACTTTGGCCTTTTCTGATATGGGAAAAAAAACGATTGGCCAGAAACGTGCTTTGTGGTTTAAAGCAGTACCAGCACAGCACTATTATGAGACCTGTATAGAAAGATTATAGATAGAAAGGAAAATAATTGTTTTTTTCAAAATGTTTGTTTGTTTCCCTTTTTTCCCCTAAGGTTTTTTTTTATTTCCAAACCAATTAACTTCAAATTAAGAGTATACAAGGTGTCCATAAAGTCTCTTTACATTGTATTACAAAGACTGTTGAGAGTATGCTGCATCACTAGATTTATTCCAATGTAAACAGTTGTTATCAAAGATTTTTTTTTTTTACGTCATTTAATACACATCAATACAGGCACCATGGTTGCCTCATCACTAAAGCAAACGTCTGAGGAATGTTTCCTCCTCAGAAATTTGTCCCAGCATGTTAACTGCAAATTGTCTTCGTTTTGGCTATTCGTTTGGCTTGAGTGCCTTAACAGTTGAACTTCGTAAGCATACAGTTGTAAGTTTTTGTGTAGGACCTTGTGCATTATTGAACGTGGTAGCTCCAGCTGTTTGGCAACAGTACAGATGGACTTTATGGGAGAACAAAAGATTGTCTTACAGGATCAATGTTTTTCCTCAGATGTTGTTGGTCGCCCAATCCGCCCTTTATCCAACACTGTCCGTGTTTCCATAAATTTCAATGAGCGAATTGAAGGGCATGATAGTGGATCTCTGCTATACTTAGTTCTGAAGTTTTTTTGAGTCTGCACATCTGATTTTGTCTTTATACACATTGTGGCCTTCTCTTGAGGAGTGACCATTTTCTAGGGTTTCTTTTAACAGTACCCCTTCAACCAACAGAATATCAGAAACACAAATTCCCTTGTGATCACAAACTTTAATAAACATTGATTAAAACAAAACAAACCTGGTAAAGGTATCTTGTCAACTGCCTTTGTAATAAATTTTGAAGTTGTAGAGAGTCTTTGTTGACACCCCGTATATCTTTCATAGCGTGTTTCAATAACATGTATACTGATTTGTTCATGTTTTCGAAGAAAATTTGTTTATTTGGTGGGAAATTGAAAACTATATAGAGCACTCAATTGACTTTTTTTTTCAAAATTCATGGCAAACCTGGTATGGCATAGCCAATAAACAAATGCAGATTGTTTTTTTATATAGTTACATGTATTTTATTACCATGCCAGGTTCCACACAGGTATAATATATATCCTAGGATAATATGCTTTTGAAAATACATATTTTTTCCTGCACTTTTTCTCTAATTTGAGTATGCTGAATCCAAATTTCAAGCTTATGGAGTCTTTAGTTCAAGCATTCAAATAAATCACTCTTAGAACTAGCACACTCCCCCTAATTTGTGAAATTATTTGCAAAAGAATTCCTTCTCTCATGACATTATACTTTTCAGACACATTGCCAACAAATGGAGATCAATATCTGCATAAAATGGCCATCATGATTTGGGTTTCATTTCTGCAAAATCATTTGAATTATACAGCAGGATCAGTCTCTGAATGAAAACTGCTGATATTACGGGTTTATTATGTTTGTCCTGAGATTTATGTCATGAGGCTGCAATATGCCTTTGAGGAAATGCATGGACTGTCATTTAATCCCAATAGAATAAGATAGCAGCATGCATCAAAACATTTTACATGTATTTGAATGTTTGAGTAGTTGAAGCAAAATGTTTCGCCACGAATTCATTTTTTAATCTCACTTAAGGCCGTTTCACATATGTATAGCGGTGTGCGGCGATAGAAAAAGTTCATCTGCTGTGTTTGAAAACCTCTGCTCTCTGTTTGATCTCTAGCTGTTCTCATGAGATGGAATACCACCGCGGAATCCATCGCGGTGTTTCAGCAACCGCTCCCAGGAGCGAATTTTTTTACACCGCTGCGGCTTCTGCACTTGTCGGGCCTACTGAAGGTTCAAAAATTGATCGGCAAATTTTAAAATATTGGATGGATCTCAAAAAGAAGCCCATTTTTTAAATCAGCGCCACAAATTTAGTCTTAATGTCACGAGTACCCCGTCATGTTGAGGCCAATGAATGAAACACACAGCCCTACTACACACTGGATACGGCTTTCGCTCACAAACATCGATCATGTGAATGCAACTTCTGCAAACCGGCACCGTGCCGTGGCCACACACCGCTATATGAGAAACGGCCTTTACCATCTGTCCTAGTGTTTTAGTGATCTCATTTTTGAGTACTTTTCCTGTGTTTGTATTTTCTTGCTTCCTCTGTTATTTTCCCTCCATTCAATGCATATATCTATCTTTACCTTTACACATAAAACAGATTATGTTTAATTTGTAACAATTCCTAGAAAGAATTGAGCTCTCAAACCTGTATAAGAAAATTTGAAGAGAAGGAGAATGTGAAGAGATTGTTTTGATGCCCATTGCCATTGTCACTCAGTTGCTATCACTATCATACCACATGTACAGTTATTTCCATTTAATAATTCTGGGTTATGCAACATGTTTATCCATTTTTTTTCTCACGTCTTATTACATTATGTTTTGTCTGAGTCAGTGTGTCTGTTGGCAGTGATGTTAATGAATAAAATTTATTAATGGTATACTTTTGTCTTGTTATCTCCTCTGTACATATTTTGTCATATCTCATTATGTGGAAATGGAGTGGGAAAATATGTAGACACAGTATTAACAAAAGGCTCATGTTTTTTCTCTTCGTCAGGGGAAGGTCATGTACAAGAACATTGAAAAATACAGTTTTAATGTTATCTATTAAAAGAATAAACATTTTTCATGGAGGATATATATATGAAAATTGAGACTTGATGAATGAATAAAAATGATCAAAAACTTCCAACTTGACTCAGGAGTCAGATTTGATAGGCAACACAAAAGATTCTAATCTAAACAGACTGGGAGTTTGGTTTTTGCTTTTGAACTGATTTATAAGTTGAATAGATTTTCTCCAGCTGATTTAGCTTTGGATATATTTTTGAACTGCTATACTCATATCAAAGCAAGAATCTATTAGTCTGAAAAGTCAACTACACTAACATTGAGTTGATCTTCAGTTGAGCTGATTTTGTTGTTTTTCTTTTAAAACAAGCATGGCAGTAAGTTAAATACTATAAAAATAAAATGGCTGTACTGTCTTCAACGCAAATGTTGGAGTGCATGTGTTGATTTGAATTTTCTTCCTCCATCATTTAGAGCTACATGAATTTATGGTTTTATTTATTTTTATTTTTTTTACCATTGTGATTACAAGGTTCAACAAACTAACACTTGTACGCATGTACAATGATTTTCACCATTTGGCCCCAAGCAGTTGCTTGAAGGTGAGTATGATTAAGCAAGGATAATTGACAGATAGGGGAGGGAAGGTGGTGGACTATACAGTGAGAATAAGAATCAGAAAGAGACGATGGGATTGCAAGAGGGGAGATGACTGAATGACACCACACTCCTCCTACACATCTTGATTTTTGCAGTTTGACCATTGACTGGAGACTTTGGATTAAAAAACACAAAGCCTGCAATCACAAGTGCTGTCTCACGTGTTGTCTAACACAGAAATGCTTACACTTTTGTCCACAATGTGGCCTGATTATGCAGCCATGCATCAGCCATCACTTCCACTCCTTTTTCTTACCTGTTATCTCCACCCCTGCCCCATTTACTGCACATCTAGCACTGTGCGTTTCTCTCAAGCAGACAAATATGATGTGAAACTACACCATAGGTACTCGTGTGTCCTGGCCCGAAACCGGGCTCTTATGTGGATTTTTTATTTGAGAGTGGGTTCTTACAGGGGTAAATTATAAAAAAAAAAATTTGTTTTTGAGCAGAGGTGGGTTTTGAAGCGGATTGGGCTCTTAGGCGGAGGGTTCTTGGACGGAGACGACTGTACCAAATACTACATGTGTCTTATAACAGCCATAACTTAAAATTTTACTCTCATCACAAAAACTGACAATCATTTTTTCTGTCAACAATTTGGAAGGTCATACTATCTGTCGGACTATTAACACCTAAGGCAGAGCTCTGGTAAATGGAGGGTGAGGGAATAAATAACTTAGTAGTAATGTTTAAGCACTGTAAAGAGGTGTGCAACAGAAAAGTGTGCCCCACACTGCCAAGTCCAAGTCAAACAACCTAAGTGTTGAACCATACATGTGCTGATCTTTTTTTTTCACTCCCTTAGTGACACCAGCTTAGACAACTGTAGTTCACTGAAAAAATTAAAAACCTGAAAACAACTGCAAGTGGACACTAACACTGCGTCAAGGGAAGATAAAAATTACACATTTATTCCATTAATATATCTTATCATATGAGTGAATATGTGTTACATAAAAAAGTAAAAAAAGAAAGGAAAGCAAATATGATGCTTATGGCTGTCCCATGAAAAAGCATAGACCTTTTAAGAAGAGTGTAATTTATACAAGAGGAATTTTTTTCCTACTTAAAATTAGTTACAAGCTGGTAAACTTTTTTTCCCTAATGTCTCTTTCCTTGGCACTTATACCTGAAAATTGGAACAACTGAAAACAACAATCTACATATAAAAGATTGAAAAGTGAACAGTGTAAACAGAAATGCATTGAGCAAATTAGAACAAATTAACATGGAATTTTCAAGAAATTACAGAATGATAGAATGTAATAATATAGATGCATATGCATATCCATCTAAAACTGCAAAAAATAAGTGGTAAAAAAGGGGGGAAATCCATTATTTCAAAAATGTGATGAACCTGCAATGTAATAACAGTCCAATAAAATAATAAAAAATATTTCTGATTGCTAGTAGGTCAGTTAATGATAAAAAAGGTGAATAGCAAGGATCAATACAGATATAATGCAATTATAATCAGAAACAATAAAATGACTCATGAAAAAACCAAAACGAACAAAAAAATATTGTTGAGGCACACAAAAAGAATAGAAATGCAGGGATGTGCCAATGTACACATATATAATTTTATGCCCATCTTTTTAATTTAAAGCTACTGAAAAACTATTGTTTATACGAGTAAACAAATTGCTCTCCTCTCCCCTTTTCTTTCCTCTCATAAAAACATCTTTCAATGTATCATAATTTACTACTGTGTAAATAGCTAAATACCATTGTTATACTAAATCACTTTTCCATCTGATAAAATCTCATGATAACAACTTTCACTTAGACTTTGATTTTGATGTCTGAACTGATATAATCTTGCAATTCTCTTAATAATTTTAGTCCTCGGGGTTAAATTTTTGTGGGTGGCACATTCCATACTGACCTGTAAAAATATGTGTGCATGTATAAAAAAAAGAAAGCTCCAAAATATACCTAGCTGTGAATGATTCAGATAATGAAACTTGATAAGTGGTCTGATCACAAGATGGTTGGGCTGTTGGGCCATAGGAAAACCCATGATGATATTCATTCCAAGCCCTTGTTAGCATAGGAACATATCTCTTGATATACCAACATTGTTTACAAACAATCAGATCTATGTTCATCACAAACAAAACAAAGCTGACAGTAACCACCCAACTTGAATTTGTTGTTATGAAAAGGAACCAGGTGTAAAAATTTTTTAGAAAAGGGAAAAATAATGAAGATGAAAGTGCTGGCACAAGCGAATCACACATTCAAGCCACATGTTCATATACATAGCTGTAACAGAAAAATATTTATGCAGGCACATGACATTGTAAATCCATGCAGGGACAGGAAATAGATTATAAACACAGTTCACAGTTTCACAATTATAGCATAGTCAGTACGTTTGTTTTTTAATATCCCATTTACAATAGTTTCTCACAAAAGCATCCCAAAGAATGTAGGTAAAAGTGTCAGACAATGAAACAAAATCACAGATCAAAAATCAAGTCTGCAGGTTAACACAACATATGAAAGTTAATAACACCACAAACATAGTGGGATATCATGAAATGGGATAGCATAAAAGGTGTGAAAATTTTATAAAAGAATACCAATCACCTCAGCATAAAATAAATCTAAAAATATTATATTTCCTGTACAGATAATGTGCCTTATTTTGTATTAGTGTCTGAAAAGCAATGAGGAAAGAACAACAAAAACATATGTCTTGCGCCCAGGGCAAATGAGTCACAAGTTGCGCCAGGTGAGTTCAAGTCACTGCGGTTTTTACCGTTTTTCACTATTTTCTGACTATGATACCAAAATATTTCTTTTTCTTTCAGATTAAAAAAAGGTTAAATTGACGTTTGTGAAAAAAAGAAATTTAGTATCTTAGTTGAAAAGTAGTTAAAAATGACCAAAAACAGCTGTATATCTTCGTTGCCCGGGGCGACTTCCGACTCATTTGCTCTGGTCACAAGACATATGAGAAGGTGTTTTAAGGCCAATTCCACAAATGCTGTGAGGTTAGAGGTACAAAACAAGTTGTTGCATCAACAACATCGAAGCTGAAAGCGATAAACAATTTACTTTCACCATGAGTGTGAAATATGTGACAAAAAGACTTCCAAAACAAACCAATAGAGATATTTCGTTTCTGAAACTTGGGGGAAAACAATGAGTCAAAAACTATAATATACAGATAAACATGTACATGTATTTTAACTGAGATGAGGCTATTTCAAAAAAAGTTTAAAGGTATCAAAAGTAGCTTAGTCCATAATCTAAAATATCCATCTGATTGACTTTGCATTAATTAATCATTCTTTATATAAATCCCGACTCACATTATCGAAAAAAAAAAAAAAAGATGGTGAAATTCAGACATGGGTCAGCAATTTAGTGTAATGCTCCTTCAGAGAATACAAATTTTCATCGTACAAGTTTGAGAGGCTTAGGTCATGTCTTCATCTCTTCTTGCTCTTTTTTGTTACAAGTTCTAGTGGTTATCATTATCATGAATCATAAAGTTTTTCAAACACTACCAGGGATTCTATTGGTTGTACTGCAAACTGTGATGATTTAGAGGTTTTTTCTGAGACCCTGTGTACATGAAGAAGGCACTCTCTCGGTGTTATGGTTGTATGGCAAATGGTATGGGAATGAAAGCAGAGGAAAAACAACTCAACAATTAAGACCACAGTAAAAAGTGAGAGAATTTCTTTCTTAAGTAGAGCTCAACACAACAAAGATCTGCATTATGTTGTCACCATCAGGAAGAGAGAAAACAAAAAAGGAAAAGAAAAAAGAAGAACAGTAAAGAATTAACATAATACATGTAGTGAATTTCTAAAACAAAAATCCCAGTAATAATATAAACTGTTAACAGAACTTAACAGGCAAACAAGCTAAAAACTTTTATCTACACCATACTCAACTCACAACAGCCAAATCCATACAATTTGACCTCATGAATATAAGATATATAACGATTACATGTAATATCAAATTGAAAAATACTGAGTGTTTAACAAACTAAAATTCATGTTTAGTTTTGATTAAAATCAATTCCCTACAAATCAAAGTAGGAAAAGCATGCACCACAGCCTGGATTAGGCAGTGTACATGATTAAAATTGCACAGTCTCTTACCATTTATACTCATTAATGTCACTCAGTGTCAACAAACGGTAGTGATAACACTGATGCCATGTGATCCTCAGCACCAAGCTAGAGAGCAGACTTTTAGAGAATTTTTGAGTATTCAGTTTTGCTTGCATTAACATAAAGCTTTATTTTGACCACATCTCAGTAAATATGATGAGCATTTGGTCTCTTCACATCACCTCTCCACAACTTGTTTAGTGAGCACTACTAATGAAGAGTGTCCCTTGCTGCCATTACATAACATATTGTAGGGAACCAGGGTCACCTGGGAAGGATAAAATTCATCTGAATAATCACAGAAAATTGAACAGACCTTTCAAGTGAACAGGTCTCTGAAATGTAACTAATTTTCCAGCAAAAACTGGAACTATTATTTCAAATAATTATAACGGAATAATTCTTTTGTAGAAAATTATTAAGTAGTCACATAATATTAAACAAGCAAGAAATACTTGCATGTTGTTAATATAAAATGCTAACACTTGCTTCTATGCAGGAAAGCCACCATCTTTAATTTCAATGTACATTAGAGGTACAAAAAATGTGGTAGTATCTTATCAGTGCAACCTGATTAAAAGAACTAATTGGATTCTAAACCTTTAAAATATATATTTTATGTCACACTCTGAAACCAGTAAAGTACTGAGATTGGCAATTTGAGGGTGTAATCAAACCATTCAATGTGCCTCTGACATTCACCTGTAATGATCTAATGATTCTGTGAAAATCTGAATTTCATTTGTGAGAATATTTAAATCAATGGTGCTTGAAAGTACTCCAAACATACAAAATTCATAATTTCTCCATATGTTCTATCTACAATGAGACAGCTCAATCTGATCACTGGCATTATAAAAATATTGTATTGATAATCACTATAGCGTTCATGCCACAAGATGGTGAAATTACACTTTTCCAACCTAGCTACAAGACTGTGAAGCTTTGCCCTTCTTCATGTGTAACTCCATGTATTCACTTCATCAAATTTTGGGTTGGTTTTTTTTTTTTCATCTCCAGTGAGTGTAGGTGGAAAGAAGATGAAACTGATGAGGTTAGTTATGAATTATTGTTTTTCAGTACAAAAATATAGCATCAATATGTAAATGTAATAAAAAAGTGGTGAAAAAAAGTACAAGGTAGGAAATGCACATGCATGAAATGATGAGAAGGGAGCAGGAAAATAACAAATAAGCAAGAAATAGTGTTGTTTGATTTTTCAATAGCACAGAATTGCAAGCAAAAAACTGAAGCAAAACATACCAAGATGGGCGAATAACATAATCTGCAAAAATGTGTGTATTATACCCAGCATCCTCCCATGAGATTTCTGCCTCAGGAGAAATAAGCATTCAGAATTCATGAATGCAACAACAACATGCAAACAATAACATGTGCTTGAAAAAATATGAAAACAAAAAGAACTAATAATTATATTCTTCCTGATAAATGCCAGTATGAAAATAAGCTTAAAAATTTAGAAAGAATTGTAGAAATGTGAATGTTCCCTTTCATCACTACAGCAAAGCTGACAAAAACATGCAATGAAGATTAAAATTATTACCAAAAAATGGGGAAGGGAAAGGGATATGGTAAAATGATACTAGCTTCACACCCATTATTTAGCACCAAACATTATGATATTCTAAATCATATTTAGTACCTGTCCATTGTAGGAAAGAACCAAGAGGTATAAAGCTTTTACGTAAATTTACAAAATGTGGAATCTGCCAAAATGTCATGACCTCGGACAGCACAATACTAACTTTAAAAGAAAAAATAATAATAATTTGCCAGGAAAAATTTTGATTTCTTGAGGATTTCATTTAGTGAAAGGCTGGTTGAGAAACATTTCTGCTACCTTAAATTTGTACTTAATTTAAAACTAATACATGTAGAACAATTTATTTTGAGACACATAGCATCCTTGATGCTAGCCTATCAGTAATACTGTACTTATAATGTCATAAATATATACTGCTGATAATCTAGAAAACTGAAAATGGACAAAATTTTCTCTAAAAGTCAGGTCCATTTTCTGTTTTTTAATAACTGGCCATAACCGATGGGACTGATAGATATGTATACAGTTTCTCTGTTTGTAGTGCCAGACTTCTTTCGTGGCAATCCTCTATGGGCTCTATGATTTAAGAAGCTATACTGATTTTGTGACTGGCATAAAATATTTTAAAAAATTATCAGTTTTAGTCAACAACTTCAACGAGTGAACTATGCCATGAGGGTCTCTCACATTTTTCTTAAGTCAAATTTTGAACTTTTCCTGACAATATGTTTCATTTCTGTTGGTATCTTTCTTCAGGTCTGAATGTATTTATATACAAGAATGACTTAAGTTTTAAAGTTTGCTAGGTTCAGTTCACAAAATTTAATGGCTAGCATTTCTCATGCAAACATGTTGATATCCTTGGAGTATCTGTGAAATATTGGTTGATGAAGCTAAAAGGAGCACCAGTATCTAATTCACAGATGTTCAAGACTTAGGGTGACTGGATACAAACAACAGCTACAAAAGAGTGCATATATATGGGAGCATGTCAGTGGTGCCAGCCAGAACTATGAAAATAAGATGATAAATGAGCAGTTGGTTGCCTGCACTTTGGAGCATACCAAGCGGGTCCAGGCACTGAGATTCACTGATTCTTTATCTGTGTTTTGTTTTCACTAGTCGCTTCAGGTTTTTAGATTTGCTCATGTAGTATGGTTTTTCCTTACTGCCGTCATTTCTTTCCAAATCTTCCACTGAAAAAGATGGATGTTGAAACAGCCTCTTCAATAAACATAAATGTCTACAAGCAACATGAGGGAAAAAAAGGGGTGGGTTGAGGTGGGGTGTCATGATTCTCATCATATGGGTTGATAAAGTATTTGTGACTCCATATCAAGCAACAATTCCAAAAATAAAGACATACAGATTGTAAACATATACAGTGTGCCAACATTTTCACAAAATAAAGGAAACTATAATATATGATAGCCTGCTCATGCTGTGAAATTCCTGAAAGTAAGAATAAAGTTTAGGTTGTGCATGAAACTGCCATTGAAATTTAACACTAGAATACCTGCCCACCAAGTTGCCTTAGCATGCTGGGACCAAAATATAAATTTTGAAACAAAACAATGCAGTCTTCCCCTGGGAGATTAATGGATAGATATTAAGATAGAAAAAAAAAATTCTAATGGCAAACTCTGGTGCTGAGGAAATGGGTAGACTACAATAATCTGAACGATTGAATATGTAATAGAGAACTGAGGATATGTACCTGTGTTGTATCATGGAAAAAATTTGGTACAGAATACTGACAGAGCGTGTGAAAGATAACTATTTTTATGCTATATTATTCATGGTCTAGTACTTAAGAGAAGATATCCCTGTATAATTTGTAAGGCCACAAGAGATGGGTAATGTAAAGGCTCGTGATTACTTTATTCACAGCAATTCTGCTATCTATTAAGCTTTCTATTCATGGCGTGCATTACTACTGATCTGAATTTTAAGCTTATACAACATCGTTACGGGAAGATGTGTTCAGTAGGTGAATAAAGACAGAATTACAACACTGAAGCTACTTCTAGACAATGCGCTGCTATGATGTGAATACTGCAAATAAGGTTGTGGGTGAACTAAGCCTACACATAAACATGAACATCTACAACACTAAAGTCACTTCTGACACATAAAGACTGACTGAACTGTGTGACAGTAAAAACACATGAAATGTCTGCATCAACAGCACTCTGTGACACACAGCTTGTAATCAATGGACTAGAAAGCATTCGAAGAACTCAGTGGAAAAACCAGGTAAGTCATAGTTCCTACAAAGGGAGAAAAACAGATATTAAAGTTTCGAAGTCTATACTTATCTTTTTAGCAGACTTACATAGTTATTCCAAATAATTATTGTTCTGTTTAACAAATCTTAGCGGTGTGCTTTGTAAGGTTGGGGTAATAACTCATTTTTCACAAAAATATCTTATCTGGTTTTTCTGCTGGATTTACAAATGGGTGCAAGAATGGGCAAAACTGAGAGTTTCTAATTAATAACTCCTCTCTGACAAATTTCCAAATTTTATCTAGATGAGTAAGAGTCTATATCACCGAAGGGATGTGGTGTAAACCCATTATGCTATCCTCCTACTTTTTGTCCTCTTACCAAATTTCAACAACATAAAAGACAGTCTCAGATGACATACAGATCCAAAAGCACATCTATATATGTAATATGGTTTTAAAACAAACATCTTTGAGAATTCAATACCTTTGAAAAGATCTAGCTTTTGAAGAAACTGAGGAAACTCACACTCTTGCCAGAAACTAAAAATTCTGAACATCAGCCTTCAGGGTTAAACTACAGCTGTTACTACCAACAAGGAGTTGAAAATCATAAGCTGCAAAGTATCACTGCTCAAGATCTGACAAAAGCTCATTTTTGTGACACAGACTTTGAGGTCCTTATTAATGAGCTAATAACTATCTATATAGTTTACAAAGCAACATAAGATGGTTTGATTTTCACTAAATCCATCTGCTATTCCCACTGCCCACACTAACCTATTATCTTTATGCAGGTCAAATGCTCCTCAAATCATTGGTCAGAAATCAGTACCGCAAAAACAAAACAATGCTAATGAACTTTATTTGTGGTTCTCTCCTTCTTCTTCCTTTCCATTTCATTAAAAAGAAAGGCTAGATTAATAGAAATCAGTAGGATGAAAGCAACTGAAAACAAATACATGAAAGAATCTGTCCTCAATTACACCCCCCAAAAAAAAAGGGAGCAAAAATAAAGAAAAGAAACCAGTCTAAGAATTTTTAGGTCTAAACAACAGGCGTTTCAGATTCTTGCTTTTGCTCATGT
Source organism: Peronia verruculata (assembly GCA_038406235.1). Classification (NCBI taxonomy): domain Eukaryota; kingdom Metazoa; phylum Mollusca; class Gastropoda; order Systellommatophora; family Onchidiidae; genus Peronia; species Peronia verruculata. The sequence continues at coordinate 783,783 of JBCAUA010000003.1, read as the reverse complement.
AGTAAGGTCTTTCTGCGCTGCCGTCATTGCGCTCCATGTCCTCCACTGAAATCAAAGCCAATATGATTGTGCCATGTTATATGACCAGAATAAAACATTTTCCTCAAGTAGTTTGAACATTGCAGTTGTGACAACATTGTGTCAAACAAGATAGTTGTCTGTTGTTATATATTTGTGACCCCCACAGTAGTTCCAGATATTATGCACATCAACAAGAGTTACAATTACATTTTTAAAAAATCTATCTGACCCATGACAAAGAGTGTCAGTGATCAAGCTGTTGCAAGATGTTGACATTCTGGAAGCTAAGAATGCTCTGGCAATATTGTACACAACTGAGGCAATCAAGGCCAGATGTTCATTTGCCTTTCAGGATTTATCTTTTCTTTTTTTAAGTTTTTTTAATTTCATCTTTTCCATCTCACTGTGCTCAGTCCTACATTTACCCCTGGGATTGACAGCCAGCTGTATGGCCAATTCCCAAAGCAGAGTTTGTACCATTGTCCATTACACAATCTATCCTCATCATCAAACTGCTACTATCTCATACACCAATTTTTGCTATGTAGTAATGACAGATGGCATTTATATTGCATATCCCCATACAGTATAGGCTCTTAGTGTTGTATAATTAGTTATTAACCTGACAGACTAAACAAATGACCCCCATGTTCGCATACCCTCAGCATCCCGTATGACATACATATGGCTGCCTGTTAGATACTCAAATTCTTGGCATTTAACAATAATACTTCTAATCTATACTTTGATACCCATTTCAATCTGGCCATGTCAGGAAATGTGCGTAAAGTATCTTTCCTGGAGGCAATATGCTGGGCACAGTTAGGATTCAACATAGGAACTTCAGATCCTGAATCCCATGGCCCACTCACTAGGAATCACAAAATAAGGAACATTTCATATTTTGTTTTATCAGAAATTTCAATAGGGAAAAAAAAAAAAAAACTTACAGAAGCACATGAAGATTGTGTCCACAGCCATACTGTACACATCAAAGAAGGAGTCGGCAATCAGATAGGTTCCCACTACTGTCAGCTGTACAATAGAGAAGAGGCAAAGATGAAGACATAACCATAATAGCAGCTTGCAAAGATATTCTAACCAGGTATTTCACAACATGATGCCAGAGCTAACTACCATTAGATTTTCACAACCTACACAAGTGAGTAACATAGTATACATACACTTGCATGCTTAGATGCATCCATCTGTACACGCTCTCTTTCTCTCTCACAGACACAGACACATACAGAGATAATAAAGAAAGAAAACTAAAATTTATCGTGACTCATAATTTAATAATGGTTTAATTTTTCAGTTCTGATTTTTTTTGCAACATCACACTTAGCATCCACAGAAATAAATATCCTAAAGTAAATACTGCTTTAAATTCTGATGACATTCTAGCAACATATGAATACTTTCCAGTTAGTTTCATTTCTGCCCAGCAAATTAATAAGAAAAACTGCCAGAGCCCCAGCACAATCAGCCATATTTCACTGCCCAATTAACTGTTCACTCCTATAGTTATTATTTTTATTTATGTGAGAGCAACACAGACTACCCACTCTGTCCAAAAGCAGTTTTGAAACTCTCAGTATATATATTTCATTAATGAAGTATTCTGTGATGTTCTTTATTTGAACAAAATGCATCAGTTAATGCATATCTGCACAACATCAACTCACAATGACTGGAGACAAGAAGTAGTTCAGGTCTGGCACCACTTTCTCAAACACAGGAATCTTTCCTTGGAACCAGAAGAAGGCAAGGACAGCTGCGGGCAAAAAAAAATATTTGTTTTTCTGTTAGTGTTATGACAATTACTGGAATTTGCCACCAGCCAAGAATATGTTATTCACTCATAAATGGACAAAGAACATTCATTTAAAGAAACATAAAGGGGTTTACTTCCGTTCATGAAATACCAACTGAGATAGCAGCTAGCTGAAAGGCATAATGAACATTACTCAAATAATATACCATGTCTACATTACAAACTGTTACAAACTGAGATCTAGAATCTAGTTCCAATATAATTTTCATACGTGACTTATTCCTGTAGTTCAAGATTTCTATTCCTCCCCTGTCCCCCCCTTTTTTTTTTTTTTAATTTGCTTTTTGTTGCTGTTTTTCTCTACCCATTTTCTAAATATCCCATTTGCTTCATGAATGGGGCCACGTTTGTGTAAAACAAACAAATATTAAACACACACACACACAATGATTTTTAAGACTGTGAATCACACAGTGTTGGACCCCTCACCTATGGCACCGGTGATCATCAGCTTGGAGATGAACATGAGGAAGTCACACACCTTGTCCAGCACTACCGCTCTAAGAGACAGAAAAAAACATAAATTATTGAATCGCAAGATAAATGTTAATTCTCTGTTGTCATCTCAAGCAAGACCGTGTCATATAAAGCATCAAGAAATTAACTGGTCCACGCATCTTATTTGTCAGGTATAAAGACCAGACAGTGCCCAAGAAAAACGGGATTGGGCAGAATGGAAGTAGTTCTGAGAAACATACACACATGGCTCAAGAAGCAAAACACATCTCTCACAACATCAAACAGCATTACAGGAGGGACAAAAAAAAAACAAAGACACATAGCATAGGAAGTCAAATTTCCACCTAAAGGTAAAATCCCTTAAGAATATCTTTAAAAAATTAAATTCTATCCAGTATGGTTGTTCCTCCATGAATATTTGAATTACCTCCGCACAATTCTCAGAATAAAAAATATCCATCTAGCATACTCAATTTCCAAGTTACAAAAAATGACTATAGGACGATGCCATAAAAAAATATAATTTATCATCACCACTGTTCGTTGTCAGCATATGGAGCATTTGAATAGTTTTTAACTCAAAAAATAATGTTTTATAGATTTAATACACTGACAAAATCATTGTGCAGTTATGTTTATGTGGTCCATAATGTGGTTGGAATATTACTTTGATTGCTATGGCCAGTTCCTATGAAACTGTCCTATGAATTGTATGACCCTCAATTCCTTTTTTTGACATTCAGGCACAGGCACAACTTCCCAGATGCACGAGTACTGCTGTTTTTTGTGCGCTGTTCACACAAAGCCACCACTGTATCAAACATACATGCATTTGTATTGTCAAAATAGAAGACATAAAGCAGGGGCTATTTATACATGTTCCATGAAAAAGCTGCCTAGCCTAATTTTGTTCCATATGTAGATAGCGAACGATAGAGACAGTTCATCTACACATGTCCCCTGACTGAGTGAAAGAAATCTGATAACAAGTTTGACATGTATAGAGTAATCAATGTCAATTAAAAGTGAAATAAATGCACCATACATTGGGGAAAAAAAAAAAATCACTGAAACTCTTTTCTGCTGAGACATCCATGTTCAATACTAATTCCTTTTATCCCATTGTCAATAAAATCTAATTTTCTCAATAAACCCTCCCCTCTCTCCCCTGACATTTGAACCATCTCGCCCAGTTGCGAGACTTATATATCAATGAAGAGCAAGAGGCAATCTAATTTTATTTTAAACATTTCCACAGCACCAGCCTTATTTTGACTGCTTTGACTGAATATCCAGTCATGTAACCAGCATGTTTCAGAGTTCTGGACAACCTGATGTGAACTGGTAGGACAATCTCAAAAGTTTGAGAAAATAAACCCCTCAATGGACAGGGTGACAGGTGTAAATGGTTCAAAAGAAAGCAGGAAATGGCCTGTACAAGCTGAGAAAACATACATTGTCATGGGTTGTCTGATGAATGAACTGCGATGAAGTGCCTACATAATAAGAGTTAAGTAGTAAGTCACAAATGAGAAAAATAAAGGATAAACAACAAAATCAGAACTGAAAGATTTTTATGATCAGAAAATGAGACTCAAGTCACAGCTTCATGTAGTAACAAATATCACCAACAATTTTCAGGCACAATTATTTCATTTTAACCTTCAATACTGAAAAGTCAATCTTTTTACAATGGAATATTCACGGTTAAGAAACATCTGAGTATTTGAGGCATTACCTCAGCACATTTCTCATGATCAAGAAGAACCCATCCTTAGCTGCTGTGCAAAAGTTACGACCATGAACAGCAATCTGAAACAGGGAGAGACAAATTGAAAACTCATATATACATTGTAAATCTTGTTTGCTAAATAATTTTAGGCCATTTGGAGAAAACATGAAATCGTGAATTTCAATTGAAAATACATGTGAATTTTTTAAATTCAAAACTGAAAAATAATAAATGATTGATAATTATGCTATATTGACCATATACACAGAAAAGACTGAACAGAAATTATTCTTACCAAAATGTAAGCATTCTTGTTGACAAAGCGCAAGAATTTTTCCAAGCACCAGAAGCAACATCTCAGACATCTGGCATAAGAGATAAAAGAAAATACTTTAATACAAAGACTAAAAAACAAAACTAAAACAAAAGATATACAATGGAAAAACCTGACAATTCTTAATGGATACTAGCTGAGGAATCACAACTCATAAAGTTATCGAAAATAAAGAAAAAAACAAAACAAATGAAAAATCCAACATTAAATTTGATGTTTAGATATCATGATTTTGGAAGTTTCTGAAGTTCGCATTCTTTTTTCACAATAAAGCTTGCATTCATTTAAGGTGTCGGTCGACAGTCATGTCCCATTCTATTCATCTCTTTCTGCCTTACTTTCTCTCTGCTCCATGAATGGGGTTTGTTTATGACCAGTCTGGTTATGCCCCTTTGCCAGGCACAAGGGTGTTGAACAAGCAGCATAGAGAGGGAATAAATGACCTTTTACACTCTGTTAGAAATGCACATTAGAAAAAATTACAAAAACATGTCATTTTGTTCATTCTGTAATAATTTTGTGATCTGTTTTTCAAATGACGAGAAGAAAAGTGAGTTTTTCCTTCTTTACAGTGTTTCTTCAACAACCCTTGTGTCTGGTAAAGGGAAGTAATAGTGCTGGTAAGAAAAAAAAATTCCCATTATCCACATTTGATTTTAACCTGTTAATTTGCAAAAACATATAGCGAGATCTGGCTCTTTATCAAATTTAAGTCGCCAGTAAGACCAAATGAAGGTGATAATCTGGATGTGTGGTTCTATGACTTCAGTAATTACCACTGGGCTCTGAAATTTGACACAGATGAAGATGAATGAGCATAGGCTGTGACAATGAATGATCTTCCACCACCAGAAAAGTTACTTTATCTTCAAGCTGTCTTAGTCTGGTCTATCATCATGGTCTTTTACCAGCCACTGTTCCTTCTGAGACAAACAATCTCATTTTTCCTCACTAGTGGGATATCACAGGACACAGCAGCCTACCATGTTTTCGCTTGGGTGCCAAATAAAAAAGTACTATATCCTGGGATGGTAGCTTACATGCATGCATATTATCTAAGAGCAATGGGTAGGTTTACGCTGCCAATAATGATGATGACAACAACTCACTTGAGAATAAACTTGGCCACACTGTTTTCTGAGCCCTTCAGTTTGCGATTGATGTACTCCAAGAAAGCTCGGATCATCTGCACTATGGCTATGATGAGCGCACCAAAAGCCAGGGAGCCAGTGTGGTATCTGAAACAATGAGGGGAAGCATAAGCTGTGTGTGACATGAGCTATCAGTTCAATGGTCAAACAATGTATTTTCATTAAACAAAGAGGTATTTTATTCTCATCTGACATCATGACATAAGGATATATAATGTGTCGCCCACTCTTCACAGTTCCAACCATATCAGTACAATCTTACCTTTACTAGCAATTACTGCTGGATGGTTAAGCTAGACTTCACTTTAATTTGCTTGGCTCCATGAGGTATGTGACAAAAATACAGTATCATGATTTAGGCATCAAAAGAGCTGGAAAGTTGTGGTCATTATGCATTGTTCTAAGAGTTATTCTGCTAAATACTGCAAAGAAATGCTATTTTTTTCAGAATTATATGAGTCACTAGAAAAAAATTGCTTTGTATTGCAAACAAAATCACATGAACACAACAGAGGGTTTAAAAGATAACACAATGTGCTTCTAGGTGCTGTCTTCAATTCTACCTGATGCTGCGGAGGAACGATGACCCCAGGGGAAATGCTGGGATATCTTTCTTCTTGTCCCAGGCCCAGTAATACGAGGCAAAGGCACCAGCCAGCGTCATCTCTTCCAGTGCAAGAATAAAGTTCATCAGCCAGAAAAACATGAAGAGCATGAAGATCAGCATAGCTGTTTGGTAGCTGAAGAAAAATGGCACAGAAAACTCAGTTATGCTGATTCTTAATTTTGTTCCAGATAAAATCCCCTAACCTATTATCCATCCTTTTTTTTCACAAATAGTGACAGGGACATGTCAAACTAACATCAGTGATCTCATGCCACAATTCAGAAAGGAGATGTTGTGTTTGTTTGCATGATTAGCTGTTCCTATTTGTCTCCTTAATCTTGTTTCACAGGATAAATTCACCAGTCATTTTTAAAACTATTGCACAGAAGTGCTCTGTGTGTTTTCAAATTTAGAAAAGATATAAGATACAACAAAATCAGGCACTTATCAAACAGGGGCAACCAGAGACTCATGTTTTTTTGCGTTTTTTTTTTTTTTCAAAAATGAAGGAATAGTTTGAGCACTTTTTTCTTTAACACAAATTCCTTTATGCCCATATAAAATGCATTTCAGAGTTAAATTTGCTGAAATATGTTGAATGAAAGTGGAAATGTACTGAATGAAAGTGGATGTTTTGTGATTTCATGACGCGACCTACATGAGGATTAATGAAGGTATGAGGTCTGTCTCAAAATAAAGTCTCTCTGTCATGACTGTCCTGCCATATAACCATAAACACCCTTATTTTTGGTACCAACTGAAACTTTATTCAAATACCTATTCAACATAAGAAACACAGAGTTCCAGACATTTCTCCATTCAATGTATCCAGCGGCCAAAGAGCGACCAGTGATCGCTTGCCCAAGATCAATAGTCCTTTTCTCTTGAATCTGGTCCTCGTCCTCGAATCGATGATCTCGCAGCATTTCTTTCACTTTCAGGAAGAGATAGAAATCGCATGAGGCAAGACTGAGTGAATAGGGCGGGTGTTCCAAAAATTCTCATGAGTAGCCATCGATAGGCTCGTTCACAACTCTGGACTTCTGAACAGGTGAGTTATCGTGATGCAGGATGACGCCTTCTTTGAGCAAGGCGGGTCTTCTTTTCTGTATTGCTGGTCTTAGTTTGTCTTTGTGGATGAATCTGTAGTGGTCACCATTGACAGTTATGCCAGGTGGGACTAGCCAGCTCAGGATAATGCCACTCATGTTAAAAAAATAATCAATAATCACTTTTCTCTCTCTTTGTTTTCTGCAGCTTTATGTGACCTTGGCACATCCAAATCAAGCCATGGAGTGGTCTTTTCAACTCAGAATCACATAAGTACATCCAAGTTTAATCCCCAATGACGATTTTACTGAGCCATTGTAAACCCTCTTGCTCAACATGGGTCAAAAATGGCCGAACTGCTTGTACATGGGCTTGTTTCTGCTCTGGTATCAACAAGTGGGGCATCCACTTTGCGGAGACTTTTTTATTTTCCAAGATCCTTCTGTTTTCGCAACACTGTCGCCACAAATGACGACAAGGGGCCTCCCAGTGTAGCTTTTTCAATCTCCCTGATCCATTTTCGTACTGTTTGAATTGGTAGCACACTGTTCTCCATAACTTGTAGCATAAGAATGTTGCAGCAAATGTTTTGCTCTGCTATTTTCCTTGGATTTACCGTGGACAAAGTGCACAAGTACACCAAAAGTGACATCTCACAACTCTATGACACATTCACCAAAGCACTTGAAATTTGGCATCATTACATCACAAAATTTGGTGGCTGTAGGCTGTTTTGAATTTATAGAGGAGGTAAACATTATTCTGAGACAGACCTCGTAAATCAAAATGAATGGTCATTTTCTCACTTAATTCAGCTGCGGCAGCAGGTCAGCCCATCATCTTTAATTGACAATATCTCATTTTCCACTCAAGATAGAACAAAGATCCACCAACAAAAAGTGAAATGATTAAACTTTAATATAATACTAATAAGCCTCTATGCTAAAAAAATTCACCAACACCTGATTTCATCTTAGCTTTGGGATCAGTCAGAAAATTTAATAACGTGACAGGAATTAAACAACAGTCATACAAATGACTCATTAACTTGGTTTTTGACCAATCCTGTTCAGTTTCACTCTTCATCTACCTGTCTATTATTTTTATTTTGTTTGTTTCTTTCCCAACTACTACATTGATGAAAAACCTAATCAAAGTCACTGTTGAAAAATAGCACAAAAATAGCCATGACTGTGACTGATTGTCAAACACAATCACTTTAAATGCTCACGCTAGCCTGAGATTACCCTTCATAATCTGTGGACTGAGCTATATAAAAAAAAGTTCACATCAACTTACGTGTCTCCTCCATACTTGACAAAACTGCACAATTCTCCCAAGGTGTCAGTTGACTGAAAGAAGGAAACTTACATAATATATGCCCAACTTTTTACATACATTAACCACACAGATTGAATGAAAAGCATCACTTATTGCTTAGTGGCAGCTTGGATGACAGGGTTGGGGGGG
>JBCAUA010000003.1:698190-768110 GCA_038406235.1 Peronia verruculata | reverse complement strand
TGCCATCGATAATCAAGCATCTTCGCAGAGCCTTAATAGTGTTAGTACAGGTAGACACGGTCTAACACGCACATTTTTTATACCGTACTATTACTATCATAATGCTTCGGGTATAGACAGCCCGAGGTGTTGCGCCTAGTGCCTGTGTTTCAATCACTACGTAGCGGTACAGATGTCTAGCTCTAGTCAGTACATGTATTTATTTTACATCGTGCTGTTTCACCTACGGTTGACTAGCTTCATTTTATTATAGACTAGATCTATGTGATGGTTCCCTCTGACCTATTGAAGAGTAAGAAGACAGCTCTTTCCATTGAATCGAAAATGAAAATATTACAAGTAATAGTAATAGACAGAAGTGCGATGTCCAAGAAGGCCATAGCTGTAAAGTGTGGCATTCCCCCAAGTACACTCGACGATATTAAAACATCGCGAACATGTGGAGAAAGTGGCAGCCTCATTTTTTTTTTCCCCCCCCTCATAGGTAATTCAAGAGTTGTTTTCCTTGTCAAAAAAACTGGAAGTTTTTTTTATTTGAGAGTTGTTTCCCTTGTCAAAAAAAAACTGGAAGACGAAGTCTCATAAATCGAACCCATGAGGCTGGTACCGGCAAATTCGATTTAAGCGGACTCGACTGTATATTTGCCCTTATGTGAGAAGGCTACAAGTCAGGCTTCCTGATCTCAGAAGTCAGGGGACCGCTCGGTCACTGTAAAATGGGAAATGGGTCTACATTTTTTCATTCCCCAATGGGATTTGAAAAAATCTGATATTTTTACACATAACTCCTCGTGCATGGCATCTTGACAGGATGGATGAGCAAAGATTTCAGTTCAATAGCTGTATCATTCTGTGGTTTAATACATACATGTACTGTCATAGCGAAGTGTCAATGAAAAACCTTTGTAATGAACTTGTCAGAGGGGAAACTGGCTGGTATTTTCCATCACATAGTGGAAACATAGGAGAACTTTCTGTTCAACAACAAATCAGCCATGGTCTATTACCAAAACTAGTCAACAAAACTGATTTATAAGACGTGGTGGATGTCCTGAAATTTTATGAGAGCTTTATGAGATCCTACTCTACAGTAAGACTAGCAAAGGCTGGCATAACCTAATTCAACTACCGATGAAAGGCAGTTATTTGACAGGACATTTAATTTAAATATTTATCTACATTAAAGATATGTAATAATAATAAGAGAGCATTTATAAAATGCTTATCCCCATGACTATGGGCTCTCAGTGCTTTACAATCTATTGTAGGCCTCTAGAATCTATATTTTGATTTTGCACTGGAAAAAGATAAATTGCCATCTCTCCACAGAGAACAGAGAAGGAAAAACAACAGAAAAAAAAAAAAAACAGAGAAAGGGTACAATTTCAATTGTGATAAGCAATTGTTCCAAAGAAAAAAGGAATGAAATCCTTGTAACAGCAGATGTTGTTTTGTGCAGTTTACGCAGTGTGTTCATATGGTAAATTCTAGTTGCAGCGTAATTCAGTTAGACAAGCAGTTGAGTTAGTATTTCACTTCACATGGCGACTACAAATTGCATCCAGTGTTTCAAAATGCTGTGGAGGTAACAAGCAGGTGCCAGGCAAAAAGTTTACCAAGCAAAAAATGGTTTGTAATAGCTACTATGTCAGTTTGTTATCCTACATAAATAAATAGATGCGTTTAGGTACAAATATCAGTCCTTTTCCTGCAAGATGAAATGGCAACTTAGCAATGAATTAAATGCATTACACTAACTGATTTATTCCCATAAAAAGCCAAGGGATTGAAAAGGTAAAAGATGTGCTCATCATACAGTGGTCTCCAGGAACCCTCCGCCTAAGACCTCAGTCCGCCTAAGAACCTGCCTCGGCAGCAAAACGGAATTTTTCCTCTATAATTTACCCCTCTAAGAACCTTCTCTGGGTGCTCCTAAATAACAAAATCCGTCTAAGAGCCCAGTGTCGGACCAAGATACCCGAGCACTTCTGGTATAATTCCAGATCATACTGTCCACTTGAGAGAAACGCACAGCCCTAGATGTGTAGTAAAAAGGGGGTGGAGGTGGAGGGAACAGGTAGACAAAGGAGTAGAAGTGATGGTTGATGTATGGCTGCATAATCAGGCCACGTTGTTGATAAAAAGCCATTACCATTTGTCTAACAACACATGGGATAGCACTTGTGGTTGGCTTTGTGGACAAGGAGGGGAGGTGGAAGTTTAGCCTCCTGACTGGTCAGCTGTTTTGCTCCTTCGGTCGGTCTGTAAACATTTCAGTCACTCGTGTGACTATCCCCGGGGTAGCATAGCAATATCATGTTTTTAACAATGATACCATTATGGGAAAACTCACATGGCATTTAAGTGCTGGGCAGTATTGATGTAACTTTACGCTAAAAAGATAAAAAATTGCTACATCTAATAACATACACAGGGAAGAAAGCTGTACTTATTCGCATAGATAAATCTTTGACTAAAGGTAACGATCAACTAATCATAGTAGTGAAGACAATCTGTAGTCAGATGGGTTGCGTAAATTTTCAGTTCGCTGAAGAACCCATCCGCGCCTAAGAGCCTGTTTTTTTTTTTGTCTCCCAACGACCGGGTTCTTAAGCGGAGACCACTGTACTGTGCAATGGAATTCTTCTCCATACAGCATGCATGATCCTCATATTTCTATAGGTAGGCCTGCTAATTTCCTGCAGTCAAAAACTACAATTTCTCGGAAAGAATATGACATGCGTCACAAAAATCCTGACATTCCAAGAACTTTCTATCAACACTGCCGGAGTTGTAGCAAAAAACTAGGAAGAGCTGGTTTTCATTTGACTAAAATCTTACGTTTAGGAGAGTAACTCGCTTTCTGTCCTATTTTTACCAGAAATATGACTCTTTGAAAGAAATGAACATCCAGTCCTCTTCATTTCTCACTCCTGGAATGGGCTATATCCCAGAATGATCTATATTTAGGCCCTATACATAATGTTTTTTGGAAAGTCTGACTGGCTATTGAATGTACAACAATGAAGAACTACCACCAGCTTCACTTGCTTACATAAACAGGTAGCAAGAAGCAAAAATCTCTTTTTTGGAATGAATCAGTTAACTCAATAAATCTCAATTTCAGTCAAGTCAGTCTTGCCACTGTGTGTATATATATATATATATATATGCATGCATGCATGAACTGAAAATGGGGGCCAAAACTTTACCATTACCATATTTTTTGTTTTGTTTTGACAACTTTTAAATAACTTGCACTGATAAGAGACTGATATTGTCACTGAAAACATCATAAACTGAACAACATTGGGAAAAGAAATCAACAAAATACATAGATACATTAATTATTACACAATAATATGGTGTGGAAAGTGTAGTGACTCAGTGGTATGTTTGGAATAATCGTATCTCGATATAACAAACCTGCTCTACTCAGAAACTGTAAAAGTGCAAACAAAATGGAACAAAATAAAATGACATTTCTTCATCAAATTCAGCTACTTTTCAGCTCAGCCGACTAATGTCAACAGAATGAAAACATGGATGGGAAATGAAAAAAAAAAAAAAAATACTTCATCAGTTCAGCTGAAATCAAGGACCAGGAAATCATTTTGGAGAAAATTTGAATGTTAAAAATGTAGGCTTGGCTCTAAAATGAGCAATAATCCTGTAATTTACAAGTTTCACAGTAGTACGAAATTCAGATGAAATCCAGCCGGAATAGTTTATTTGCTGGAGAATTCGAGTGTACAAACCTTGACATGCACGCAATATAAAGTTACTCCTTAAGGTCAGCTCAAATTGAGTGGCATAGAATCATGGAATGTGAAAAGTAAGCTAACACAATATGCTTCCAGTTCCAAACTCAGCTGAACAAGATGATATAAAATTATAGAGTTGTGATCAAAGTAGCTGGGATGTCTCAAAGCTCAGATGGAATCAAATGAGATAATGTGATAAAAGAATAATTGTCTGTAAAGAAAATAGTTTGTCTCTCTGCAAACTGAGCTGAAATCAAACGGCATAAATCATGAAATCAGGACAGGATTTAAATCTGTGCAGAGGTTTCCCTGTAACAGTAACTTGCCTGATCAGTTTTCTGGATACAGAAATTAAGAGAATTCAGCGGACTGTCACAATGTACCCACACTGGTTTTTTTTTTTGAGAGAGAATTTGTTAATTTCTGCATGATGTTTATTTTCCTTATCTAGGCCTCAGATAGCATTAAACCTGGGTCCCATAATCTAATCTCGTTGATTATGACTTGGTGATTTTGGAAACATCATAAAGCAGAAATACAGTCTTACTGATTCCACGTTCTGAGGTGCTGGCTGTCATTTATATCAACGATGAGAATCTTAATTTTAAGTGCACAAGTCTTTTAAGACTATTTTGTATGCGCTCAGGACTTAGCATCTAAAGGACAAATGGAATTCCGACCCTGGATCCTATTATGGCTTTTGCTTTTGTAAAATTATGTGTAAAATTTGGCACTAAGATCTTCACATAATTTTCTATACAAAAAAAGCTTTTCAGGAGTAGAACACTACACAATTCATCTAACTGCTCTTGCCCAGAGGATGTCTGAGAGTCTTCCTGGTCATTTTGAATTTTGCATGAATGAGGGACAGTTGCATGTATGTCAATATCACCCACTGAATAAAACTGCCCTCATTAACACTTTAAATGAAAAAAGAATGTCAAATTTAGATATGCCTTAAATAAGGCAGCTTTCAATGACTGAAAATAAAAGATTAGTCATAGAAACATGAAAACAACTACTAAGACAAGGTTTAGATAATAAAGTTTTCATCTTACTACGAAAAAGATCTTTGAAACTGTGCAGGATATATATTTAACAGACATATAACACAGAATCAGAATTTTAATATTGTCAAATCATGGTGATCTTTCCCCTGCACCATGACAAACTGGAAAGTAATAGGTGTGTTAATGGAGGTTCCACTTACTTTGTAATGTCTGACATCTTGCCCCTACCCAGCCATCTGGGCAACTGCAGGCACCTGACACTGGGTCACAGGTTCCTTCATTCTCACAGTCACAGAAATAAACACAGCCAGGACCGTATCGACCCGGGGGACAACCTGGGGGGAGGTTGAAAGTCAGAGGTAATATATGATACAAATGATACATATGATACAAATCATAATTGCTCACATTTTCAATCTTCACATCCTTCTTCTAGGACGTTGATCTCTTACCATCTATTGAGATATATGAAAAGGTGAAATAACTCTACAACTGTCTTATGTAATATTTTGAAGAAAAATCATGAAGGAAAAATACTGAGAATTCAATGCTGAAAATAAAGGTGCAACAATAGCTCCATCCACACAACTGATCAAAGATAATTTAGGGAGATATTGTAGGTTATGTGCCAAATGTGGTCTTTTGAAATAATGGGTCACTGCTATCCTTAATTTTGGAAGTCAGAATTCTGTTTTGCAATTTATATTCTGGTTTTCATTCGATCAAGTCATAATTCAATACAACTGGGTCCTATCTTCATTTTACAGCTACGCAATTTTAGGTTAAAAAAGGAGAAAAATTAATTAAAGACATATAAAGCATCAAATTTTTGATTACATCATTGCATTCAACATTGACAAAAAAAAAAAAAAAAAGAAAAGAACAATAAAATAAATAGATCAATATTCAGGAGCTAGCAAGGTGCTTAACTGTCTAATAGCTGGAACAATTTACAAATACAAAATGACACAATGTTAATTTTTCATAACCTTACAATGCGACCATCTGTGTTGATTAAACAATGTGTATCAGAAATTTGTATTCTTAAACTTTTCTAACTTAAGCACAAAATCTTGAGCACAAAATATTCTTACATTCCGTCTTTTAAAAGCATATCAAATATGTCATTTGTGGCCACAGAGTTTGTTGTTTATTTGTTTGTTCATGTTAGGGTTTATCAGCACATCAGCACGATCACAGCTATGTTGTGCCAAACACGGTAAGATATGTTTATGCATCAAGAAGAGGAGAGGAAAGGGCGGATGGAGCAAAGGAGAGAGAGAAGAGATGTTACCCCTGGAACATTGAGGATGGCATTCTATGAGAGACATCCCACTGATGACAGGCTTTCAGTGCCTGCAGGTGGGAGCAGATAACCTATTTATATACTCTGGGCCCCCCGAGGGGGGCCACAGAAAATTAAAATTGGTAATAACTTTTATCATGTGTGATGTTTTGTGTCTCACCCATTTCGCAGGCCTCTCCGTGGACACCTGGCTGGCAGAGACATTTGCCTGTAACGGAATCACAACCTGCGTCCTCTCCACACTCACACTCTTCCCGACAGTTGACACCCCACCGGCTCTTGGGACAAGCTGCAACACACAACACAATATAAACTCCATCAGTACTTTAACCCTACATGTTTCATCACAGCCTTCAACAAAAATAAATTTACATATTCACATGCTGTCTTTGTCAGTATTATGAGATGAGATAAAATCAACAAGAAGAAAGTGGCTGAAAGCAACAAAATGAAAAACATAAACCAAGAATTTTTATAAAAATGTCTATTACCCTAATCCTGTGATAAACTAGTTTTAAAAAATATGAAAAAAACAAACAAACCAGAAACAGGGCAAAATGCTCACAAATCAAACCCATGTTTGATAAACAGCTTGATAAATACAAGAACACTTGCCATTCACAACATGAAACAAACAGTAAGTAGCTTCATTTATCCTTTTTTGTTCCTTCTTTTCTCAGTCTATGGCATGCTATGTTTCTAAAGTCTTGGAGTAAATGAAATACATTTCAAATCTATATAATTTTTTTTAAAACTGGACAAAGGTTCACAAGGTAAACACAGAAAAAAAAAATAAATAAAAATCTCTGAGATCGGTCATGTCACTACTTACACTTTTCACATTTGTCTCCAGTGAAACCTGGCAAACATTTACACTGACCAGTCTTGGATGAACATGTTGCCCCATTGACACAGTCGCAGCGCTCAGAGCAGTAGGAACCGTGAGTGCCAACTGGGCATTCTATGCCAAACAAGACAATATATAGATATATCAACACATCTTGAAGAACAGATCTCAGTTTTAAGAATTCTGCATGTCGTACTTAACAGATGTCAAACTGTTTTCACCAAAACAGTAAGGAAATTCCCCCTCTCTCTTTCAATATTGTATCAATCACAAAACTAAAAATTGGTTGTTGTCCCCACAACATGAATTCCACCGAAAGCAGATGGTTTGAAAACAAAGGAGATAGTGCCATGAATAGGGTAGAATAGGCGATAAATTTACATGTACTAAGCAGCCCCGCTTACAGTGTATGAGGGCCAGCACTGCCGAGCAATCGACTGACAATCAAGTATCCTGGCAGAGCCTACAATACAGGTATACACTTACATGCACTATAACAAAATGTGTGGACAACACAATAATAGGTTGTTGTGCTTGTGTTATGATCACTGTCTTGGTTCTAGAGCTGTGACCAGGCCAGATTCTATATCATACTTGCTCTTTTGCTTGCTGTTGATTTGCTTTTCACAGACATTCTCACAGACTATATGATGGCTTCTTCTAACCCTTTTCAGGGTCACTTAACAGCCCTTTTCACTGCTTAGGGCTAAAACCTACTCAACAGTTCTTTTCTAGGCTAAAACTAAATAAACACAGGCTTTCCCAGGATTAAACATTATAACACTGTTCCGCCTTCACTGTTCTTCATGACAGTCCTTATTAGAAAGTGGACTTGAATGATAAACAAAATAGCAGCACATTTCTCTATAAAGGGAAATAATCCTATAATAAAATAATGCCTATTATGCATCTGATAATTACCTCCCTTGTTAAAATCAGAAGTCAATTTCTGTTTTCTAAATCCTTTAGCCGACACATCCCTCTCAAGTAGGCCCTTTTGAAATTTCACTTACATTATAACTAATTCTTGAAAAAAGAAAAATCACAGACAAAATTATTGCACCAAAAAATCAGAAATTTCATACAAGAACAGAAAAGTGGTGTATGCAACTGCATGCAAATTTTTATGACAGTCAGATGACTAGATCATATTAAATAAAATATATCTGAAATGGAAATTACATAAAACACCATCATAAAGCCGAGCTGTTGCTCTAGATAAAATACATTAGATTGTTTGAAAAGTTATATGGATACCTGAAATATAAGCATCAGCGAAAGGGTAATTAATGTTGTGTGAATGTATGTATATGTATGCGTGTGAAGGGGGCTTACCCAATTCACAAGTCTGGCCATAGAAGCCTTCCTCACAACTACAGCAACCAGTTTGGGGGTCACATGATGCTCCGTTCTGGCATACACAGGTGTGGATGCAGTTGGGACCAAACTTGCCTGCTGGGCATGGCTCACTGCAGTTACTGCCGGTCCAGCCCAGGTTACAGGAGCACTCGCCGGTCACATGATGGCAATCTCCATGTGCACAGTCGCACTTTTCTTTACAATCATCACCATAGGTACCGTCTGGACACACTATACAAATAGGAAGCAAATATCAAATGTAACTATTGCATGCATAAATACAAATGGAATGGAAATATTATAATGTAATTTTATGTCTCGAGACTATCAGATGCTCAATATTGAGCACAGTAAGGTAGAGTATAGATCTGAACATTGTACTAGACTGTGTAACAAAACAGATCTAAATACAGATATTATGTCTTTGTGTTCCAGTGTCACGGTTTGTTTTCATTACATTTCTTCAGTTTGCTCTAAAGCTTTTTATAAATCTAATCTCCCTTAGTCATCTGAAATAAATATAAATCTATATCAGTCTACATCTTAAAGAACACAATATGTACACTTTTGGAGAGGAGGTTCAAAGAAAATATGTTTTTTGTTTTCCATGTGATAATGAAATATCACAATGTTACGTCTCTTGGACAGATACAGATATCTGGGTATTGCCATGCAATTTCTAGTGCTGTGTGAAGTAAAATAGAATACTCATGGCAAAATGTATTGCCCTGGTTATTCCCACGCCACGACACCCTCAACTTTATTATCGATGGACATAATAAGCTTGCTGCATTACAACTGATCTGACACTGTCAGTTCTTTGCCTGTCAAAGCTTGAAGAAGTGATGCATGAGAAATGTAAAACTGCCCTACAAAATAACATAAACTATAACTGTGAATAAAACTGAGAGTGGCTCTCTCTTGAAGAATGTCAGATATCTGAATGTGATACATTTAACAATTTAAGGAGAGGGCAGGTCCTGAGATTGAGATTTTGGCTGAAAATACCAAATTTCCCATTTTTTTTTTTTTTTTTCAAGCTGAACCATTTTATTTCAAGGTTTTACTGTTTATATGGTCAAAACTAGCCTATGTCATGTGTAAACTGAACTTTTCCTACACTGAACGGTGTCTAAAATATCACTCTAATTCGCTTCTGACAGTCAATTTCAACTGAAGCTATGGGGTCTTTACACTAGGTTTGAAATTATTTCTCAGGAGAAGAAGAGGGAGGTCCAGTCTATCAAGCCTGAATGTTTTGAGGTGAAAAGAACACATTATGTCAAAAGAAACTAGTTAAAAAACCTTATCAAAACTTAAGACGCCATTATTGCGAAACCTACTTTTTTAGCACACTTTTCCTTAAGGCTTTTTTTTTTATTAGCAACAGATTTACTTGAAATTTAGCATGAATCTTTCTGCATATGTGTTAAGTAATAAAAAGTACCCGATTTGCAATATTTTGTTTACTTTTTGAGAAAATGTTATTGAAGTGCCAGAAAAATGAGAAAAAGTACCATCTTGCCGTGAACAAATTAAAAAAATTTGTAGAAGAAAAACTATGACATATTTCGAAAAACCGATACTAAGCGCTATGTGTGCAAAATTTGAAACGATTTCATGGAAAAACACCAAAGCCTTAGGCTTCTGAATATTAGCAATTTTAGGGGCCAGAAATCCAGAATGGAGGTGTTTCCATGGCAATCAACCATCCAGATTATTTTTTAACACTTTCCTTCCTCTAATTTGGACATGCTGAATTTACATGTGATACTTAAGAAAGCCTAAATTGAGTACATTAGAAAATCCTTCACAGGACCTGCCCCTCCCCTTAACCCAGTATTTTTCCCCCACAGATTTTACTGTTGTCAATGAATTGCATGATGTTATAATGGATCATTATCATTTATATTTGGCTATGTGTGTTGTGCTGGTTTAACTTTGGATCCCAGTGTCTTGATAAAGAATTGCTGTGGCAATTTTTTTTAAAGCCTTTCAATCCTAAGAAAGTAGGATTATCTCTGCTTTTTAGAAGTTGCCAGTTTTAGCTGACACATTTTGTGGGTATATATTTGGAATTTGAAAATTTTTCCCAGACAGCGACACTCAGCCTACTCTTCAATCAATTTTGAACTGCCAAGGGTTCTTCAATGTTGTAACGTATATACAGGACCTCCAAAATATATTTGCCCTTAACTGAAAGTCTAGACATCAAGCTTTCCTATCCACAGGAAGCCAGGGGACAGCTGAGTCACTGAAATGCGGGTTTTTGATCTTCGTGTCCTTCCATCCCCAGATGCAGGACCTGTGAGTTGATCCCGACCTGTTTTCTCCATGAGCAGATGCCATACCACAGAGCCACAACGTCCCCCAATTCACTTACTATCTTGGCACTTGTCTCCTTTGTAGCCTGCTGAACATTTGCACCGCCCTGATCTCTTGTTGCAGCGAGCACCATTCTGACAGTCACATACCTGGGACAAATATCACAAAGATTAGTTCTGTTATCAATGCCTCATCAAAATTTTATTCACACTTTTATGAGCCACACATGCTGTCATGCAAAATTTGCTGACACAGCCTGTATATATGTATGTGCAGGCTATTCAATTCTTTTGAGACATTTGATGTTTACGGTATGAAAAAGCAGGTTGGAATAAGTCATAAATCATATAAAATATATATATGATACAGTACTGACAGAAACATTTTCAAGAATTTTTAAAAATAAAAACTGGAAGATTCATAACAATTGCAACTTTCAATTCATGATGAAGTACATCCAAACATTGTCTCTGCAGTGTTTAAACAAGTGTTTATGACTTATAATCTGACAATCTTGTAGAAAAGAGATGGACTGGTAATCCTATTATTGGGTTACCACAGACATGTTGCATGAATTAGTCTAGTAAGCATCAGATATAATTAAATATATATGTGAACTAATTGATAATATCACACATGTCATCATTAGTGTCAAAACCCCTTAGGTTTGGAATGGAGGAAACAAGTGGGACAATTCCCATAAACAGTACATTTAACACATGATTTTAATGCAAGGCAATTTAGACAATTTCATTACAGGTGCAGGAAATCATAAGTGAAAATTACAGAAATTGAGAGCTTTAATTATAGTCTGGAATTAGATAGCTGTAAGCTTGCTGTTCAATTATGTGAAATTATAATTTGGTGTAAAAGTATTGTTTAAATATAACAGATGACAACTTTTCCCCCAAGAATTTCATAGAAAGTACTACTTGGACATGTCTAGTAATATTATTGAAAGTGTAACAACAACAAAACACCACCAACAACAGTCGTAGCAGCAGCAGGAACTTCAGTCAAAACAAGAACAACAGCAAAACCGGAAAGACAGTTTCATACCTAAATATGAGCGAATGTCTGATGATATCTGGAGAAGCAACAATTGCAACAACAAATATGTCTGTTGAGTTTGAAATCACAGATAACTATCACTAGTGCGACCCGAAATGCCTAAAATCTTCATCATGATGAAACTGGCATTCTCTACCTCTGTACAGTTGAAGCCATATCTGTTCTCTGGGCATCGGTCACTGCAGGTTGATCCCACATAACCCTCTGGACAGAAGCACATACCAGTGGCGACATCGCAGTCCGCATCATTGTCACACATGCACACTTTGTCGCAGTTTGGTCCATATTCTCCCTCTCTGCATCCTGCAGCATGCAACAGGTACGATAAAATTAGCAAAGAAATATATGCATTGTCAACTTGTCTGTTGAATTCAGTGTGACACTATTAAATGCATTATTCAACCCATATTCTTAGTTATTTTGAAACAGTTTCTTGTACTTATTATAAGTAGTAAGTATAGCTAGGGACAATGTTACCTGAGGTTTTGATCATGTACATTTTAAAGACTGCTTGTCAGCAGAGGCAGACCAAAGTTCTCTTTGTCTGAGCAAAATTTGTAGAAAGACCTTTCAGAAATGCTAAGAAATCAAGAGTTATTTCTCTTGGCCAAGAAGTTGCCTATACTATCTTCCTGGGAGTGTTCCTGGTCATTTTGCATTTTACGATAGCGAAAAAATGATACAAGCAATTCTGGTCTTCACCACTTTGAAAGGTGCTTGAGTTGCTACAGCTCAGTGAATGTTAAATTTTCAGTAAAAAAAAGATACATTTTTACATAGTGAGTTCTTTGTCCTTTATTGTCACTGATACTGCGATCAGTTTATGAAAGTCTCATGTCCAAATGTCTTGACAACAAAGTTATTGAAACACAAAGACTCTTCTTTCCCTGTTTTTTCTTTTCTCTCCACATTTGATAAGAATTTGAGACCAAATCCAGCCCCTGTAACTGGTACCTGACACACAATGTAATGCTGTGATCTCAAAATCGGAGCGAGAGCTGGTTATGATTTCAAACAGCAGTGATATTTCGATTGACATAACAGTTACAATTATTTACAACACAGAGAGGAAAGTAGGGATTGAGTCACCAATCTTAGGCTGAAACAATTTACGCCACTGGACATTCATGTTAGATTGTTTGGGGTCAAACAAACCAAAAGTAGAAAAGGCGTGTGGTGGAATATCAATTTAAAGAAAAGAGATATATCAAACTGACATTTTTTTTTTTTCAAATTAGACTATTTAAGAAGCGCAGTTTCAAATAATAAATTACAAAATGTTGAAACAAATTTATGGCGAATAATCAGAACAAAAATAAAGAGTTACAACAACACCAACTTTCAAGAAAATGTAAAAATATTAAAGTTTTATCAAATTGATCAGGATACAAATTAAATGCTCATGCTACTGACAGCAATACTTTTCCCATCTAATATCTCTGAACTTGCCATCTAAACTGGAAAATAAATGGCAAATTACTACAGATCAAATGAAACCAATTTCCACTGTCTTTGCTCAGGCAAGCATTCATAAGATCAAAGTACTGCACATGACCTCAAGTTTAGAACCAAAAAGAAAACTTTTCCTACCATACCAACTATGCTATTACATGAACATTAAAATATCATGATGCATCCTGTTGAATACATTAAATAAAAAAATAAATCTAGAAATATACAAAAATATACATATGTGCTATTCTATGACAATCCGTCACACACAATTTATGAGATATACATTTGCTTACCAAATACCCAAGATGCTGATTGAAAACATTAGAAGAAATAGTAAAAATAAAAAAAATAAAAAAACAGTGTCTTTTATCTATATATATATAACTAGTGGCATCTTTCCTTCATTACTGTGTTAAAATTTATGATGTTGTCCTGTCACTTTTTACTTGAAAATCTGAGTCTCAAAAACAAAATTTTTTGTGTCATCCATGTGAGAATTGATATTAATCTGAAACTCACTCGTTGATTTGAAACTAAATGGTGAGATCTTTCATACAGAAGACTGGATATATTAAATATGATGTGGTGCTATTACTATTAAGTCAATGTGTGCTCTTAAATTTGACTGATCTCCAGCTCTAAATCTTTCTTTGATGAATGAATATTAGTATAGTAGGCCGTTTTAGCAATAGGCCAATTTTCAAATATTATAGCATATCATTTATGCTCAGCCTACTAAATAGCATTAACACTATTATGTCAACTGCTGCACTCTTTTAGATTGGAATAAATGCCACTCGGTACTCAAGCATAATAAAGCAGGGAAAAAAAAAAAGGCTTGCATTATTCAAAATGAGTTTGCGTGCTTTAATGTAAAATCTATGATAATTATCTACTGCTTCATGTATTTTATGGAAGTTCTGGAATGAGGGGGGAAAAATGGCCTGTAGGCTACTGCACAAATAAAATGGTTTTCCCTGTAAACAGGAATGGCTTATCAAACTCTATTGTCATATAAATCTTTTTTTGAAATTCAATATTTAGCCTAAGGCTAAAGTGATTAAAATTTTCAGTCTCAAGTTACATGTGATGTAAATATTGCAAATGCCTGCTGCTCACAGGATTTCACTGATGAGTGATTCTTTTTCTCAGATTTTATGCAGTTTGTGAATGTTTTGCCATGATATATAAATTTCACTTAAGGTAATTGATTTGCTCAGAGTATGCTAATGTTTTGTGACTTTGCTCCTGGTCCATAACTGTCAAAGTATGAATCCTATGAATGAGTTCAAGGATTATTGCAGGGACTTCTAGCTGAAGCAGTGATAAGATGGTTAAGTCAATTAGCTCAGTTAAAATGAGAATAAACTAGCACAGAATGAGAGTAGGTAAATGTGCATCTGAACAATGAACAATTGGTGATTATCTTATATGAGAATATAAAGGTGAAAGTTCGTGAACTATCAAAGACCAAACTGTGTACATATAGAATACCTGCTTTGAGCTTGCTCAGAGTGTTCTTGTCCTTCAACATTTTGCGGTACTTCCGGCTCGGCTTCTTCCGGCCCTTATTTTTCCTACCCTTATTTTTTCTGCCCTTCTTCCTCTCTGGAGAGATGGGTGGGGGGAAACACAAAGGTCAGCATGACACATAAGTACAAGCTAAAAACAGAAACATTTCCCTCTAGCACCACCACCACGGACAGAACCAAGACACAGTCTGAAAGAGACACTTACTGTCCTTTGAGAATGGTTTGAGACATAGAAAAGTTGTATGTGTGTTCCTGCTTGGTCTGTAGACAACACAGTCGCTACTCAGAGACAATACAAAAAAAAATTTGACCAAAGAATAGAAGGTGATAGCTGAATATTCTAAAAATTCAGTAATGCACAAACTCTGCGTGCATAAGTGATGGACCTACTGACCAAAACTGTGCAGAACAAATACTGCAGTGTAAAGCAAAAAAAAAAAATAAATAAATAAACACTGCCAACAAAAGGAATCACACCATCTCAGGCAACATTCTGCGACCTCTGTAACTAAGCTGTACTTAGTTATGACCAACTGATCAATGCCAATTTCTCAGCTGGTAAAGAGAACCACCATAAAAAAAAAGAAGAGAGAGCACGCCTGCTTTGATAATTCATATGTACTGCAGATGTTAGAAACATGTAGGATAGGATTGTAACTTGTAGAGAAATAAAATAGAAATTTCTCAGTACCAACACATCAGCTATTCTGAATCAGCAAAATTCTGAATTTGTTTTAGTTCCTTTCCGGAAACAACCCTTTTCAACATGATTTTTTTTTTCTCTTCTTTTGTTTACTATCTTGTTTCTTTTCTTGTGATGCCTTGCATTAAGGAAGACAAATCTTGCTAAACACTAGAACTATACCACTCACGTTCATTACTGCTTTCACTTAGTTGAATCATTCCTTCATTATTCAGCAACTACGCCCTTATCCAGACCTGACATTATGGACAAAAGCTTTTCCCTTTATTTATTTAACAGATGAATTCCACAGATGGTATACTATAGCAATGAAATATTGTGCAGAGGACTAAAAACAAATAAATAAATATAAAATCACTAAGAGACAGCCCTGAAAGAGGAGTCAAGAATATCTAAGAATGGCCCAAATTATTTAAATGAAATGTCAAATAAACAAATTTCAGAATCTGATTTCCATTGATAAGTACTTCCACTGATTTTCAGCACAAGCAATCCCGATGTCATCAGATTTGCAAGACAGAAACTGGCACAAAGATGAGGAAGAACGCTGGGCTCCGTTGCCATGTTGGTTCCATCTGGAACATCATTTTGATGTTGATTTTCCAACAAGTTTGCCTTTATTTTTGCAACAGCCAGCCCCACTCTTAGCAGGGTTTTGTATAGTCTGTGAGGACTCATTCCGAGGTGGGACTGAGGGAGTCACACTCTCCGGGTACGACATAAGGCAATTGTATTACTGACCTGTGGTCAGTGATAGTGACCGAATGACGGCAACAGTACGACTAAACAGGAATTGCAGTCACAGTTTGACAAGAGTACAGTGAAGATACTCCCTGTGAGGGAACAATATAAAGTTTGGCAAATAACACTTTACTGTAACTGAACACAGAAAGATATACAACGTTCAAGCATTTCTGTCTGAGCGAAAAAAAAAAAACACGCCCAACCATCAATGAAGGCACGCAAACTGATTTGGTCACTTGACATCTTGTTTGTTTCCTTAAATGTCAAACAGACAAATCTCAGATTTCCATTGATAATTGCTTTCACTGATTTCCAGCACAAGCAATACAGAACTCATCAGATTTGCAAGACAGAAACTCACTCACAGGCATGAATCACTGTGGCCAACTTGAGGGATGACACTATTCCACATCCTTCTTAAAACTTCTTCAAACCAAACCACAACTATAACGGAAGACAAATCAAAAAGTTATTTGCTCTGAAGTTATAAGCCTATAAAAACATGCCAAGACAAAGCAATTTTTGTCCTTTCCATGACCCCAATGCACTTTATAGCCTTATTTTAGGACTGGTAAATTCATGCCAACAAAAAAAGTCCTTGGGATCAAACATAAATGACAAAACGAGGAACAAAAGAACTCAAAACTCAAAATGAACCAAATCAAAAGAGGCTGCAGAATTAAGGTATATGTAATATATGCAGGGCTGCGAGCTATGAATGTGAACATCTGGGGTATAAGGACTGAACCTGCAGTGTTATGTGGAATGGACACACAGAGAGAGACACTGGTTGTGACTGGCTGTGTTTGGGATGGAACAAGAAGGAGAAGGTGTAAAGACATAGACTGTGACCAAACTGGATCAAGACAATGTGGAATGTACACACAAAAATCACAGACAAAGGACATTCACATAAATTAGTAACTGCATTGACAAGCTCTGTATCCACTGATTGCCAGTACCCTTGAACACTTACACTGCCATTTAAAGTTTAAAAAAGAGATCAGAAATTTAGTCAAATTTCCATAGCCAAACATCTATTAACTGCTACATGTGTAGTATAGTAGCACTGAAATTTGGCATTTTTGCTGAATTCAAGTTGCAGCAGCCCAATCCAATAGATTTGGTCTGAAATCAATTAAAAATTTCTGGGTGTTCTAAGTCTGGCAGGCATTGGGTTAATGGTGGCATGAGATGTTAAGAATGTAAAGGCCTCACTACTGTATTGTTATATGTACCTCTTATCAATTTCAGGTCTAGAGCTTACAACTGGTTCTTAATGGTCAAGCATTTCTGAGTTATGTGTTCCTACAATGAAGAAACTTTCATATCAAAATGCATGGACAAAGGTGTCTAAGAAGGTTACTTAGGATTAACATATAAATATGATACAACTGATATGGATCAAACTAGTGGCTCCAAAAAGCATTGAAGCATGATCACACTGATCAGATGCCTTATTTTGTTTCAGTTTTGTGGAGCTAAAATTTGCCTTTACTATTTTCTCATCTTATGCCATAATATCAAGGAAATCATATTATCATCAACTCATACTCAAGAAACTTTTCATCAAAACACACAAAAAATATAGGATGATTTCAATCACAGGCTTCATCACAAGACATTTACAGGAGATTGACTGACCCACAAGTGAGACTTAAGTAATAAGTTGCAGTTCATTTTGACATCAGAAGACAATGTTTCTGAATCTGAGTGTGACAGCAAATGTACATTTACTATCATAATGGGATGGGTGTCATCGTTATGAGTAAATAGCCGCTTTGCTTGGACAAATGGACTGAATTAGATGAATTCCACATCCATACCTATGACCAAGCATATTTTGTTTCCATTCCCTACCTTTCAAATAAATAATAACATGATTAAAAACTAAGATGAGTAATAACACTTTTCTTATGAGATGACACTAAAACTACAATTTTCATTTCTCCTGAAAAAAAACTTGTGATGCTTTTTGTTTTTTTCTTATACCACAAATATTACTCTTATGGCTCTTGCTATCCATGCAGACAAATGACGCAGTCTGAATACTGCACTAGTGCAACACTGCCAATAGTTCACATTCAACTAAGCAAGAACCTGGAAATCCTGGGCGGAGTGTTTGTACTCCCATGCTAGAAATAGAACACTCATTGATGTTTGTTATCGCTCCAACAGGAGATCTGAGGATAGTTGTCACTGATCTCGTACTTTTTTATGTGTTTTTCTATGTTAATGTGAACAGTCTGAAGTATTTGTACCCCCCTACCTACTAAATTAAACGGGCAGAACAAATCTATTATTTAGACTGGCTACCATTCTATTATTCCTGTGATGTCTTTTAGAATGAATCTACTAATGATTGATGAGCTTGGCCTATTGAAGCATCTACTAGACTAGAGAAGGGCAGTGTGGTTGTGTTGGTTTGATTTAACTAGTATTTTTTTTTCCTACGCTTTCTTCTGCTCCGTTGTGGTCTCACAGCACAGCAGATATGACAAAAATTACATCTATTTTGGCTCATAGTGCAGTAAAACAGATTACTTTTATACTTAAGGAAAAATAATTGTTTCATAGGATGGAAATGGAAAATTTATGTTATACTCCAAATTTTGTTATTATTTAGACCGTCTTGGTCTCTCTAGCACAGACCTGTGGGTCAATCAGTCATAATAAATTATAAAAATTAAATCAAACTGCCTTTCATTGTCAGCATTGCAAAAATGGAAAATGAATATAATGACATTAGAGAGATGAATTTATGATCAGAGAAGCCTTGGGTACAAAGCTGAATTAAAACCAGACTTGTCTAGATGAAGATTGATGAAGATAACACCATGAAAGATGATGATATCTATGAATGATACAGCTGACTCTGTTAACTATGCAGCAGAAAAAGTAGAAGCTGGGCTCTACAGGCTTTAGATAAATATGTTTGTCTGAATGCAGCTAATGCTTTAATCATTCTGCAAACTAATGCCTCATCACCTGAATACACTCTGGCCAAATCAAATCAAAACAAAACAAAAGACAAAGAAATCCAGTATATCATCCAACTATCCAGCTTCTGATCTTGACAAGTTTCTGCCAATCAAGTTCATTTGAATGCATATCAGATAATGCAGTGATTTTATACTTTTCTTCTTCTTAAATTCTTGTAGAAGAACTAATGTAAGACAATACTGTAAACTTCAAATGTTTTTTTGTTTAGCATTCCAGAACAAAAGGCAGACTGCTTTATTCACAAAATGCCAACACAGACAGAAAGATTTCTGATGACTGCCTATGAAGTTGGATAATTACATCAGATGATATACCAGGCGCATGAGTGAAGGAAACTGACAAGATGTATCTATTAACTTATGTAACATAAAAGATATTGAGATTCATATTTTTAAACATGATATTCTGTTTTGAAAGGAATAGTGAATTTGTCCAAAAGAAGTGCAGGAATTCATGTGAATTTAAATGTATCTGTAGGAATGATGATCAATGATGATCATTGCTTTTTACAATCTTTTCTTTTTTCTTATCAATATTATCATTTTTTATTTTTTTTTAGCAAAGAAACAAAATGAGTGAGAACAATTCTGGAACTGATATGTCAACTCTGAATGTTGTTGAAAGAAGGAAAAAAAAAAAGATAATGATCTGCTTGCAGGATCTTGGAGATCTATAATGACTTGAAAATGGATGCCATGGCCAGTTTGTAAATTATCTTGGTATACATTATTTGCAAAGGACAGGTTTGCTGCTGTAAGGCAGGTTAATCTTTCATCCATGGGCACCCTTCTTTTGCTTCAATGGAGATTAGTTTTGATCAACCCTATTACTTCTCTTTGCTAGACGAGATATACTGGGATTGAATGAGCAATATATAAATTTAAAAAAAAAAAAAACACACACTTTACTTCCAGGTGATTTGAAAGACTGAAAAAAAAAAAAGATATAATTATTAAGATAAGAATAAAACTTTTTCTCTTTACTTCATAAATTTCCTTAAATTTTTCATGACATACTTTATGAGATAGCCGGCCGTAGGTAGCTGAAAGATTAATTATAATGCAGGTGCAATGTACTTTTCAAACACAGAGTTAATAGTGAGTTTACCCTCTTAACTGTGCCTGTTCCAGTACCCCTTGTGTCTGGCAAACAGAAGTAATAGAGTTGGTCAAAACCGCTTCCCACTGCTCGTGGCCAAGATCCACACTCCAACAACCCCTGTCAATTCTCTCATATGCAGGGTTTATTGGCTTTAAACACATATCACAATTTCATTCCTTCGTAAGTAAATGGAAAGTTAGTGCCTAGAATTGTCAAAAGGGTGGCTCATTCCGACAGTAGGTCATAATACTTTAATAAATAAAAAAATAAAAACTTCAGTATGAATTTTTTCATGTATGTTACGGGGACCAAGCATCTATTCATTACACTCTAGCTTGAAATATTACTTTCTCACATTTACTGGTCTAGGGTACTTGCCTTTTCCCACAGTTGTTGTTCTGTCATACTTGACTCATAGCTGAAACTAGTAACATTTATGGGGTTAAAGCCTTTATGTAAATGGTTCCTTCACTCATGACCTGTAACCAATGAAGAGAAACATGCTGAGAGAGATATACTTTACCCTTTTCACACTTCTTGCCATAGAAGCCCTTCTGACACATGCAGACTCCTGTGATGTGGTGACAGACCATGTGTTCGGCACATTCACAAACACCCTGGCAGTTGGGCCCAAATCTGCCAGCCTCACATTCTAAAATGGATGATAAAAACGTTGGTCAAAATATATTTTATACTGGTGTCAACAGAGAGTTCTTGAGGCACTAAGTGTTTAATCTGTTTATGCTCTTAGCTGAGATAGCCATCTTTATGTGGCTGAGAAAGACTAAAAGGAGAAATCTATCAATGCATGCATTGACATAATGATATAGGCAGATGGTTTATCTTGGTAAACATAATGTATTGCATCCAGGCAAATGAATCTGAGGTCGCGCCGGGCGATCTCAAAGATACCAAAGCATTTACCAAAATTTTTATTTAAAAAAAAAAAAAAGTGGTAAAAAACTGTTTTACAGGGAAAAAAAAAAGAAGTTGATATCTCAGTTGGAAAAAAGTTCAAAATGGCAATAACTCTATATCACCTGGCGTGACTTCTGACTCATTTACTCTGGGTGCAAGACAATGGAATAGGATACTGAGTATGATAGAAATATAATGTTTTCCCAGAACATGTTAAACAGATGTTCTGATAACGATAAATTTACCATTACTTAAACTGACAAAGTGTAAAAACTAAAGTACTAGATATAAGATGAAACTGATATAGTATGGGAATTCTTGCATACTGATATATTCTATCAAACTCATAACAATGATGAACACTGAGACATTAACAGTACTATTTATAACTAACTGCACACCAAGTTGCTAAGTTGCAAAGGTCAGTACTAGATATCTCACACTCCTTGTAGTTTGTCCAGATGGGCATTAATACTGACCATTAAGAAGAGAGCTAATATCATTTTGGTACTGACACTATTACTTATGAAATTAGCTCCCAACATACCTGAAGAGACGAAATAACCACAGCACTTACGTTTCTCACACCTCCTGCCTGTCAGTCCAGGTGGACATTCACACTGACCAGTGACATGATAGCAGGGCTGGCCATTGGGACACTGGCACTGGCTCTTACATTCTGCTCCAAACAGACCAAAGGGACAAGCTGAAAACAGACAGAGTAGCCAATTATAACATACTGGTTTACACATGCGTAACAGATTCTAAACAGTGAAAGGATATATTATATGAGCTGCAACTTCTTGGTAATTCCAAATATTATGAGAGATGTCTAGAAAATACAAATCTCTACAAAGGGCAGTCATCAATTCAAGTCTAACAATGGTCTTACAACTCTTATTAATTACCTCACTCAGCCCTTATCAACATTCCACCTACATACTAAGAAAATCATTTTAGGTGTTTCAGCCAGTCAAACAACTAGATCTGTATAATCATTTCATTTGGGGCTGGTTACAGAGATATATTTGAATGAATACTAGGTCCACAACTACAGGTACATCATGTCAATTATTACGAAAGTATTTCATTGCTGAATAGCCAAATTCATAGAATAGCCAGAATGAAAACAAACAAAAACAAACAAATAAAATTATCCAGGTTAAGGTGACTATGTTGAAGAAACACACCAGCTCTTCAAAAATAGCCCACCATGAAAACTGAACGATATACCAAACAAAAAAGCAAAAATATAATTATTTAGAATATTTTAGTAACTGTGAAGTTTATAACTGAAAGAGCTGTGGCTTCAAAATCAGATACACTAGAAGCAGGAAGAAAAAATTACAAAAGCAACAACAAAGTGTCTCTTACAACAGAAAACTTTAGCCTACAGGGCAGTGCTTGATTCAAAAAATACATGTAATAGCAAAATATCTGAGGAGGAAATTGACAAAAACCATGATAAATATAATATTTTTTGCTCGGAATATTTTGGCATTGGTGACTTACCATCTTCACAGTATTTGCCTGACCAGCCATCACGACAAGAACATGTACCATCAACTGGATCACACAGAGCTCCATTCTTGCACTCACAAATCTCTTCACAGTCTCTGCCATAGAAACCTTTCTGACAAGCTGCAAATGAATAAAGAAAAATAAATCAAATGATGCAGCTAGTCTAGTCCATGAAATATCACAGTTGCCTATATTCACTGAAAGAGAAAGAAAAAGCAAATATGAAAAACAAAACAAAACAAGAAAAAAGGAAAAAAAAAAAAAAATTCAATTCAGTTGTAATCTGAAGATGAAATACTCACTGATACAAAATTCTCCAATCAAAAAAAAAAAAAAGAAAAAAATACAATTAAAAAAAAAAAAAGGAAAAAGATCTTTGTCCACAGGAACAATAATTATGAGTACTCCTAAAAATTCAAAATACACTGGGTGAGTTTGAGAATTAAAAATTTACGCCAGCTGCTTAGAAATAAATACCCATGCTTTGGAGGGCGCTCATATGCTTACGTTTGTCACAGCGTTTCCCTCGGTATCCAGCTTTGCATGTACACTCCCCAGTGATGCGATCACATGACTTGCTGTTCAGACATTCACATCGCTTCTCACAGTTGCGTCCATAGTAACCGTTATCACAAGCTGGAACAAGCAATTCATGAAACTATTTTCATATTTAGCATTTTTACTTCATATCAATTGTGACATTATACTTGACTAGTAGGTAAAAAAAAGCTATGGGAAGATTTGATGAGAAAACAGTTATTTTCCACATGTAATATTATCAATCTGCAGGACAAGATTGATCAAGCAATAACAATCTACAGTAAAATACAAAAGAAAAAATAAATAAATAAAAAATAAAAAAAAACAAGAAACACAGCTCTGACCAAGAAATCTTTCCTACAGTGCTTGCCAGTGGTTGTTGAACTGAATTGCAATGATACTCTAACAGTTCACATATACCGGGAAATTCATAGTGAATACTGCAGTTCATATTTACAAATCTGTGAGTGATGCAAAAGGCATATTCTACTTTTTCACTCTTTGACAAGAAAAGCGATATCATGAGAAGAAAACAGGGTGGCTGGCTGTACCCCACTCTGGACACTGTTAAAGCTGTTCTCTGTTTCATAGTGCATGGCTCGGTCTCGCATCAACAGAACGCGAGTTATGCATCAGTTCATCTTTTCCCCTGCCTTCCTATTTTTTGACCTCTCAACTTTTTCTTGTAGTACAATTTCAGAAATGCCATGAGATCTTGTTACATGAGCTTTCTTTTCCACTAATCTTTAGTATTGTATTAAAGTACTTCAGATGTTCACAACAAGAATTATAGTTCCTCCTGACATGAGTTTACTCACATTTCTCACAAGCAGCTCCTTCCCAGCCTTCTGTACAGTTACAGATGCCATCCACAGGGTCACAAGAACCTCGCTGCATACAGAAACACCTGTACATACATCCCTGACCGTACATTCCTGCTGGACAGGCTGTGACAAGAAAGGAGTAAGAATTTATTAATCACTTGCTTAGTCACTTAAGTCTGGAGTATTATCCCATGCCTAAGATGAAAAAATGATCACTTGTTAATTCCCTGAATTGTTGGGTATTTTTTTCCAAGCCTAGTATCCATGCACAAAATTTATCAGCTGCCTAGATACTAAACTGATGTACATTTCTCTGCCAAATACTGGAATAAAATCTCATGGCTCCACAAAAAAAAAAAAAAAACCTGTTACATAAAGCATTGGTTGGTCTTACATTTGGCCTTACATTCCTCATGGGCACCTCATAGATGGAAAAAAATAGAGTATTGATGAATTCATGCTCAGGCCTCTTTGCTTTTTATCACATTATGATTGCAATGATAAAGTGTCCATTGCTTTGCCCAATCATGTTCAAGATAAGTTTGTTTGTATAAAGGCATTGCTCTATCTGCTCTACCAGCTGATATAAGGAATGCTTTATGATACTTGTCATTCATTTTTTTTAAAAGATTGCAATTTAAAATAATATCCACACAATTATCTTGACATTTACACATCACTTTTGTTCCCATTCCTACAGGAGTGACTGAAATGTTTCAACCATTTCCACACATAACTTTGGTGTTTATTAGAAGAGCACAAAGGAGTCCCTAACTTATTTATTTATCATAGGAAAGCTGAAAATCCATTTGGTAAGAATTTATTACTAGTTAATTCAGAAAAAAAAAGAGCATAATTTATACCATAATATGGCAACATACTTGCACAATTTGCCTACACTTATTGCAGGTAACTAGCACCAAAGCCTGTATGGCAAACAAGCTGCACACTTATGCTTTCAGGTTGTGTATTAAAATAAGTATATGACATGAACAAATCCTGTGTTTACGTACGTTCTTCACACTTGGCAGCCCTCCAGCCAGGCTTGCACTGACAGGTGCCTGTGACAGCGTCGCAGGAGGCACCATTCAGACAGTCGCACTGTCGCTCACAATCCTGACCCCACATCCCAGCTGGACAGCTGTGATCACATGATGTGCCCATACTACCTGCTGCACAGTGACACTCACCCGTGATGTGGTCACAGCTGGGCAAAAAAATCGTCATTAATGGTGATGAAATCTAAATGTGATGTTAATCTAACATACTTATACAGAAAACATGCTCTGTGCATGATTCAATCAAATTCATACTCAATGTTAATAATACATGAACATAATGTAAACCAAATGATCCTGAGGGAAGGACTTTGTGGACAAAGGAAAATTCTTGACAGTTGTCTCCACTGTGAAAAAAGTGCACATTACAGTAAGATATTCTCATTCAAAATCAGAGTCAAGAGATTCATGTATAAAAACAACACATGTAACTTTCTACTTGTGGTGATCTTTCATTTTCATTCACAGCAGAGAAACAGAACAGATTTGAATATCTGAAAGTTCATATGAGTGCTATAATTTGGAATTCTAAGAATATTCAGTCCTCTGATTTCCTTCAAATTAGTGTACATGGTCACAGATGCATGTCTCTTTACTGCAGGATCAAAAGCAAATCACAATGGATCATTCTATACAGCATACTACGTGAGACCTAAAGTTTCAGAGAAAGAAGTAACTACCCACAGAAGAAAATGAACTCTTACACTGTACTAGCTAATGGTGACAACTTACCTTGCCCCACTCCCACAGTTACACATATTCTGACACTCCAAGCCATAGAAACCATCAGGACATGCCTTCTCACAGTGTCGACCCCGCCAGCCTGCATTACACAGGCAAGCTCCACTCACATGATCACAACGAGCCCCGTGCTGGCATCTACATGGCTCAGTGCATCCGGCACCATAGTAACCAGATGGGCATTCTGTTTGGGACATATTCAAGCACTCATTAGCAGGGGAATGACTTATAGATAAAAGATGGAATATTTGAGTGATACAGAAATTGTTTTAAACTCTGATAAAAAGACGAGATCTATCAGACTTTTTGGCTCATAAGAATAAGTTTCTTTCCAACATAAAAATTTCTTGATGGGAACTATTCAAAATCAATCTATCCTTACACCTAGCCATCCATCCAGCCATTTATCCACCCCCACCAAGATGCATACTCTTACCTTAGAACTCACAATAGTATTTATATTACTTAAGGACATGCAGTCATTAGCCTCTACTTACTCTCATCACAAGATGAACCCCTCCAGCCTGGAGCACACAGACACTCCCCTGTCACAGGGTCACACTCAGCACTGTTGCGACAGTTGCATTTTGTCTTGCACTCCTCCCCGTACATCCCTGGTGGACAGGCTGGAAAAAATACATTTTTAACACAATAAGCATCAGCATTACAATGCTTCACTGTCATTGATCCATACTGTAAAAAAATAAAGTAAAAGTACCATCCCTTGACCCCAAGATGGGAAATGGGCTTGGCCTTTTCAGACTGTGTCACCATCATGCAGCGCCACTGTACTTCCGCCGTACCCATTTTACAGATGGGTGGGCTGAGGAAAACTGTGTGTTAAGTATCTTTCCTAAGGATACAACATGCAACATTTGTGATTTGAATCACCTACCTCTGCTTCCCATGTTTTCAAGCTCACAGATGTGTGAAATTAATGACTAATATACAAGCGACTGAAAATTATTTGACAAACTGTTATTGGTGAATAATCTGGAAACAATAAAGATCATAATACAAATCTTCTAGACATATCAAACATGATAAAATCAAAGCTTTTTTTTTTTTTCATTGGACTTGGCAAACAAAAAAAAAAAAAAGATTTCAGATTTCAAGTTGTATACTCAGTAAATAGTAGTTTACATAGCAGAGATGATGCTATGATCAAACTTCCCCCCCCCCCTTAAAAAGCAAATATAAATGCAAGTATAAAAAAAAACATAACATAAAGCAAAACACTGACAGATACTAATAATCTATCTGACACAGTAAAGTTGATGCTAGGATCCAAAAGCTTTATGATTTAATAATAATGAACTATTTTCAAGAAGCAAAATTTCTGTGGTAAACCAACCCACCCCTGTCACAGATCTGCCCAGTCCAACCAGACTTGCAGGTACAGGTGCCATCCTTTGGGTCACAGAGGGCATCGTTCTCACACATACACCTCATCATACACTGGGTGCCAAATCTACCTTTTGGACAGGCTGAGGAAAGTTTATGTCAAGCATTGTGTGAGTGCAAACTTTCACTGATTATATAGCAGAAGTTTTGTCAATATGATCGGGACTGATTGGGAAAAAGTTAATATCAAATTTTGTGTGAGTACGAACGTTCACCAATGACATAGCTGAGATCAATGTGATGTAGAATGATCACTTACTTAACTACAAAACACCTACAATATATGGATAACAACTATTAAGTTAAAAAGCATTTGTTAAAAAATACTGAGCACTTAAGAGAACTTTTTGAGAACTTTTTCTCCTACTATGACATAATATACTCTTTTTTTCTTCACTTAAGAAAAGGAAAAAAAAAAAAAAAGCCACAGACAACTAAGCCCTGGGAAGTGCCTACCACTTTGTAATGAATTATATAAACTCATTTATTTTGGTGCATATAAGAAAGACCATTAATTTCAAATGAGAGAAAGATTGTGAGGTAGAGATCAATTGGCAAAGAAGGTAAGTGAAAGTGGGAATGAGACCAAAATGGAAAAAGCGGATTGGGGAAGGGGTGAAGGGGGAGAAGAGATATCACAAGAAAGAAAGAGAAACAAATGCCAAAAAGAGGAAGAGAAAGAGAGAAAGGAAGAGAGAGAGAGAGGAAGAGAAAGAAAGAGAAAGAAAGAGAAAGAGAGAGAGAGACTTACTCTCATGGCAGTGTGGTCCATAGAAGCCATCCAAACAGATGCACTCCCCAGTGACACGGTCACAGGTGGCCCCATTCTCACAGATACACTTGTTCTTACAGTTGATCCCATAGCTTCCCTCTGGACAGGCTGGGGACAGAACAACACATTGGCCAATGTTGTAACTGGTGTTGTTCATTGTTCTCAATGTTACTGCTACAACAATAGTAAGATAGGAAGATGAAAACTTCTTCATAGGCTACAAACTATGAACGTCCACATTTAGAATACTAGTACATGGCAATCAAACCGGATGAACAGATGGCTGAGGGAGACAGAGAGACAGTGTTAAATAAAGTGATGAAAGGGTGGCATACGAAAGAAAAGGACAACCTCTGAAGTAATCACTGACAGTTAACGTTGAGAAGTGTGATTGCCAATACTAGCCAGCCGAGAACATGAGGATAAACTGTAGTTTTGTGCATTTACTGCATCAACCAGATCTTGAACAGATCATGGAAAAAAAAAAAAATACGTGAAATGTTAACTCCAGCCAAAATGCATTTAATATTTCAAAAGGTTGTACTCTGCCAACCCCTTGAAATGATGTTTCCGTTTTGTCTTTCCTTAAATATATATGAAGTAAGTCATCTTCTTTTAAGTCTACATTGCAATGCCGTGATAGCTTTGTTATTCATGATAGTGGAATCAAAATGTTAGCTCAGAGTAGAGCATATTTTCAAACTGAAATATTACATAGAATATTATTACCATTGTTAACGGCACATATACCGTCTTATGTAAGCACAGCGTGGTTTCAATTTAGAATGCTGGAACTTTTTATGTGTCGTGCATATGTGCAAGAAGATGATATGCAAGTGAATGTATGATTAATACTAAATTTAACATTCTGCATAATTATTACGATTTGTTTACATGATTTTGAACCTAGCTCGTTTTCACACTGTACAAAAAATTTCTACTTCTATGGAAAATGAAGTTATCTTATCTTATCTTAAATGACATTTGCTGAATATTTTTATTACCATAAAATGACAAAATGAACTAAATCTGGTCAAGTCCCGGTGCTGACAATACTGAGGGATAGACACTCAGTGTGCTGAAGATCCAACATTAATAAAGTTAAGTACGTGAAGGTAATTATTTTCCTGTGCCAAGCCATAAAGTTGAAAGCTTTTTTCACATCGACTCTTTTGTCCTATTCTCACAATAACCCCCTGCTGCCACCTTTATTATGGTACCTGTCAGAGGAATCAAAAGCTCAATCTACTGGTTCAATATAGATATCAATCAATTTTTAAACATTCAGACATTGTCTCTGCAACTGGCTATGAGTTTCATAAAAAGAAACTAAGAGGGATGCACACAAATTCAGAATACTTTCTAAACTAATATACAACTGACTACCACTGTTTAGAAAAAAAAAAAATAATAAATTTAATATTTATTTCAATTCAGTATATTGATTCCTTTAAAATTGGCTGAGCAATATCAGCTCCTACTTTGAAACAAAGCACACTGACAATTCAAATGTAATTATCAATATTTGAATTCAATTAGGGGATAAACTGCCACAATGAAATGCATGAATATACTGGCCCATACTGACAGTTTATGGTAAATAAATCAGCTCATGAAATAACCGACTGATAAAAAACCTTATTTGAATGTATATTTTGGAAGAGAACACCAAGGTAATGATTAATCATGATCAATTATACTTGACAGTGAGAAAAGAATAAAAATCCAATTTACTAAAGAGAACATTGTGTTGACAACATTATAATGAACTTCAAATGACAAACAAGGGTTAGAATTGATCATATTCTCAAAGCAAACTCCCTTTATCTCCAAAACACAGATAAAACTAATGTAAAGACAACTCTGCAGCATATCCTATACATTTGGAAATTACAGTGAAACCAATGGAAAAACAGTGTATGAAATATATCGCCACATGTAACATGATTTAATCAAGTTGTTTCCTTTAGATGCAAAATATGAGCAACAAACAATGGGCAGAACTGAATGAATCAAAATAGGATGTAAAACAAATAAAATGAAGCATAAGCTATGGCTAAAAAGCTAATAACTCATTAATTAGTCCACATCAAAAAAAAAAATTTGTGGAACAAAAAAAAAAAAAAAAAACCCATGCAGAGGGAACCAATCTGGAACTCTGGCAGTAACAAAAATAGTTTGGTTTTCATTTGGGTCTCTAGTTGCAAGCAAGAAAATATCCACATACTGATATTTAAATTTTCAGTTCATTAATTAATTTTGAGTTATGTGAGCATTTTTTAAAAATAACAACAATTTTAAAAAAGTCCTTCTCTGCTCTTTTTCTTTTGCATTAGGAGCCTCAATGTTTCTTTTGTCAAAGTGAATGAAAACAACCTTTAATAGATTGTAAAGCATGTGGAGTCTATATTGCACAGATTTAACCTCTTAAGGTGTTATCTATTACCTTTAGTTTTCAAGTGCTGGGACTCGACTGTTACACCTGATTAGCACACGCATCCATTATAAATTTGACCCAAACTTTGTGCTGAAAATGGGCAAAAGTAAATAAAAAGGACTCACGTCGTCTACATCTCCTGCCATGAAACCCTGCGGCACATATACATTTGCCTGTCTCAGGGTCACAGTTATTGCCTGCACACTGGCAGTCTTGCTGACAGTATTTCCCATGCTTTCCTGGTGGACAGGCTGATAATCCACACAGTAGGGGAGGGAATGGACATGGACCAGGGCAGGGGAGAGTCAGAGGAATTGGAGGGACAGCGAGTGTGATGGTGATGAGGGGCAGAGAGGGACAATTCACAAACAGGTGACAAGGAGGGACAAATCAGAATATGGGGCAAGGGGTGACAATTTACAACAGTTACAGGGGCAGGAAGGAAGTTGGGGAAGAGACAATTATGACAGGCAGTACCATTGTGACAATGACATGGAGCAAGGGGAGACATTTCAGTCCAGTAAGATGTTAAGAAGAGGGAAGTGGAGAGTCACAGAGGGGCAATATGGAGTAGCACAGAGGGAGGGGCAACATTGATCAGGGATGAAGGGGAGTGGATTGAACAAAAGAGATTGAAAATAAAAAATCAGAAGCTAGCAAATTAACAAAATCAACTGCAAACAAATCAAAAATAAATTCATAAGAACTGACATTGGTTTAATTCTCTACCCTGAAAAAAATAAAGGGCTATTAAACAAAACAAACATCGATTGTGAAACAAAATATCAGCTAAAGCAAACTGACATAGACTGACAACCTGGATTCTAAAAATCTTTAAAAAGAAAAGTGAACCTAAAAACATCACACAAACTATAACAACGTGCTGGTGGAAATTGGCTATCACACTGGACAAAATGTTAGTCTGAATTGAAGGTGGTTAGATTTTACTTCATAGAATTTTGATACTTCAATTACTAAAGCAAAAGAAAACAACAACAAAAAATGGAATGCAGTCAACTATATCTGTCAAAATAACAGTGACATTTTTAGTTGCATTAGTTTTATGATGGCGGCACACACTTTCCATTCCTGGTATTCTGACTCTTCTTATACATATAATTATGCCTTTTTTCTAAATGCATGTATATTCTCTTACAGTTGGGTGCTCTCTATTCTGCTATGACAACTGAGTAACAAAAAGTGCTTATTAATCTGTCACTCTTTTCTGATGACCCTTGAACATCATATGGTTTGATGACGTCTTTTAACCTGTGGGTGGTTATCTCACTGAACATCCTAACAAAACAATATAGAAATTTAGAAAAACAAATTTGTGAGTACTTTGAATCCTCCAGATGCATAAATGTGTCTCAAATGGAAACTTATCTTTAGATCTGAGCATGGCTGATATGCAAAATATTGAATAATGTGAATAAAATTTCATTAAATCCAACAGCAGTTAGCAGTACCACCGTAACCGATAACCTAATACTCTAATAAATAAAAAAGTTGACTTTCAGACTTGAATTGATGGCTGACGATAAATTTCCATCACACAATACTATAAAATAGAACTGTGTCAGAACTCAATGAAATGGACATATTCAAATAAAAGGTTTGATCACAAAATGAAACAAGTCAATTTTGTCATTCTGAGACATAAGAAATTTTTGTTTCAAATAGATGTGTTTTGCAAAAAAAAGAGAACCTATTGGTATGTTACTGTTACCAAATTTGGAAAATATTGTATAAATCAGATCGTGTAAAACAGAGATATTTTATTCAACAATCTTGTAAATATCAAAAATGGCACTTCTTCCATTTTCTGGTCAACCTCTTCAAACAATGATCCTAGACATTTACAAAAACAACAACAAAAAAACACTGTAAAAAAAAAAAAATGAACAAACAAACTTAAGGAGAGAGAGAGACAGAAGAAAAAAAACAAAATAAAACTTACCGTCATCGCAACGAGGACCGGTCCAGCCCGCTGGACAATCCCTCAGACAATGGCCACTGATGTGATTACATTTGGTGTCATTGGGACAGTCACACTCCTTCTCACAGTCCTGGCCATAGAAGCCTGGCTCACACTGGAGGTCACAGCGCTCACCTTCATAGCCTGCTTTGCACAAACACTCTCCAGTCTGGAAAGACAATACACAATGTATCAATATTGGAATAAAAAACTATTCATTTGCTATTGTGTAGATGCCTGCAGATCATAGACTATACAACATTTTATTATTGGAACAGAAAAAATAATTTTGACATGCATTATATCAAGTCTGAAGTATTATCACAACATCTGGAAACAGGACCAAATACTGTACACATATTCAACATTGTAGGTATTTATAACCATACATATTACATATTTATAACATAACATAACATATATATATATATATATATAACAAATATATATGACCATATATATATATATATACATATATATATAACAAAATAGCACAGCACACTGGAGCAGCTGTTAGATCATACTACACATGATAGCCTGAAAATCTACAATTTGACAGTTCTGTACTTTGCTTTCTATGAGAGCCTAGAATGTAGATTTCTATATGCAAAAAGGTTAGAATCAAGACAAGTTTGTTGGACAAATCCATGTCATGCAGGCCATAAGAGCACATATTCTTTTGTTTGCAAATCAATATTCTTCACCATTATGATGTCTGGTCAGTGCAGTGAAAGTCTAATATTTTCCTTGACAATTCCATCAAATTTCATTAATCCTGTCAGGTTGCAGACAATACTAGAAGCAGGATAAATCAAGCCAAAACGTAATATAAGGTGGGCCTTCTTATTACTATGGCAAATTGTTCAGATTTATTAGTCTAAAGTATAAAAACCTGCTGTTTTAGTAGACCAGCCCTTTGATGCCTCTTGAGCCAAAACAGTAAATATATACCAAAATCGGTTATCTATGAGTTAAATAAATTAAGACTAACCTCAGGATCACATCTCTCTGAGTTCTCTGTATTGCAGTCGCACTGGTCCATACAATTGGAGCCAAAAGTAAAGAGGGGACAAGGCTTGTTGCAAGATGGACCAAACTTGCCAGGCCTACAGTTGCAGAAGCCATACCTCTTGTTACAGTAACCACTGGCACACTGTTGTGGACAAACCTGCAATACAACAGTACATGACAGTGACAACATGACAGGTGATTCTATGCTCAACTTTCTAGTCCCCTTGTGATGCTGCTCAGTCATGACAAATCGATTTTGTTTGTTTATATGTGAAATATAATACTTGTGGGCACAATGACTGCTGTATATTTTTTACATTCTTTTGGCTTGGCTAGAAATAGTTGTTTTGTTACTCCATAATCAGTGATTCTGTGACATACTAATGAATGGTGCTGCATCAGGCAATCTCATCTATGTGTATTGATGACTGTGTCTATCAATTTTAATGGATGGTGATAAACAAATGTAAGAAATGGATGGTTTGGAACTGAAATGAGTGATACAAGAAACTTTCAATTAGGCTCATGATTATGAAAAATTCTAACATGCATTGTGAAGCTGTCCTGAAGATGATACTACAATAAGGACAGTAATATTTTGGTCATGGGAGAAATCACAGAAAGTGAACAATCTGTCCAGAAAGTTGAAAAAAAAAAACCATTCTAATGTGGGTGCCTTGATCATCTATCCAGTAGGTGTTAAAAAATAAATGTCCCAACATGGGTGCCTAATGATCTGTCCAGTAGTAAGTGTTAAAAAAATAAATAATTTGGATGCCCCACGGTCTGACCAATAAGTGTTAAAAACAGGCAACTCTTTCCAATATGGCTGCCTATCAGTTTGGCCAGTAAGTGCTTAAAAAAAGAAAAAAAATTAGACATTTTAATATGGGAGCCTAATGGTCTCCCCCATAAGTGCAAAAAAAAAAACTATTTCAATCTGAGTGCCTATTAGTCTGTCCAGTAAGAGTTAAAACATAATTTACAGTCTGTCCGGCAAGTGAAAAAAAAAAAAAATTAACATTTTAATTTGGTGTCCATTTGATGGGGGAAATTCAATGTGGTATTTTTTTTCTAGAATAGGTGCTATTCTGTTTGATATATGCAGGAAAACTAGCTTGCAAAAAATACACATTCTTGGCCTAATATTCCCTACTGCCAGGTGTTAACTGTTCCAATATAGAACAACCACCAACCTTGTCACAACTGTCTCCATAGAAGCCAGGTGGGCAGCCATCCTCACAGAACTCGCCCTCCAGACCTG
This sequence comes from Peronia verruculata, assembly GCA_038406235.1. NCBI lineage: Eukaryota > Metazoa > Mollusca > Gastropoda > Systellommatophora > Onchidiidae > Peronia > Peronia verruculata. Next base: position 733,422 of record JBCAUA010000003.1, on the reverse strand, counting down.
GCGGACATATGCACTCACCGGTGATGTGGTCACACTCTCCACCATTCTCACATCGACATGGACTGTTGCAGTCATGACCGTAGGTGCCCTGAAGAGATTCAACAGATACGGTAATTCTTATCAATCCATTATTATTATCTTCTAAAATATAGATCAATATAAAGAAGAGAATGACTGACGAAAGAAGATGAAGAAAATGATAACAAGTAAGAGAGAAATCCAACAAGTGGAGAGGAAAAGGGAAAGAGAGAGAGTGATAACAACCATGAGTTAAAAAGTCAGTGAGGGAGGAGAAAGAAAAGATAGCGAGAGGAAAAGAAAGATAAAGCAAAGTGAGAGGGAGCAAGATCTAAGGAAGTAGAGAAAGAGCAGGGGAAAGATCTAGAAAAATAGCAAGGGAGAGAAAATTTAGGATACATACAACCAGCAAAAAAAAAAAGAGCAAGAAAATAAGAGTGAGGGACAGACAGTCGTAAATAGAGAGAAAGAGAGAAAAACAGAGAGATATACTGGACAGAGAGAAAGAGAGACAGATTACATAGTGAGTGAGAGAGAGAGAGAGAGAGAGAGAGAGAAGACAGAGATGGGGGAAGGGAGAGAGAGAGAGGGGGGGGGGGGGGGAAACAACCCTCCAGTCAGTCTGCTGAACAAAGAGGTAGGGGAGTGAGATCTTCCTCCCCCCTGGACATGTTTCATTACAACGTTTTCCCCTCCCCCCCCCCCCCCCCCCCCCCCCCCCCCCCCCCCCCCCCCCCCCCCCCCCCCCCCACCCACCCACCCAGTCAGTATGATGAACAAAGAGATAGAGGAGTGAGATATTCCTCACCTCTGGACATGTTTCATTACACAGTGTTCCCCTCCAGCCTGGGCGACACACACAGCCATCCTGCTGCTGATTGCATCTGGCACCATTCAGACAGTTTTTGCATGTGTACAAGCAGTCGGGCCCAAATGTGCCTTGTATGCATCCTGGGTGGATAAAAGGACTACCAAGTAAGCAACTGCAATATTGTGATATCTCATAATAACTGCCTGTACTAATTAAAATATTGCTAAAGATACATGTATTTCCAAAGAGACAAAAGGTCAGTCAAACTAAAACAGTAATAACTCTATGATGAATAGATAAATTCCATAGAAAGAAGTCCAATGTTGTTGAACTGATATTACTCATTATTTTAACGGGGGGGGGGAAGCATAATTCTGACAAAAAGACAAACCTTAAATATTACACACCTGAACAAAGAATTTTTGCAGAAATTAATGGCTGTCATTATATACAATAGACAATGAATGCAGATGTAGATCTATTAGAAAGGACTTGTGAAATTATTGCCCCTGAAGATTTTCATTTATTTTTTTATGTCTCAGTGAATGAAAGAGAAACACAATAAACAAGCAACCTATAAGAAAAACAAAAATAACAACAAAAAGAACCCCACATTAATCGTATTGTAATCAATGGCTAGATAGGTGCCAAAACAAACCACGTAATTTAAAATTTTAAGTCTTAAATGAAAATGCTCAGAGAGAGCAACAGCAAGAGTTATGTTACTGCAATAACATGAAAGTCTTGAAACACAAAAAAACACCAAGTAAGCTTTGAGAGAATTATTGCATAAGATCAAGTCAAGTTATGAGGCAAGAGAGTTTGAGACACAAAAGTCAAAATGATTTTTTTTCATGATGTATGTAGTCTTTTTTTCAAAATATTTTATTAGCTAACATCTGTGTTTATCTTTTCCTGTCCTAACTAAATCATGAATGTTTAAAATAACAAAAGGAAGTCCTTGAAATAATCAAAACAAACTGAATTTGTCAATCACTATACAACAAAATAATATTATGATAATCTGTTATATGGAGCTTTAAATCAATGTCTAAATACTCAGCTATCACTTCCGTCACCATAAGATTTCTGGTTTAGATATACAAAAATGTACATAGCTATCTCATTTGTTTCCTTCTATGACTAATGACTTCAGTACACCTATACCGATATAATACAACCTTACAGCCCCAATACTAATTTAATATTTATACCACAATCTTTTAGCCCCTTAATCAATGCATATAATTACTGTAATCATCACTGTTTCATATCAATGTATAATATTCAACACGTTCCTGACACTTCTATAACATCAAACATACAGCAATCACCATACAGTAATATAAATAAATTCTCACCCAAACAATCATTATCAAAACATCAAAATACCAAGATGAGGTGATTTGCCCGACCAGATAGTTCATATTTGACTAGGCAAATACCTGCAAATCCCCAGCGAAGCATTTGCACTCCCTGCTAAAAACAAACAGAATACTCAGTCATGTTTGTTACCACTCCACCACGAGATCTGAGAACAATTGTCACCGGTCCCATACATTTTTTAAAATGTGTTTTTCTATGTCAATGGTAGTGAACAGTTTGGAGTATTTGTAACCCGCTACTAAAATTAGACGGGGATCTCCAACTGTTCCCTTGGTCGGAACACATCTATTACCAACCACCAATCCTCCACCTCATGGACATAATGTATATCTCCCATACACCACAAAGTGATCCACCACCAGTGCTTATATCTGCCCATCCATCGACACTTACTGCAAGACCTGCTGCCAACCACCATGGTTTCTATAGTGATATTCAACTTTAGTAAAATTTAATGAGCCATTTTGATCGTCAGCCAAATGACTACCCGAAGTATGAAACAGGGATTGTAAAGAAGAAAAAACAATAGTTTTTATGTTCTTTTCATCAGAGACATGTATAATGGAAAATTCTGAAAAATTTTTCTATGTTAAAAAACATTTTTCTTGTTCTCACTGTCAAATTTCTCAGATTTATATGCTTCATATATTATTTTATTCCTTATTTCAAATAACAGGAAAAAAACATCTGCTTACTTCTATAACAAAGCTAGTTTTAAATTGCATGTACCTGGCATATGGAAGTAATCTAGCAGACTGAACAAAATTAACTATCACGTTCGTACTAAATTATCATAAAAGGAATGTTAGTAGCCATGCCATGGAGATCAACTTAAGTAGCAAAATAATATATGAAACAGAACACAATAACCAATATGTTAAAAAACATTATAAAAAACAAAACCCCCCCCAGAAATTGCAATAGTCACGTTTTGATTGAAAATGCCTAACAAGATTTTGCCCTATGTTAAAAAAATGTATTCAGATGAGATGTAAAATAGATCTGTATCCCTCTCCACAGAAATGACATATGAAATATTAAAAGAAACCTCAACATCCAATTACTGTTTAATGCTAAAAATAAAAAAAAAATAAAAAAAAACACAAACAAAATAAAATGAAACCCTTGAAAACAGAAATGAAATATATTTTTAAAAAAAAATAAAAAACATTCCCCATTCACCACAGACTAGGTTGGTCCTCAGAAAAGGATGTACAAATGCCTTTGTTCTTTCTTTTTTTTTTTCATTGAAAACTTTATTTTGAAAGTTATTTTAATTTGAACCAGATAAGGTGAGACAGTGATTGCAAATAAGAGTTGATTGCAGCTCACAGGTATTGAGAAAACTTGTTTACTACCAATAATGTAATCTCAACTTTCTAGTAAACTTGAGTTTTGTCATTGATTCCTCACTGAATGGTTTTCACATATTTAATATAACATTACTTCTTACCAAATTTAGTTGTGAACACTTCTCTGTTTAGAAGTAATTCATCCAATTGAGTATGAATATGAAAAATCTCTGATGTATTACATTTTTTATTGGGTAAATTTTTAATCACAAAAGTAAGGCATTAACACATTAATTTGACAAGAAGAGTGATAATGTCGTTATTCATCAATTCAACACAGATTATTTTACTGCAAAGCAAATTATGTTCTCTATTCTTGTTGCATGTTTAAAATATTTGGCAAACAATTGTGCATATGGTCACAGTGAACTGTCCTGTGAATTTGAAATGATATACTTGTCATTGTTAGATAGACGAAAGATCTGAAGCAGTATAGTCTAGAGAAAGCAAGTATCTGTCACCATAATCATCTTACCACGATAACGAACTGGAATTAAAGTTGAATGTCACATTGCATTAAACTTGATTTTCAACAAGTACAAAACTAGGGTGAGTCAAATTTTTGACAAACTTCTCATGAGTTATTTAGTCACTGACTTCATTCATCTTGAAAAGAAAAAAATGTTTAGTAAAATTCTGGACCTGAAATAGAACTTTGAATTGGAAATGTGTTTTTCCTTTCTCTTAGAAGATGTTAAGTTGCATTTTTTTTTTCCTCCAACAATTACTAACAATAACAGCCATGAAACATTTCCTGTATAGAGCCAGATGGGGTATGACCATGAATATAAAATCTGAAAAATGGTGATTTGGGATGAAAGTTGTATTTTTGTACGGTGGTTGAATGATCCAATGATATGATGAAATGCCCACTCTCCTCCCCCCTTCCATCCCCTTCCTGGCAAAGCTGAAATTTAAAATAAAAAAAATAAAAAAAAAAAATCTTCCAACATCAATAACAAAAAAAAAAAAAGAAAAGCTGAGATGATATATAGAACTGGGAGTGAAATTTGCCTGGCTACAAGTTTTGAAAGGTGTAAGTGTCTTACCTGTTCCGTTTCCTTGAAGCACAAGAGATTTAAGAAGCAGTAAAAGTTAAGGTTAGCGGGTACAAGTAACAAAACTTTTCAAACAATTTCTGGGCTAAGAAAGCAGTGCCAGTAGCCACGGACACGCAAACCTTGTGAAATTCTCTCTATAAAAACAGCTAATGGATTAAAGTTAAAACAAACATAAACAAGAATGCTGCATGGCGTGCATTAAAACAAAGCACAGATCATCAGGACCTTACATGAGGGTTGTTTTTTTCAGTTGTTATTTTTTGGGTCATTTAATGATCAAGGAAGGACATCAAGAGAAGAGAACAAATAAATATTTTGTTCATCACTAAGAGAGAACAACTGTTTGTTTATCATTAAGCGAGAACAGACAATTCTATGTGTACTGGCCTGGAAAATTTCTTCAAAGTACCAGCCTCAATTTCTGAAAGTTAAAAGCCACCATGCAGCACTGCCAAAGCTGTGCACCAGTTCTTCAAGCATGGATCACAAGGCTGTTTTTTTTTTTTTTTTAAAATGTATAGCATTGTCCACAGTACATACACTTTTGAATAGATGATAAGAGATTCCAACTTCAGTGTGATAATGGAAAATAGATGACCCATCAATATTATTACATTTATAGAGCTACTGAGCATAGGGTAAATGTATAACACATACACCATTCAAAGAACTAGTAACATCTTGACCAGACTGAGGAAATGTGCCTACAATCAATTGTCCTCATATCTATTTTTATCACGACTGGATCAACAGGAATATGTGCACTACAATTTAAAATCACAGATCTTTTTCGGTTCTTGACTGAGCTGAGGAAAAATGCCCACTACAAATAAATTGTTCACTGATCTATTAGGATCTTGATATACCTAAAGAAAAATATGCATGGCAATCAGCTTTTCAGATTTTTAAATAGCTGGATTACATCAGGGCAAAACAAGCTACAGGGACAACAACTATTATGTTTCTAAGATCTATAAATATCTTGACTGGACTTGAGGCCTACGGCAAATCCACACCATTACAATTTGTCATCTGGATATCTTAAAAATGACACTGTCCGTGAGATCTGTATGAAAAGTGTGAACTCTTGCTGTCTAGATTTTGTTTCTTTTGGACATTATCTACTCAGATTATTATGATAAGCATAGCCAATCTCCAGGTGAAAGTTTACGACAAAAACAGTCATGTTTACTGAGGAGCTCGAATATCTTTGCCGACGGAAGCATAACAGCTAGCACTATGGAATGGGAAAATGAGAAGGAAGAGGTGGGGAGGGAGGAAAGGGAGCAGTTGATAATCATAATGAGTATATCATAAACTTACAAATAATCAGGAAGTGCATTTATAATAACAAAGAATATGGGGTTGAAAGAAATAAAGACACGAGAAAGGGTAAATTTTTGTGGGAAGTTAACGTTAGTTTCCCAGGAAGTAATCGTAAGCCTCCACAATATTTAAGTTTTCACTGTTGTAGAATGAGAGATTGATAAAAGGAATAATAAAACTGGACACTTCAACCTTTTTTTTTTAAAAAAAATAAACACCCACAACGAACATTATACCCCAATCTAACTCCAACAGCAGCATTTTGGGGGAATCAAAACTAATTTCATTCCCTTCAATCTCCAGTTAAAATCACTCCCAGTACTAAAGCAATGTCTTTGAGTCCATAATGTAGTTTCTTGTATCTTGTCCCACCTCTGTCACTTTTTATCTTTACACAGCTGTATGACAATTTGTAAAAAAGCAAAGCTTCACACACAGACAGACACTAAAGCATTTTTGCACAAAACTTCTTGGATTAAATAAGCCTGTTCGAATACAATCCATTTTTGTACCCATTGCTTAGAGACTTCATGACAAAAAACACGAAAATGCCAATGAGGTCAAATCAAATATCAAAGAGAGACTTGTTCCTTATTTCTGTGACTAGTAACATCAAATTGGGGCAGTGAAATGCTTCAATTAAAATCCTCTTCCAATCTGTCTTTTAAAAAAAAAAAATTATTAGAGCACTTTCCTTTTCTCATGATATGGAAAAATATGATCCATTAGTGAATATACACACAGCTCTGGAAGTTCACATGGTTGCACTTCCTCACAATTCAACATGCCAATTCAGAGTAATTATGTAACAATTAAAGATTTCTGTTTAAGGGGAGGTGAGGGTTTAGGATTTGGTAATAATTGTGAAATGAAATGGGTCAACTAAGGATTCTATCAAAAGTGCATCTACAACACAGTATGTACGAGAATTGAAAAAACAGAACAAAAGCAGTATAAAAAGGAAAATTAAAAAGGAAAATACTGACTATATATATTTTGAACGTCAGAAAGTTCCTGAGACAGATATCCGTTGTCAAACTCGGATTCCAGTCGGACAAGCGTCTGAGGGGTGGTCTGATAGCGAATCCGGGGCAGGTCGCCTCTTTGGGGGCCTCGATCTTCTGTCCGTGCCTCTGTCGCTACGACAACATCAAAGGGAGGGCAATGACAACAACAACAAAAAATACTCAGCACCGCAGCGAGGCAGAGAGAGCACAATGAGAGGACAGTTGAAAGCCAGACAGCAGAAATATCACAACATAAATAGTTTCAAAGACATTGATGGAAAAAGAAAAACAGATTGAAAAAAAAAAAAAAAAGCCAGAACAATAAAAGGAAAAGAGCAATTGTGCAGAAAATACATGAAAATACTTTAAGGCTTGAAACCGAGTTGAATAAATTGCCAGTGGATATAATATTAAAATTCCTGCAAACAGAATTTCAAACTGACAAACTTCCAGATTTAATTTTAAATTAACTTTAACTGTGAAACAACCTGTATTTATATTTAAATTTGAGAAATTATTAGAGGTTTTACAGCAGAAGCATCTAAAAATATAATTCTATCCTCTTCATAACTTCCACCTGTCCTTTAAAATAATGTCAGTTACTTTGTAGACTACAGCAGATACATATAAAAATGTCTCTTTATCCTGTTCTTGACTTCGTCTGTCCTTCAAAATAATATAAATTATTATTGCTGTTTTCTGCAGACTAAAAAAAAAAAAGTTTTCTTTTTAAGACATTACTTCATTTAAAAAAAAAAAAAAATGATAAAATGTATGCAGCATGCATTAACAATACTCTACGTGCAAGTGGTCTACAAGTTTTCCATTACTTAAGTAGCACGATTCCTTCTCACAAATATGATACATCTGTGATAGCCACAATCTACTATAATATTTTCTGTTCAGTGTCAGTGAACAGAGATTGGCACATTTCTCTGTAGTCTTGTATTTCTAAATCGTAACTTCAATTATATGATGCATGAGAATTCCTCTTCCATCAACAAGAGAAAGTTAAACATTAAGAAGTTGAAAACTGTCTCTGAATTAGAGCTGCTTCACCTTCGATCAATTCTGATGTTGCTATTTGGGGTAAATGTGCTGGTACAGTCATATCTTACTAACACAAACATGCATTTCTAGTATTTTTAATTCTCTGCTCATAAAAATTGTACCCTTTCTATCATTCTTTTCAATGTTTTTCCATCCTCTCCATATTCTGTATACGGTATCTACTTATTTATATAGTTTCCATGTGTTATCAGTTTCGTAATTCTCACCAATGATTAATAATGACAAATGAAAAAGGAGGACACACAAAAAATTAACATTAAATTATAACTAAATGAAAAAAAAAATGCCCTTTTGAAGCCACTTCTGTGGTTTGGTCTTCTTGAATCCATGCAAGTATTTGTACTTTCATATTTTGAAAGAACCACTACTAAACGGTGTAAAATATTTGAATTTATTCACATTTTTCCTTTACAGCTCTCAAAGTATCATGACTGAGATAAAAATTGGAAATTGAAGATTTCATAGGAGCTGGGATGCAGTTTGTCTTGATGAGTCACTATGGCATTGTGGGCATAAACATTAATCATAGTGAAGATGGAACCATGTGATTTTTATCTTCCCCTTTTCCTTACCATTCATACATCCACTCCAAACTACCACTGACATCACATCTATAAGTATAATATAAATTTAAAAGTTGTATGAGGAATGTCACAGCAAAGTTGGTGTGTTGTCATCATATTCTTCTATCACAAGAAACTCACAAAAATCTACATTTTTATATATAAAGATTTTTCTATATTCAAGTTCATTTTATGGACCTGTGCTGGAAGATTATCCTACTATAAATTCTATCTATCAATGATCCTAGACTAAATTGTCAGGTTTTGACCTATCTTGCACACAGACTGTGACACAATCAAACTTAGATTTATTTTCTATAGTTCCTTCTGATAAAAATACTTAAACAAATGTAAGTGTTTTTCTTGTAACAATGACGATATTGAAGTTTCCGAGTATCGGAGGATCTCCACAAAAGCAACTGCACCCAACTCCAATTTAATCTCCTAGTGCACCACACCCCTTTTCTTTTCCCAAGGCAAGATTTGACAACATGTGGAATATGTGTTCAAAAGGAAAACTTACGGATGCAGTTCTTGCCATTTGCCACAAAGCCAGACTGACAAGCACAACTATATGAACCCTCAGAATTGACGCAGAGGTGATCACATCCTCCATTGCCATCCAGACATTCATCAATATCTGTCAATGAAGAGGCATGACACAAAACAATATACAGTCTGTTGAATTACTCACTGTGGCTAACACAAAGATTCTTTCACAAGATACAACAATGGAGAATTACTATGGACAAAAGAAAAGATCACAAAAACTAGTATACTGAGGACATCAAACTGATTAATGATCAGTGAATACTTTGGCACATTTTAAACAAAAAAAAAAAAAAAAGAAAAATTCACTGATATCTTGAAAACTCATCTTTATATGACAATAAGATATTCTTACAATTTTAATTTTTCATTTTAAGTCAGAAAATTTAGACAAATTTTTGTGAAAACTTTCAAAATCTAAAGATCCTGAATGTCAGTGTCAAAAAATGCATTCCTAGGTATACTTTCTGCAACACAAAAAAAAATTAACTTTAAAAATACATGAAAGAATATCCTCAGCGTCAACTGTTTTATGACCAATGCCATACCACTGGTAAACACAAAGTATGGAAATGCTGGACTTATTCAAGTAACAATTCAGCCATTCACCAACTCATAATATCCTGCAAGTTATCAAAAAGGTGAACTTGTGTTTTCTCTTATCTTGATGACTTGATTCCTACAAAAACTGGTTTAATGTTACTGCTGCACTTCAGTTAAGAAGGAAATGAGTAAGGTATGATAATTCACGGGTCATGAATCTTACTCATTTTGCTTGAAAATTACTCATACAGATCCTTACAAATTACTCCAGAAAAAAAAAACAAAGGAAATAAATGATACCCATACAGATCCAATATATATACAAATTATAATATGGTCCAATGTGAGTGAAATGTTAAAGAAGAAAAGTGAGATGGAAATATCTTACTGGTCTCATATCTTACCATCACACATGCATCCATCCATATTGAGGAGGAATCCAGGCTGGCACCCACAGGTGTATCCACCTGGATTGTTGTTACACAGGACAGCACAGCAGTTGTCAGGTCCCTCGCACTCATCAATATCTGAAAGGAAAGGTTCAACAGTTGTTTGTTTCACTAATATCTACAATGATAACAAATATGTCCTTTTGTATGTGATACAGACAACAGCCCTTATGCTCTTTCAGAGATATGTAGAAGATGGTGAGAGCAGGAGGACAGAGAGATAGTCCTTTCAACAGGTCCCAGAATCAGCCTCTCCCTCCCCTCCCAAAACCACTACCACCACTACAGCAGACCTCCAACACACAACCTTACCTCTTCTTCTCCTCAACAAAACCCTGATAGCTCTTCTCTCCTACCTTCTTCCCCGTTCACAGGATACTATAATAGCCCCCCTCCCCCCCTTCAGAAGACCTTAAGCCCTTCCAATCGTTCGTCCTCTACAAATCCCATCCTTCCTATTACACACAAAAAACCTCACTCCCGTTTCTCCCCAGCTCAACTCAAAAGTCTCTCAAAAGTTATATGACCATTTTTCTCTATACCCTATACTCACCAGACTTCGAGAAGCCCCACCCTTTTCAGCAATCCCATCTTTCTTTTCCCCTGTCTTATAGTCCACTCCCTTGCATCCTTCACCATTCAACAGATCCTCTAAAAAGCCTCCCTCATTCCAGGATATCTTTTCAAAATATATTCTATGCTATCTACCCTTCAAAAAAAAAAAAAAAAGGTACAGACTTACCCTCTCAGAAAAAAAAAAAAAAAAAGAAAGAAAAAAAAGCCCCTGGATACTCCTTTAAACTGTTTTCACAATGTCCTCTCTGGGAAAATTCTGAGTTGTCACCTCAAGGAAAAAAAAAAAAAAAGTTTCAGCATGATGGTCGGAAAAAAAAAAAAAAATGTATGACTCCAAGGTGGAGTCCCTGTGGGGACATGACTAAGGGTTTTGTCTCAATTTACCTTCACAAGATTTGCCATCAGCCTGGAGTTTGTAGCCTTGCCGGCATGAGCAGATAGCACCCTCTTCACTATGCTTGCACTTGTGGGCACAGCCTCCATTGCCGATAGCACAGAAGTCCACCACCTCCATCTCAATACCTTGACAAGGTCAAGAACAAAGGGAGAATTCTTCATTTTCTGTTCACAAATTATGAGGACATCCAAAGTGATGAATGTCAGTATTAAAATATATATAAAAAAAAGATATCAACCAATTATAATATAAGCAAAATATGACGGGAGTGCTGTAAGCAATTAATGGGTGAATTTGGTTCTAGGTGACGGGATAGCACAATGTTTCTAGAGAGAACATTTTTTTTTACTGTTTTAGTATTCTAATTAAATGTAATATGCACTGAAAGACCACAAAAAGCAAAAAGCCAAGGATAAATATGTTACTTTTCCACAAGCCACTGCACAATCTGTATTAATTAATTATCAGTAATAACAATGCAAAAAAGCAGTGGAAATATGTAGATATCCTCATTTAAAAATTCATGCAGAATACTGTATTTTGACATTTTTAAAAGGGTAACTGTTTTCAAAGGGACAGTAATATTCCTGTTGTGAAAATCTTCCTATTTCCAAAAACACTGTCAATCCTGGAGCTAAAACAATTTTAAGATGCACCTTATGTGTTGGCGTGTTTCAGTTTTCTGAAATAAAAAGATTTTAATAAACTATCTATAAAGCCATGCTCCTACAAAAGTGCTTTTTTCTTGCACTAAGCAGGCCACATTAATAAATAAAAAACAATAAATTGAAGAAAAAAATGTACAGCATTTGTGGAAATGAAAGGATTTAAAGCACAACAACTGAATCCAAATGTCCCTTGGAACTTGTGTTATGTGCAGTTTACAACAGATTCCTCATGTGAAGACATAAGAAAAGAAAGAAAAAAATATCCTAGTGGGTGTCTTAAGATTCACGAAATGGAACGGCGTTTGAGAAAACCTATCTCTATTTCCACTCTTAAGCATTCCAAGATTTCTTTTTCCAACCGAATCTCTAATATTCTAACTATTTTGCAATGTTTACATTACATATACCTAATGAGGAAGTCAGAGTGAAAGAATACTTGTAAACACACACATGTATATAGAATTTCTTTAAACTACTAAATTTAAAACTTTGTTTTTCTTGTGGTATGACAACTGAACCAAATTTTTGACCACTAGTTAAATAAAATAAAAATCCGCGTTGAATGCAGCTTCTGAAGCAAAAAAAGTGCAGAACACAAAGGGCATCACTAATGTGTTATGTGTGGGAAAACAAATACATCAACAAAAACAACAATCAAAACGCAACACATTCACAACTTCACTGTCTCTGATTTCTTTATCTTTGATAAAGTGTAAAAATAAAAGGGTATTTATACCAGTATTCAGGCTTTAATTTCTAAACTCTGCTTACAACTCAATTGTTTCAAACATGGAATAAATTAGCCCAGATGGGAAAATTCAAATCTGAGCATATTATATTTCGGGACTGACGAACATCCAACTTTCAGTCCAACAAAATAAGTGACATGTCACTTTGTAAAGGAAATATGATCCAATAAATTTAGAAATAAGTAGATATTGTCAAAGCAAAGCAATAAACAAGACATAAATAAAATACATAAACATAAATCAAATTTCCATATCATTGCATAATAAATAATAATAATAAAAAAAAGTTCAGTAAAGAAATTTATTATGGCTGAGACATTTCCTTCATGATTTCTATATTGAAAAAAATAATTTAAAAAAAAAAAAAAAAACAAAGCAAGAAAAAGAAACTGACAGAACATGACATATTTAACTGAAAAATTCCGTGCTATTTTTTTTATCAACTGAGGACATCGAAATGACGTTGAACATGGCAAAGAACTTTACCAGACTTATTGTACTTGTGACTCAGTCTTTCCAACATTGATTCTGCATTAGAGTCTAGGATCAAATATACAACAGATAAATAACCTGAATTTCAACAGCCAATTAAAGTCCCTCGACATACAGTTACAAAAGAGTAAAAAAGAAAGGTATTGCAAGTTATAAAACAGCAATATGATAAAGGTAAGTTGAAATATGAAAACAATTAGCATATTTGTTATGGCAAAAAGAAAAAAAAACCCAAAAAACAAACAATAATAATAATAATCATAATCATAATAATAAAAAAAAAAAAAGGTAACTAACTGTTGGACGTTACATTATAACTGCAAAAAAATTGTTAACTGAAGATTTAATTTGATGCTTACAAAGCAATGAAGCAATTCCACTTATTACTTTCATTCTTTGCTTTTCTGTCCATACAAATAACCTTCTATGCCATAACTCTTGCAGAAAAATAGCAATGATTTATTTGAAACATCAACGAGGAGGGATAAAGCACTGGTGTTGCTCTTTTTTTTTTTTTTCTCAGCTTGTTTCAAACTGATATGCCTTTCAGGGATCTAGACATCTAATCTTCAATTTAATGGGAGAACACTAATCTTCTTCTATTTTTTTTTTTTTCACTAATCTATTTATTTGCTGGGTTGTCAAGCATTTGCATACTGCAAGCAGAACTGTATGGTAAAAGACACATATAAAGCCTCTGTATTTTACCTAAAGTCAATAAAGGTATTGATCACAACATTGGAAATTTCTGAGCATAAAAAGGTAGAGGAGAGGATGAGAAATCTTTTACAAGACAAAACAACATAAATCACCAGACTGAAAAAAAAAATTTATAAAATTGTAGAGAATCTGAATTACGATCTGTCTATTGTGATTATTTGTCTAGTGAATTGCGATTATTTGTTCAATAAATTACAGACAAGATGATCCCAAGTCACCTCTGTGCTGAATTATTACACAAACTTTAATAAAGGTGGCCCTACCGTGACTACATCTAAAATAACATGACACTAGAAATACATGTACTAGTGTTTTCGTTCACATTTCGTTCCAGTACGCCTTTCAACCTCCTGAGGATGGTTATTTCAAATACTGGTCATTATCTGTCACTGAGCCATAAGTGTGTGGGACAATTCAGCACAGCTTTAGGCCATGTACTTTATATACATATATATATATATATTTTTTTTTTCCCTCAAGTATCCCATGTCTTCATGCCATTGGTCATTCATAGATAGTATTTCATACTGTGATAGTCTTTAGAGGCTTAACTGACTTTCAAGCAGGTAGATGAATGAGCAAAAAACAGCTTCGATTTAAACCTCGAGACCTGTGGCAGTATAGAGGAAGACAAAGTGCCATGACCTACTTTTTATTGAGGACAGAGAGAAACTAATGTCAAACTTACCAGCATGTCATATGAAAATGGACATTTATCTTATCAATCCTATTTTTAAAAAAAAAATAAATTATGTTATACAGAACTACAGGGTCTGGAGTCCAGTATATGCCACAGTATCAATGTCTGTATTTGATCTAATTTGGCACTTTTATGACAATCTGACACAAATAAAAGATAACAATCTCTTTTCCCTTCAGATTAATAATCCTCTGAGATAACTTCCCGCTGGAGGTTGAAAAGTGAAACATATACTGTAACAATCCTACCATGGTCTACCTTCTGTACTGTTCAACTGATCTTACAAATTGCTTTACAATAGTAAAATACATTCACATAAGCTATACTAGGTTTGCTGTTATTTTAATCCAATTTTATTGTTCAGCGAGGAAAGGAATTTTTCAGTAAAGGTAGTCCACCCATGAACCATTCATGTATTACCTTGAGAACTTCATGCTGGAAGAGTCTGCAGTGTACCAAACTTCCTTAACACTCTGTGAGTTGGCAATAATTATGTTCAACCTCTCATTTCTTCTCTAACCTAGCCAAGGCAATTGTACTTAGTTCAAAATTTTCCAATAAATTTAATTCTGAGCGTAATTCAGACTCTCATCAGCAGTGATTAATAGAGAAAACAAAACAAAAATGAAGCATGAAAATTACCTTCTCCCTCGTCTCTACTGGAGTTAGTGAGTGCTAAAATGGGAAGGAAAAAAATAGCAAGGAAAGGCAACAAGGCATTAGATGAATTAGTCAGGCGTAGGTACAATGTGGCAACAAATGGCTGTTACAGCGTTTCTATGACAATATAGTACTAGATGCTTGCTAGCCCAAAAGCATAAAAATGTTTTTTTCTATTTGGTGTGGCAGGATCCTGTACTCTTTTTTTTTCAATCAGTGAAACAAACTTGCTGAAGTGAAATTTGGAGATTTCTGCGAAATTAGGGATTTATATTTCCTGCCTCCTCTGTGGTTCTGAAAAAATATCCCATCATGTGTCTCATTCTGGAGATAGAAAACCATCTGTTCTCATCTCCAAAATTTGAGAATCAACAAAATTTGTTTCATGTTATAAATACAGAATGCTCTGCCTCACACCAAGACCCCAATGTCAAAATAAGTATGGTGGTTAGTGTCTAAGACCCGACATATCAGAACATAACATTTTTGATAAATGAACCTCTTGGGTGACACAAACAGCAAACTAACATTTTCTATTGCTGTCTTTTTTTTCCCCTGATAATGTAGATTATAATGGTATCTAGTCTTTTTTCTGTATGTTACAGTTATATGGTCATAATTAAAGCTGATGCCACTGTCTAATAATAATTTGTTTCCCCGATTACTTTGATCTTGTCTTCACATCAGATGCGTCTATCAATTTTCTCTCAAGAAGTGGTCATTACAAACTTGTCATGTGTATATATTGGTTTATGTGAAATAGGATGAAAGGTAATGCACCTGTAATCTTGTGGCATAATCATGCAATGTACGGTAAGAGTAATCTACACAGCTTCTCTAAGATCTGTACTGACTGCTTTTTGAAAGTTGTGAGAAAGGTAATGAGTGTATTTTATTGACTGGCCTGGGATCCAACCAAAACTGTGCATTTCCAATGCTTTTCCAAAACATTTATGATGTGGGCTATGCATCAAAAAGAGCACAGTGTTATTTTGTGGCTGTATTAGCTATCTGATGTAGTGAAGGAAATTTAGCGAAGTTTTTTATTCACAAAAAAATTTTGAGTTATCTTTCCAAATGTATGGGTTAGAGAAAAAAAAAAAAAGGTTATCATTCCTTTGATTTTATTTGCCTCAGAATCCATTTATGCTATTCTTGTTCATGAGATAAAAAGGTAAGAGCAAGACAGATAAAATGGTGTGTAAGCTGTCTATACTAGCTATGTGGTGCTGAGAGGAATGGCTATATCAGGCTTGTCTTCGGGCCTGGCCACCAAATGGTCTCACTCTTGACATATGAACATTCTATCTAAGCAACAAACTGCAATATCCTACATACACTAAATAAGATCTGATCTGAGGGTATATGAAAGCTGATTATGTTAAGACACTAGGTTGACATACAATAATATGTCGAATGCATACATATGCACTTGACAGCCACAGCTCTCACTGCAAATCCATTCAATACCCACAGGAAAGGCGTTCAGGTTTTGCACACTCAGGCATCCACACTAATGCATGCAATTACTGTTTTTTATCAGGTTTGCTTGCTCATGACAGACAATAGTATGATGGTAAGTGGTGCTGGCTTGTGAGGATTGGGGGTGGGAGGGATTGATAATCACCTCAGTACAACATAGGAAAAGAGTCAGACTGGAAGGATGCAGGTGAAAAATTGTGCATTGCAGAAGGGCAATTGGGCTACTGTTCAGAGACATCATTGAAAAAATGGACGCCGATATTTAGTGAATGTTCAAAGTCTGTCTGTGTGTATTATTATAACTAGCTGAGTGTTGTACGAAAAGAACAGAAAAAAAAAATAAAAAACAAAATACATAAAACATGAGCTTCATTGGAAAAAAAAAAACTGGATCACTGGGAAAAAAAAAAGTTAATTTAAATCATGAGGGAGGAAATGTTTTTCAATGTCAGTGAAAAAAAAAATACTGCACTATTGTTGAAATTTATACTGACATTTTTTGAAGTGCCAGTTTTCATTGTCAGCAAATATATGAATGTTATTAGTTGGATAAATTAGTGAAAGTAGCATTATGAAGCAACCTGCACCATCTATTATGTCAGTTTACAAAATATACAAATGTTCATAACTTATCTCTGTACATCAAAGCCATAATCAAATAAGAAAAAGTGACAGTATCTAGGATGAATGATTATCAGTAGCTACCCACAGAAGCAAATCTTTAATGCTAGTAAAACATTTCTTTAACTAATATTCTCCATCCTATGTTCCCACACAATCACTGAATCTTTTTTTGGTGATTTTTCTTCTGATTTAGACTGTTTTGAGGGGTCATCTTCCATCTCCTTTCAATTTACAGTATGTCTGACTTCAGTCAAGCTAACATAAAACATTTTCCATGACACAGAAGTGTTTGAATTAAATTTTACATGATAATAATAACTCAGTATCGTGGAAAAATCAACATATGGCTCCTTTTGACTGGCTGCAAAGACATATCTTGGTTTGACCTGGTTTGGCACTTCTGTTTTTCATGTCACATTGGCAGAAATTCAGCAGAAACATACATGGGATGTAGCGACTTGTCAGTGAATGACTTGTCATGACTTGCCATGATAACCTGTTGAACCCTACAGCCCGGTACACCAGGCTGATACACTTACCCTAGTCCTAGGCATCCACTACAGTTAAAAATAATTAATAGGTCGCTTTGAGGCAAGGATGTCTAAGGCTATGGCGATTACAAATTTCTGCACCCATGATCGCATCTGAAGCTTGTGTTTACTAAAGATATTGAACATGAAATGAGGAATGTGGGTTCTCGGCCCAGAAGGCCAGGGACAGCTGTTTTCAGGCACTGGTGACCTGGGTTCAAAGGGTTAATGAGTCTGCAACTTACCTCTTACTGAAAGCAAGTAATTAATTGAAAGCATTCATCCACCCCCCACAATCATCTTTCATCACCACTATCATGGATATGATGAAAAAAGGGGCAATAACTGATGAAGAAATATACTCTTAAGATTTTTAAGTTAAAATTTCATGTGAATTGAGGTCAACATAATTTAACTTTAATCCAAAAAAATGTTAACTGCTACAATTTCTGCTGAAAGAGAAATAGTGATAAGCAAAGCTCAAAGACACCCTAACCTAAAAATGCTTGAATAATCTAGACTCTAGATCTACATAATATAGACCAAAAAGGAAAAAAAAAAAAAAAGAAAGAAAGAAAGAAACAGGGCTACACATTTCAATGTCATCCTTACACATCCCCATCTTGAACTCCCCAAAAAACCCACATACTAGAACATGCTCATCTCAAATGTTCACAGTATAAGTTGACTGTTTTCTACTGCGGGAAAATACATGCTCTCCACTCATATCCTTCACACAGCATAGTATAAGTATAAAATGCACATCTAGAAATTTTTCAGATGGTTCCATAATAAAAGTCACACAGCTCAACTTTCCCACTTTTAGTTGCAGAACTAAGAGACAGTTTAAGCTAGTACTCACGATAGCAGGACTTGCCATCAACCCCCAGCTGATAGCCTGGTGTACAAGAACAGATGAAGGAGCCCTCTGTGTTAATGCAAGCTTGGAGACAATCGGCATTGTTGACTTTACACTCGTCAATATCTAGACAAAATGACAAAATCATATGGGATTCATATGGGGTCAATACTGAAAAATGACATCTAATCAGCATCCGGACAACATGACAGCAATGTTACAAGTGCTTTGCACGAGATGTCATTTTTGTTAACATCTGGACTTGCTGACATTTGAAGATCAAGCTATATGACCAGACTACAAGAAAAAGCGCGAAATAAGCTGAATTAACTCTTCACTGACAAAGACATAAATGATTCACTATAATATACCAACAGTAATTGGCCTTCCACAGCCAAGCGGACCATGTCTATCACATTCCATACCGAGAAATGTCAATGAAACGTTGAACAATCTGAAAATCAATTCTTGAAACGAATACAATTCATAATTTTCATGATTTCTGTAAACTATTTAGAAAATTTGATTATGTCAATTATAAAACTCAAATAATGAATAATGGCTGGATGGAAATAACGCTCTGAAGTTGCAGAAGCAAAGAAAAAAAAAAAACAACAACAACAACAAAGAAATAAAACAAAGCTTAGCGTGTAAGAAAACCAGCAAACGAGAGGCCTGATGATTTGTAAGTTTTTCTGTACTCCTATTCATGTTCACCTTCACAGGTTCTGCCATCCCGAGAGAGTGAATAACCCGTGTAACAGTGACAGACAGCCCGGCCCCGGTCACTGACACACTTCTGAGAGCAGCCTCCATTGTTCTCCTGGCAGGGATTCACCTCTAATTGAATGGGGAGAAAAAAAAAAAAAAAGAAGACAAATGTTGAAAATATTAGATAAACAAGGCACCTGTGCATGTATTCATAAACTGTGACAATATTAGGAAAAACTAGTGAACAGACATTACAAAAACAAAATTTAAAAAATTCAAAAATGACTAATAATAAACATGGCCTTGGTGTATCAATGAAAATGACTGATAATAAATATGACCTTTGTGTATCAATTAAAACAAATTGACATTGCCAGAAAATGACAGAGAATGAACAGTTATTGTTATGGCACACATTTTTGAGGAGAGAACCATTGCAAACTGAAACTTCAAGCTGCATGTCGTATACTGCATGGCTCTTGCTTCATCACATAGTTACCTAGAAAGATTTACCTAGAAAAAGTACTTATGGCAAGATGTACATCTTATGGGCTGACCTCTGGTCAAGATATATTTATACTGATCTGGTTAATTTCATGTGTTCATCCTGATTTCATGTCAGGATAGTATAATTTATCTCATTTTCAAAGCAATTCCATCATTTATTTTTTTTTTTGTTTGTTCTTCCTAAGCGGATGTGAAGAACTCATTGTTATTACAACTGAATCCAAGCACCGGTCCTTTCAACAAAATGATAAAAAAATTTTAAAAAGCGGTGAATATGGCAATAATGATGACTGTTTAAGACCAACCCTACTAGTTCTCTGGCCAAACACAAGGAGTGTTGAAAAAAAGAAAAAGCAAAGAAGGAAAAAATCACGTTTGCTCACTTTACTTGATTGAAAACATGCATCATGAACATTTTAGAAAAAATTATAATGTAAAGAAAATGTTTTCTTCCTGTCGTAATATTTCTATCAAATATTTTGATGATCACTCTTTCAAATAACAATATGAAAAGTGTTTTCTTTTCTTTTTTAGACTACTTGTTCAACATCCCTTTAGTCTGGCAACGGGCTGGTCAAAAACAATCCCATTGATCAAAGTTATCACTTATCACAACATCAACAATGACAGTCTCACTTATACCTATATATGTGATTCAAAAGTGTATACCATATTATCCTCTGAAACAAGTGCATATTAAATCAAAGGACGCATCATGCTATTGAATAAAAAAAAAAAACAACCATGAAAAATGGCAATTACTAAAACAAAGAAAATAGGGAAGATTTAAAGACCCTGTAATGAAAAGTACAACTTTTTTTTGGCTGAGGTCATTTGCTATTCTAGAAACTCCCAATTTTACATTTTGGATGTCTGAATGAGTGCATCTTACATTTGATTTTTATTTTCTTTTAATTTTTTGGGGACCTTTTTGTCTGTTCTGGGATTCATTTCTATTTTTATGTGCATGGTGTGATGCAACCAGCAACTGACTGTTAGTTCTACAAATATTCAATACAATATTCTAAAATCTAAGTCAAGAAATAATAATTATTTTCTGTTTCCAAAGAGATACATTCTGACATCCAAATTGACAACACAGTGGACAAAAATGATCTACTGAATTTTAATCACAAAGTCTGACATGGTGCTACGAGATAGGTGTTGTGTTTAACTCTCAAGCGAATAAGCTGTATCTGGGAAAGAGAATGGTATTACCTTCACAAGACCGTCCGTCCTGCCCAAGTCGGTAGCCTTCCTGACATCTGCAGCGATAGTGACCACCATAGCTGTCCACACATGAGTGCTCACAACCTCCATTGTTTATACTACAGCCGGAAGCCGCTGAAGCAAAAAAAAAAAAAAAAGCACACACTGTGAAACTACTGGTTTAAAATATATTAGGGTATTGTTCTCATATTATAGTTTTGTTCTCAGATCTTCACCTCTATGCAATCCCTATGCTCTAGTTTCCTATTCTGTCCCATAACTGTTAAACCTTTCATCACAGCACTGTCTGTTGTGACTACATCAATCTCTGAAACGTTTATCTTTATCTCTGAATCTTGCAAAATGTCTTATCCCCTAATCATCACAGCAATTTTCCTGGTTATGACATCAATCCCTAATTCTTATAATTTTTAAATAAATCATAATAATATATAGCTGGACATTACAAATAAGATCCCATTCAATAAGCTTGGTGACCTTAGTTCAATTTTCTGTCCAGGAATCTTGCTTTCTCTGTCCAAATCTTACAGTATGTCCGCCCTAATCTTTCATGGCCCGTATGCAGGTCTTCTGTCCTTTTCAGCTTACTTCTGGTGGCTGTGCCATCTGATCATATCACATTTTTGTAACCTTCAGCAAGTTTTATGTTACATACCATACCCCATCATAACTTGGAATTTCACAAACCTTACTTGCTTACCATCTCCAACTATCTTGAAATCCTAAATCACTCTATTTCCTATAAATCTAATATCTCTGCCTAATTTTTGTGTCTAATTCCATAAGTTCATAACAAACAATATCATATCACATATGTCAGAAGACTTATTTTAATTAAGCTGATGTCATGTCCTTGAATGGTAACTTGACTGGCATCTTCTTCAAGATGATTGATGGATATTGATGAATAATATTCACATGGAAAGAAGTTGTCAATAAGACTGGTAGTAGTAGTCAAAATTGAACTTGGTATTCTTAAAATAATTCCTGTCACAGTATCGAAACTAGGGAACATATTATTAGTCAACTACACTCAAAAGTCAGTGCCCTGTGATTTCTTGAAAGATGCGCCAACCTTTTTACAATTTTCTATGATATCTGTTTCAATTTTCATATCTATCACGATACAAGAACTGAACTGACAAAAAATTATTTTAGTATTGAAGAAAATATTTCTGCTGTGTATGGGCATTAATTGCTATAAATTGAAGTCTATTAGTAACACTGACAGCATTTAACATGCTTTGTTATTTGTCAATTTTTTTTTTTTTTTTCTGTGACATGAAACTTATGAAGCAGTAATTAATATTTCCAAAATATAAACTAAACAAAAATAACTGAACATAACCAAACGTGAAACAATATAGTAGTACAATAATGTTGCATATTCATAACATCAGTTCATACACACACAGAAAAAGGGATCCTAACAATGCAAGACAATATTTAAAGCAACTTAACTTGCATGCACAATCATAAATAAATACAATTATAATAAATAATACTGAAAACACTAAACATTAAAAAAATTCATGGAAAGAGGATTCTGGAATATTTGCAATAAAAAAAATTTGAAACATTTATTGTGCAACATTTTTGCAGTTGTTTTGGATGGTAATAACATTGAGAAATGATGGATCACTTTAAATATATTCTGATTTCTTTACATAAATCCCATTTTTTTCCCCCATTGGCAATTAATATTTTCAGTGAGATTCAACTTCACTTAGTTTGCATGCTACTGTCATAGCCAAATTAAAGAAATTCACCAGTTATATCAAAACTGAAATTTTCTTGACAAACTAAAATTCATATGCATTTGCAAAGCCCTGCTACTAATTTTCTAGGGTAAAACAAAGGTTAAGAACTATGGAAACTGCTTCTAAAAACTTAACTTTGTTTTTATAGTACTGACCACAGAGCATTAAAGTTTGTCAAGAAACTATGGCAGTGGTAGAGAATAAATCGTATCAATTTAGGCAGTTTGTTTGTTTGTCTTGGGGTTTAAAGGCATATCAGCACAACAATGACTGTATTGTGCCTGACACGGTGGGTACATTTGCACGGTAAAATTCTGATCAAGGTGTATATAAAATGCAGTCCTGAACAAACAATGCGTCTATGAGTCATAAAAGGATATCAGACTCCAGAGAAAAAAAAAAAAAAAGCAATAACAAAAATATTACTTAATAATAAAAATAGGGCATCTGGGTGCATTAACTGATTTGATATACTGACACTGAAAGTGCTTTACAAATCAAAAGTTCTTGAAAGTGACTGAGCGTGGATTTTCTCACTCGGTGAAAATACCACCATTAATTAAGTATTTTCAACACTGTGGGATCACTGTGTTTCTTTGTAATTTCTAGCCCCAAGATCACACGTAATTTCAAAATTCCAGTTCTGGGTTTCTTGCTTTTCTTGAATACTCCTGTAATTCCTTCCTTTTGAAGGCTCACACGGAATGTTAAATGCAACTTCCATTTTTCCATCAGGTGAAAAGAGGAGCTTGGCAGCGGTCTGGGGTAGGCGACAAGTTGCCAGCTGAGGGTGTTCAGTACCGTCCATGACAACAGCATTTTTCTTATTCATGCACTTCTGATTTAGTGTATGGTCAGTTACAAAGTCAGTTGCTCTATATGTCTTTTGAGTTTCGTTTTTCCCTGCCATTTTGCTGACAGGAACCTTCCTACCCATAGACTGAAAGATACCAGGAACTGACTGGACTGATGGTGGAAAGATGTTCCCAAAAAGTGCCTTCATTTTCCCAATGCTAGGATGATATCTGAGCATGCTTGTGGCTCTATAACCAGTATTTGGATGCAAAATGTGATCCACTTGGAATTTCCTATGATCTGAGTGCTCTTGCCCTCTGTATTGCTTGTATTTGCCAGTATCTGCAACAAGCACTGACTGATAATTGCTGGAAGTTACAAGCTTCTTGACATTTAATTTAGTTTCAGGCCCACCATCATATTCATTTGGTTTTGATGGTGAGGGTGAAATTTCAAAGATGCTAAAAAAATCAGTGTCCTGGGCACTATTCATGCTGCATTGAGCCTCTGAGCTATGGACATGTTGTGAGGATCTTCGTTGGAATATCTTTGCTTGTGAATATCTTCTACATTCCTCACTACATTCTGTTCGTATATCAGAGTCAGGGCTAGGGCACTGCAGGCGAGATGGGGATTCACAGGTGATAAAATAGTTTTTTGCGGGCATTTTATCTCCTATATTATTGTGTTTTTTATTATGAGATCGTGATTTTCTGTGCAGAAACTGATGCATGGGGCCAACATAGTAATTTCTGTACCATGTAAATGCGTGTGGACTCTCAACTGGAGTTACCTTTCTGGCATATGGAGACAGGTATATTAAGAGGAATGATGTGAAACAAAAAATGGACAACTGCATTCCCTCAGGAAAATGTAAATTTGACAATAAGAGTAGAATCATTGCTAAATTTCGATATGCAATCATGATGAGTCACAGCGCAAGAGGAAAAACTGCTAGACTGTCTCCAGATTATGATTGGATATGATGGTGATTTCTGACAATCTCAGTGCAAGTTGACATATCCTGTTTTCCTAGAAATGAAAAATGAATAAAAAGACACTGAAGCACTATCAAAAATAAATTCACTGTGAACAAAAAAAATTTCAGCTTATCATAACCATTCAAAGCAACAAAAAAATACATGATCTTTCATTTTAATACATGCAGTCACATGGTTTTGAAGATGTCATCAATAACTGTTTTCAATACTTGATGTTGGCACCCTATTCTATTAGAATTGAACCATGTTCTCACCAATGTTCTGAATGTCAGGGAAGATGAATTGATTTAGATGTCTATATATTGGTTCTGCTAACAATGAGGTCCTACAATACATGAACAAGAAGAATCTATTGGCATGTCTTCACTTTGAAAAAATAATTCAAAAATTCCATTCTGTATTTTGAGCATATAGAAATGCTCAGTGATACTCCCAATTGAAACATGCTATTCCTCTTTAACTCTTGAGTATAAGTATTTGCAGGCACGTAAGAAATCTTGTATACATTGTTGATATAGGTGTAGGCTAGATCTTGTCTACAGTTTAAAGATTCAATGAGGATTCATATTCAATGGATTAGATTTAATGTAGATCAAAATGGATGTTGCCAAGCTAGTAGATCCAAGTGATACACTCCAAATTGTGGCAGACTATGTGTACATAGCACTGACTATTACTATAAAGTAATTGAGTGCCAATCAATCAATCATTCAAGCTGCCACACCTTGTTTAAAAAAGATGAACGACGTTATCAATAAGTATTACAGTGGTCACAGCCTAATAACCAGCCTCTCGGGTGAAAAAGGATCTGGGTTAATAGACGAAGCGGGTTATAAGGCGTTTTTCAATGTTGAGATTTTTATCATGGATTATCCCCCTTGTCTGTCGAAATATTTTGCATGGACCTGTTTTGTTCAAAACAATTGTTTTGTTTTTTTTTATTTATTTTGAGTGTGTATGTGTGTGTGTGTTTTTTGTTTGTTTTAATAAACAGTTTACATGACAGGTGAGAACCAGTTGGTTTTAAGCTAGGCCCCCCCACTAGTGATCATCGCTTTAGCTTGACCGCACATAGTTCTCGCAATGAGAGAGAATCCCCGTAGTGATTGCATCATAGGACAGGCCAATGCGCACCCCTTCTCCCTTTTCCTCCAGCAAGCGGGAATGCTATGTCGTTGCCTAATTTATTGACCATCTGTGTTACCTATGTCTACACACATAATAACTCTTGCCTTTGTTCCACTAGTTAGTGTGCTGAGTGGCCCGTTTGATGGCGCTGCCACGTAATTCGATTACGATGGTGTCAATTCTGATGCTGAGGTCCTTTTTTCATTGTTACTGTGCCCAGTGCATTGAAATTGGCGGGTTATTAGACGAAGTCTCCCGCTTAGAAGCGGATTATAAAGGGGGTGATTTATATAGAAACAAAAATGGCTTCACTGAATGGGCGGGCTAATGATCGAAGCAGGTAAAAACACGGCGGGTTATTAGACGGTGACCACTGTATTATAATAAAATCATCACAAAATACCAAATCATCATTTCAACCACACTGTATTACATTTAAGACTGAGCTGTTTATTCCTGAGAATGCTTTTTGTGAGACCATGACTTATCCAAGAGATGGTGATGATGATTGCGAAGATCCTTAAATATGAAATCAACGCATACAATTTTCAGCTTGTGTCACAGCTATATATGCAGAAATAATTATTTATTCCATTCTTAAAGTCATCTATAATAATAAAGAAAGCCTCCATTACTCATCAATTCTACAATATTACATGAGGTCACCGATATCATAATATATATAAGATAAGCAAACCAAAATGCTGATTTCCTTCATTTCATTGAGTGAAAATTTGTTACTCTTGGCATGTGCACCATTGCAAATGAAAAATTTTACTATGGTCTATAAATAGGATCAGGTTAGTGTTAAAATGTAAGATTAAGAAGTCTGGGACAATGCTAGATTATCTAACATTGTCACTATCTAAACCTACACTTATAATAATCATATACATGTATTATAGAGACTATTGTTCAGGCCCATACTTACTTCACAAAGATGAAATAAAGCCACTATTTCAAATCATTCACACTGGGACTAAGTTTGACATTTCTGACCCCTGAACTGCAAATGAGTGAAGAAAAATATTATTGAAATTGAGTAATGATGGCTTGTCAAAAAAAAAAATGTCCCTAATTAAGAATTTTGAAACAGAACTTTTTCAATTTTAGACAGTTATTGCCCAAGATAAAAACAATGTAAGAATGTTTTTCATGTCAGCAGATTTTAAGAATGGACTGACCATCATAATTTTTCTGGTAGGTTAAGCTAGGTTTCAATTACAATTCCATGCTCAGGGTCAGGGTTAGGCTACAAATTCACAGATTTAATGTGAGCTGTATTTTAAAACCTTAGACAATTTCATTGCATATACAGGAAAAATCTATCAGTCTGCAAAGAAGTAGACCCTATATCCTGTTTCGCTTGCTGCAGATTTCACTGCCATAAAATACAGTAATCTACAGTCTAACTAATGTGCTGTCGGGTTCTATGCCTTTTTCAGTCTTTGTCACTCATGCTACTGGTACTGTGCCTTTCACAAAAAACATTTTCCAGCCCATATGAAGCTATTGATTCCGTGTCACCACAGATCAGGATTTAGATCTAAATCTGAATTCTATATCTATAATAATTAGGCCTAGAAATAGAATCTAATCTAGATCTATTAGACTAGGCCTATTTGTTTACTATTTAAAGCAATTTAAAATGCAGAGCCATTCATTCTAAATGATATGATCTAATCTAGACCTGATGACAGATCTTTATGTAGAACTAGACGTCTATATATCTAGATCTAGATCTAGATCTATGAATAAGCAAATTAAAGGCATATCGGATACGCTAACAGAATCCTGCGCATAGAGATATATCTAGATCTAGATCTAGATTTAAATCACTGATTCAATGTTTTGACTCATTAACTCACTCTGCCAGGTTCAACACATTTTGACAACTCAGTTGGCAGGAGAAAATCAGCTGAACGGATTCTCTGAATTCATTTCATGCTGTAACAAGACCGAGGTCTATTTTTTTAGTTTTCTGTGGGCATTTCTTCATTCCTAAGCGCCGTTCTTTGTGTGCCACTGCAGTGAATTTCCTTCCTTACCTGCACTACTCACCATGAGAACAGGTAATTTAAAAGGAAGGTAGGAAGAAACGAATGACTCACAACATAATTTTCAGTGAATTTCTACCCAGGCTTGTTTTCGGCAATATGACCCGGAAGTGAACTTTATTGAACATGTTCAATCACTCTTAATTTTTTTTCTGCCGCCGTCACATTGAAATATTGCATGAGTTATGTTTCCTCCTTCGACCGGTTACTGGTACATGTGTTATAATGCACCAGCATCACTGTTATATTTGTGATGTATCAATGCATGTCCCTATATTATTTTCTCTCTGGAATCAAGACTGAGCCCAGCTGATTTCATTATTTTTTATCACACTGTTTTGCCTATGTCAAATAGATCATCCTCTCTCCGATTAAGTTACCACTTCTTTTCTATTTTATTTGCTCGAAATAATCATACCTGTCATTGCATCGTTTGAATGGTGGCAACATAGCATCTCCTGCTTTGGTAATGGTATGGCAAGAAAGTTGCCTCTTTCTACTGCTACACTGTCTTTCGTCATCGAGTATCCCAATGTTTGGTGGACTTTACATGTGTGCCCCCCCCCCCCCGGCCGTCCTCTTCTCGAGTTGGGACAGATTAGCAAGGACAGATCTATTTTTAGCTTTTATTTATTTATTTATTTACATGCTGTTTGTCCGCGTTCGACGGTCTATCTTGAATCCTTCCAGGATGAACTGCAAACATTTAAAAAAAAAAAAAATGTATTGACTAATGTAGTCTCCCACTTAGATGCGAAGCAACCGAACGAAATTGTCTCTTACCTAAAATCGCTGTTTTCCGTTCCTGGGTTGCCAGTTGATATCAAGCATTTTCCAACAGCGTCGTACAGAGAATGCAATCAGTTTTTCCGGGTATCGGTAACAATAAAGTAAATAAAAGTGCTAATCATTGTTGTGTACCACAATTGTCTGTGGGAGTAGTCAGTACATGCCAGAGAATTCTGCCGCCCCCCCCCCCCCCCCAAACAGTGGGTGTGATAGTAGGTACAACTTTCCAGCAAGCAGCTGTAAATAAAGGTGGCACACAATGTTAATACAGATATTATTGAGATTCATGCAACTGTCAAAATCAAAGCAGATCAAATGTGTCATAGATTAAGAGTGGCCGAAGTGTGTAAAAATATAATAATGATGATAATAATAATAATGCTTTCACGGAGACTTTGCTCACAATCTGATAAAGTGTGACGTCTTTTTTTTTTTTTTTTCTTCTTCTTCTTCTTTTTATTTATTGTTGTTATTTTTTTTTTTTTTAAATGTCCTCATCATTGTGATTTGATCACAAAAGGGACGTCCTTGTTTCGAAGTTCAACAAGATGCAGGCCTATCCTGTGTTCTAGATTGCCCAAATGTGATGTGCAATGCTGATCGTCTTCATCTTGAAATGAATGCAATTAGTCAGCTTTGTATTTAGGTCTAGAGTAATGAGAGCTCTCTTTTTTCTTTTTTTTTTTTTCTCTTATTATTATCTCTGTATAAAATGTGTTATCGTTGTTATACTGAGGTTTAAAGGTAGATCAGTCATGGCTGTAGTGTACCTTGAACAACAACAACAAAGTTTACGAGTTGGAACGGTATATCAAAAGATATATATTTAATTATGTATAAATTTGGCAGGCTAATCAAAGAGTATAGAAGGAAAACTGTCGAAAGGGGGATATGTGTAAATGTGCGGTATGAAGTATAAAGTTCTAGCGTTGTTTTGAATAGCCTGAAGCTGTCTCGCGCATTTTCTGGAGTAGGTAGATGGGGTTCATTTAAAGAGATTACATTTATTTAAATTCTTTGGGTTCATTGGGAAAGAGCTTGGTTATAATTCAATTTCCGAAACAGCAAACAAAGCAGCGTTAACTAAATTTGCTACAGTTCAGCAATCTATCGAGTTACATACTTTAATTGAAGAATGTAATGAATATGAAGTTGAAATTATCACAATATCATCTCATTCAAAAATGAAAGTCAGGAAGAGAGAAACAAGAAAGAAAGAGAAGAAAGAAGAAAGGAATGCGTAAAGGCAGGGAAAAGAAACAAAGAAAGGAAAATAACGAAAAGAAGGAAGGAATAAAGAAAAAAAGAAAGAAAGAAAGAGAAAGAAAGAAAGAAGAAAGAAAGAAAGAAAGAAAGAAGTAAAAAAGGAAAGAGAGAGGTTTAGTGGGGGAATAATCAAACAAATGAGTTATCACTATTACCGGTACTCATGTCTTTATACTATTATGCCAGTGCTGTACTAAGGAAGGTGAACATTATGACCGAGCTTTATGTCAATCCCGAGTAAAATTCAAAAATAAAATTCCGAGGAAAGATCATACCTCTGACACACATTTAATCACTTTCTTATACAAATTTTCACTTGCCCCACACTGGGATTTATTAAGTTTTAAATTTATTCGTTGGTACAAAAAAGAAAGTCAGACATCAAAGCGATGCGACATCCACCATGCCTCTTAACTAGATCCTCGCAAAGCCAGATTATTAAGGCGTCTTTAAAAGTTTTCTTTAGGTGTACTTTTCATTGCGGCAGTGGAAATTCTAACTTATCTTGAAGGTTATTTTGCTCTTTCAAATATAGACTGATGCTCTTTAAAAGTTACAGTTCAGACAGTAAATGGCCATTTAGCGAGTGTGAGTAGCAAATGTCAATGGCGACGTATATAGCATAAAAAAATATATTTATGTTTGTGCATGTGTATATGTGTATATGTACGTGTGTTTGTGTATGTGTGTGTGTGTGTGTTGTGTTGTGTTGTGTGTGTGTGTGTGTGTGTGTGTGTGCTTTTGTGTGTTCTGTTGCCATTTTTTTTCTTCTTTTTCTTCTCATTCTTAGGGGGCCGTTTGGGCATTGAAAGGATACAGTTTTCTATCTTGGCCAGATGGATTGCCTAGAATGTTGACGATGTTGTATCGGTTCAGAATCTAACCAGTGCGTCTTGTTTTTTCTTGGTATTCTTCACATTTGAGCCCAGATTCCTTTAAAAATGAAATTTGAAATTTGTTGCTGCTGATTGATTGACTGGCTTTCTGTCTGATCATTTGTCCAAATCATACGAGCCTTGTTTTTCAATCACCAATATGATCCACGACATTTTCTGTTATTCATGAGTTCTCTTGAGGAAGTAGGCCAATCTCTCTAAATGTGTTTGCTAAATCAGTTCATGTCATGTGAGGAGATTATTCTTTAGTGAAATATTTAGAGACGTCACATTTGAAGCAACAAAGAAAATGTTGACAGAGTTGTCTCTTCACCTCTGTTAGCATTATTGTGTTGTTTGGTAGGTCTATATGTATTTGCCCTCTCTGTCCGGCTCTCTGTTTCTTTGTTTACCTGCGGTCTTACATCAAAACACAGGCTTATTTTTTTCTAGACAATCATTTAATTTTCTATGTTAGTTCGCTCTCCTTCATCACCTCTACCATTAACAATATAATTATGTACCGTAACTATTTTCATCTAACATTTCTTACACACTTCATTGCATGACCACATTAAGGTATCCTTAGTTATCTTTCACTAACAACAAATGCAGTTGTTCCTCAACATTAATATTGAGAATAAGATCATCAGGTATTTAGAACCAAATGGAAACAATGCCCAAAATACCTATGCATTATGTCGATTTTCTCTCTCTCTCTCTGTCTTTGTGTGTGTGTGTGTGTGTGTGTGTGTGATTTCTATTGGAGGAAGAGGGGGGAGGGATGCAGAGTAGAGAACAAAAACATAATTATAAATAAATTGAACAGGGACAGAGAGAAGGCTTGAATTGTACTATTTGAATGGAAGGGGATTAGGGGCATCAAATTGGATGTTATGTATCTACCGGTATTGTATTATAGCTTCATGATAGCACAGTATTTTCATAATATAGTCACACAAAGCCAAACAAACGAAAAAGATAGTTTAGTCTTTTCCAGTGGGAGGAGTATTCAATATTGAGTATAATAATTCTCCTTTGCATGGCTTTTATTATTTTTTTTGTTTCTGGGCATCTCCCACTCACAACTCTCTCAGATGTATACGAAAGTGTATGGAATAAGATGAAACTTGAAAAGGTCTTGGGTAAATGTCAACTGGAAAGGAGGGGGGGGGGGGTCTCCATTAGCACAGGCTGCGTTTTTATTTCGACCACAATGGTTTAATTGTTGTCACTGACAATGACATTGCTTTGGAAGGTGCATCATCTAAGTCTTTCCACCCCTCCCCCCTCCTCCCCCGTTAGGTGCTAGATCTGTCTTTGTCTATAATAACATGCTGACGTCAAACGATTCGAAACTGGGCATAGAAAGCGAACAGCCTGCATAGCTCTTGATGTTCACCCGGCCCATCTTTTTGCGAACTAATATTACAAGTACAAGGATTAAAACTATTTTTAACACTAAATTGACCTGAATATCTGGGGTTTTGACATCATGTGAACATGGGCTCAAGAATGGATGCCACAATATTCTGTGTCATTGGTGTGATCCACCTGCTACACAGTCTCCCCCCCCCCCCTCCCATTCCTTTCCCCTCCGTTCATTCGTCTTCTCCCATTTCCAAATCCAACCGCCCCCCCCCACCTCAATCTCTGATTTTTTCCCCGTCGTCTTCAGTCGCCCGTTCACCACGTTCAATTTTGAGCTTCATTTTTTAAAATGAATCCCGATTTCCCTGTGATCTCCTCATTCTCTGCTCTCTCTTCTAAAGCCTTCTCTCACTCTGGGCATTGTCTTCATACGTGTGCAGACAGTGACCTTGACCTTTGGGCTCAGGTTGTATTGACAAGGCGAGAGGCCAAGCGTGGAATCAAATAGGCTGGAGTTATTCGTTTACTACATACCCGAGCTCGTGGCGCCGAAAGTAGGCCCAATGAGGGAGACAAGACCAAGACAAAACGATGAATCGGTTTAGGTAGAGTGCAGGAGATCAGTCTGCATTTTGAAAGTCTGCATTTATTATAAATCGTCTTCTTTACTCAAAAACTTATACTGAGAAAATTGTACAGTCAATAAGATATTGATTCAAATCATGAAACTATACAGACATTGTGTCTAATATCAAGTCATTCCAGGCAATTTCTGAGTATATCAAGATGCCTGATTTTGAACAGTCTGTACAAAAGACTGGGGAGATTTTGACTTTAACAACACAGATTTTGTCGTCAATAAAAGACACACAGACAAGCCAATGAATAAAGATCGACCATGCCGTATAATAAGATGCAGTGATTCTTTAAGGCTTAGAAATCTCTAGTTTATATCACCAAAATACTCCATCGAGCTACTTTTATGCAAAACTAAGAAACTAAAATACAAAAACTGCCAAAAACGTATATTTGTTATCCATTTATACCACAATCTATGGATGATGTATACGTGTTTACAAATAAACAGGAAATGTTGATGTTTGGTGGATAATGTAAGGCAATAAATTATGTTTACAAATAGCAAATATTAAAGCAGAAGTATTCAAGGCTGTCACTAACACATTTCAGACAGATACCTGATTATAACAGGTGAGAAAATAAGCAGACTGTTTGTTGCAAAAATCACTCTGCCCTTCCCTACTAAAAGGCAAGGAATAAAAAAAACATAGACATATACTGTAGTTAGATGTTGTAATCGGTATTGACCTTTGGAAATGACGGAAATACTATCCCATTATACAGTCAGACAACGGCGCTGACTTAAATTTCGTGGCACTGGAAATTAGGAACTGTAATACAAAGAATATAACCATGATAGCTTCTTTAGCAATCCCATTCCTTCTCATTGTGTAGAAGAAACTCGTACAATAGTCTTTATAGGCCTGTCTCACTGGCTTACGAGAAATCAAGCCATGTTGTGATTATACATGTAGATCAAGTAAAATCTGTAGTAAAATAGAATAATTATCTGTTTGAGCTACATGAAGATTTGCATTAATTCACGTGTGAGGAACAGCTTTGGACCTACATGAGGGGGCTTAATGGGTAAAGCTGAAACCTAACGAAGAACTGGCACAGTGAAGAATTTTTGCTAATAAAGAAATATGGGGTCTTTCTGAACGTTTGTTGATGCAGACATGGAGTTTTTTGCCCCGACCGCAGCGATGGCAGGTCACGTGATTAGCCAGCCTTGACCCAATTTCAGAGTGCCGTGATCATTCACATCTGCAGACAGCAGTTTGAAACTGCATTGATAAGTCAAAATGTGCCACATGAAGAGAGAAAGACTACAGAGAGAGAGAGAGAGAAAGAGTGAAAGAGAGAGAGAGAGAAAGAGTTAGATAAATTCACACAGAAATAGAGCTAAATATATGTTGGACTCTTTTGTTTGTTTTATTTTATATCAGGAAAGTGTTACACTTTATCTATTTAGTGTTTAAGTCTCAACATGTAAAGTCGCCTGTAAAGCGGCTTTCATCGATCCACAGATTTCCTCCTAGGTGATATGCTCTGGGGAAAAGAAACGTTCTTCGATAGTGCTGTTAAACAGATGCCAGATGCAAGTTGTTCTTTTTCCCCCCATAGTTTTCAACTGAATTTGTCTGTATCTAGACCACCTCCCCCCTCCCCCCTTTCAAGCTTGCTTTTTTCCCGCTTCTTCTCTTTTGTACCCCTTAACCATCTTGTTTAGTTTCCCCGTGAAGGAGTCAAATTTACATTTCATAACATTTTCAGTTAGGTGGACAGATCGATTTTGGAGTAAACAGCAGGTGATTATGATTCTGATGAAATTAAATACCGTACATTGAATGCATCTATTAATTGGGTGTAAGTTCTCTCCATTTGATGCCTTCTTATGGTATTTTTTTTTCCAGATGGCCCCTAGTTAGACATGAGAAACGCTTAGGAGAATAAGAGTAAAAACGTCTAGTTTAGAACACTCTTCAATGGGAACATGAGGTGTACTCTTTCAGAAATATGCCAGATTAAGGAATATATTCTCATATCGTGATGAATGACATATAATGGTACAATAAAGAAAACAATACCAATAGTAGTCCTACGCACTAAAGTCCGACAGCAGCTGAAAGAAAACCATGTTAATTTCCCTCGCCTTCACCTTCCTTTCAATTTCTTCATATTGTATTCGTCAGCTGCTTGCCCCATCTGGTGTTTCAGTAGAATTAAATTACATTTCTGCTTTGACATCCACCATCTCTGTCTTCTGTCACCAATCTGCTGTAAGCAAATCGAAGCAAGTAGGCCCATGTGGCGTATTATCTGGCACCTGACATAATATGTAGCAGGTACATGGTAATTGTTTTGCTCAGCATTTGTATACTCATTTGAGTTTCTTCTTCTGTTTTACGCTTGTTTACTTTTTCCATAATATTATTATTATTATTTTGTTCTTGTTGCTTTTTGTATCACAACTTGCGCTCAAGTTACATGCATGAGATGAAAAAAAAAGGGGGGGGGGGGGGGGAGGAAACCAAACAAACTTTTTTTCCCAACAAAAACCCACGAAA